>CM046442.1:65736437-65906437 GCA_025506515.1 Flaveria trinervia
TTTAGGCGCATGGGCACTATGCGGGCGCATGGCCTTTCAGGCACCTGGGAACACTTAGGCACATGGGCAACTTCAAGCTCATTGGCACTATTGGGACGCATGAGCAACACTTAGTCTATTCTGGGCAATTCTAGGCGCATAGGCACTATGCAGGCGCATGAGCTAACCTGGGCGTCTAGACACTTAGAAAATTTCAGCCTATTTCTTGGCGCATGGGTACTATTCAGGGGCATGAGGTTTTAGGTGCATGTGAACACTTAGGTAGATATTTCTGTTGGACGCATGGGACAATGTTTAGGCACATGGGCAGTCTAATTCACACTTAACATCCTAATTCAGTCCACAAACATCACCTATCATGTTCTAAGCTTAAATCATACATTCTAAGCCTTAGAAACATAATCATAACATCATCAAACACATACATTGCCCCAAATCAAACCCCACCCGCAAACACACACATACACACATACAAGTATAAAACTCAACTTTTATAAAAACGTACATGCATGCATTTCTAGCGCCAAAACAGTTTAAAACAAGTAAAAAAGGGTTCTAGAACTCACCTTTGTAGCCTCTTAGGTGTGACTTCTTTCAAACCCATTTCCAATTGAGTTCAACCTCCTAGAAACCCACCAAAATCGCACACAAACAAACACATAATACATATAAGCATACACCCAAGGATAATGCCAGTTAAGAACATCACAAAACCAATAATTCTTACCTTGAATTTGACTCCTGCATTTGTTCTTTAAAATACCTTTTGTTTTCAGCTCTAAAATTTCTCTCTAAAATTTTAGAAGACTCAAACAAAAGAATAAAGTGAAGAAAAGGAAAGAAAAGATATATTATCCAAGTTAAGGGGTAAAGTGTTTTCAGCTCTCCTTTTGTTTTCTCTCTAAAATTTCGAATGATACGAGTGTAGAGAGGGATGGGCAGCCATGCCACCTTTGTTACCAACTTTTGAAGACTTTTGTCCTTTTTACACTTTTTACCCCTTAACTTGGATAATATATCTTTTCTTTCCTTTTCTTCACTTTATTCTTTTGTTTGAGTCTTCTAAAATAACCAGGTGTTACAAGTCCAACTCCCTTATATAGGTTTCGTCCCTTAAACCTGTTTTTCCTTAAATAATCGTGGGTAATGTTGTCTTCTTTCCTCCTTCGTCTCCCATGTAGACTCAGATCCCTTCTTGGGCTTCCATAATACACGTACCAAGGAACCACGTTATTCCTTAACCTTTTCTCTTTTCGATCAATGATCGTCACTGGTTGCTCCACATAATTGAGCCGTTCATCTACCTCAATATCCTCTAGTGGTACAATCATATCCTCGTCTGCTAAACACTTTCTCAGATGAGATACATATAATGTCGGGTGAATTCCAATTAACTCATTTGGTAACTCTAGTCTATAGACCACCTCCCCTACTCGAGCAATGATTCGGAAAGGCCCTATGTACCTTGGGCTCAACTTGCCCCGCTTCCTAAACCAATTGATGTCTTTCCAAGGCGAGACCCTTAACATAACTCTATCACCCACCTGTAACTCAATCGGTCTATGTCGTTTATCAACATACGACATTTGCCTATCTTTAGCTGCTTTCATAAAGGCTTTGATCCTTTCCAGCTTTTTGGTTATAGCCTCAACCACCTCGACACTCCCTAACTCTTTATCGCCAATATCACCCAAACATACGGGCGTTTGGCATCTCCTACCGTATAGCATCTCGTAAGGCGGCATACCAATGTTGGCATGATAACTGTTGTTATATGAGAACTCAGCTAACGGTAAGTGGTCATCCCAACTTCCTCCAAAATCAATGATGCATGCCCGTAGCATATCTTCTAGCGTCTGAATGGTCCTTTTTGACTGACCATCTGTTTGGGGATGATAAGCCGTGCTAATATGTAACCTCTTCCCTATCACATCGTGGAATTTCTTCCAAAACTTAGACGTAAACCGGTTGTCACGATTAGACACAATAGACACCGGCACACCATGATGAGCTACAATCTCCTTGATGAGAAGATTCGCCAACCTCTCGGATGAATACGTCTCGCAAATCTGTAGGACATGAGCACTCTTCTTCAAACGATCAAGTATCACCCATATAGCATCATACCCTCGCGTGGTACGTGGTAACTATGTAATAACGTCCATGGTGATATGCTCCCACTTCCACTCCAGTATATCCAAAGGTTGGATCTTCCCATACGGCTTCTCATGCTCTGCCTTCACTTGCAAGCAAGTAAGTCAGTTACTCACATACTCCACTATGTCGTGCTTCATACCCGACCACCAATAATCTTCCTCCATGTCTTGATACATCTTTGTAGCATCGGGATGAATGGATTATCAAGTTTTATGAACATCATACATAATCTTCACATGTAAATCCCCAAGACGAGGAATCCACATCCGTCCGAATCGGGTCCTAACACCGAGTGTGTTTTCACCCAATTCCACGACCAGACCTCTCATTCTTTGAGAGTTAAGATGATCTTCTTTCAATGCGTCATCTTGAAACTCCTTGACTTGATTCATTACATCAGAGGTCATGACCAACTGATAAGCCTTCACCTGAATCGGCTCGGGTCTCTCCTTTCGGCTAAGGGCATCCGCCACCATGTTGGTTTGCCCGGATGATAATGGATCTCGCAATCATAATCCTTTATAACCTCTAACCATCTCCTTTGCCTCATGTTTAAGTCCTTCTGGTCGAAGAAGTACTTCAAGCTCTTATGGTCTGTGAATATGGTGCACTTCGTCCCATATAGGTAGTGCCTCCATATCTTTAATGTGAAGACCACGGCTGCTAACTCCATGTCATGAGTAGAATAATTAACCTCATGAACTTTCAACTTTTGGGATGCATAGGCTATAACCTTTCCTCTCTGCATCAACACACATCCCAACCTCGAGTAGGAAGCATCTAAATAAACCACCAGATCCTCACTTCCATCAGGTAACGACAAGACAGGAGCTTGAGTCAATATCGCCTTGAACTCCTCAAATGCCTTCTCTTGAGCTTGACCCCATACAAACTTTACATCATTTCAGGTTAGCTTGGTTAATGGAGAAGCGATCTTAGAGAAGTCTTGGATGAATCTTCTGTAATAGCCCGCCAAACTCAAGAAACTACGAATCTCAGATGGCATCTTTAGAGACTTCCATTGCATCACCGCCTGCACCTTTCCCAGGTCTACCATAATCTCTTCAGGATTCCTTACATGACCCAAGAGCTGAACCTCATGTAGCCAAAATGCACACTTGGAGAACTTGGAATACAACTTCTCCCTTCTCAAGGTCTCTAGCACCTCTTGAATGTGACCGGCATGCTCCTCCTCACTCCTAGAATAAATCAAGATATCATCGATAAACACAATCACTGATTTATCCAACATTGGCCGACACACTCGATTCATCAAGTCCATAAAAGCAGCTGGCGTGATGGTTAAACCGAATCACATAACGAGAAATTTGTAGTGTCTGTAACGCGTGTGAATAACTATTTTAGGAATATCTTGCTCCTTAACCTTCAGCTGATGGTAGGCAGATCGAAGATCTATCTTCGAGAACCAACTAGCACATTGGAGTTGATCAAACAAGTGATCCATCCTCGGTAATGGATATTGATTCTTCACTGTTAACTTATTTAACTCTTGGTAGTCAATAGACATCCTTATACTACCATCCTTCTTCTTCATGAATAAGAACGGAGCACCACAAGTAGAGATACTCGGTCTAATGAACCCCTTGTCTAGCAATTCCTGCATTTGCTCCATCAACTCTTTCATCTCAGTCGGAGCCAACCGATACATGCCTTAGCTACAGCTTGGGCACCTAGTATCAAGTCAATTTGGAACTTAATCTCGCACTCAGGTGGCACTCGTGGTAAGTCTTTGGGAAACACATCTAGACAGTCACACACGAGCAATACGTTACAGTTGTGGTGTTGGCGTTTCCTCATCCTTCATGTAGGCCAAGTAGGCACTACATCCACGCCTCATGCACTTTCCCGTCACTGCAATCGAAATCAGTTTCGGAATCGTCATGACTCGATCATCGTAAACTGTCACCGAACTCCCATCAGGCACTGTCAATCGAATCATCTTCTTACGAAACATAATATTAGCCTCGTAGTCCGCCAACCAATCCATTCCTAGGACTACATCAAACCCGCCTAAGGTCATCACAAAGTGTCTAACATGAAACTTGTGACCTTCTAGCTCCATGTCACAACCTTCTATCATCTTGGAAATCCTGATAGACTTGCCTATGGCAATTTCTACATCGAAGGGCTTATCTAGATTCTTACTACTAACATGCAATTTAACACAGAAAGCAGCAGAAATAAAACTTTTACTAGCACCAAAATCAAATAACACAGAGGCTAAAGTTTGTTTTACTAGAAACGTACCTGAAACAACATCGGGGTCCATCCTAGTCTCTTCTTATGTCATCATGAACGCTTTGGCACCCACCCTCTACCCTTCTCCTCCAACCTTCTTCACTCCCGAACCTTCTGCCCTTGGCTTCTTACAGTACCTACTCATGTGGCCCTCCCAGCCACAGTTAAAACATCTCCCCACTTTGCACTCTCTTGCCATATGGCCTGGCTTCCCACACTTGAAGCACACATTCAATCCCCACCTACACTCGTCTGTGTGCTCCTTTCCACACTTGCCACACCTCTTACTCCCCCCACCACATGCGAAAACACGTTGGTCATCCACCATGAACCTTTATTGCTTGGAGTGGCCCCGCCACATCCAACCCACTTCCCATTCCAATACCCATCACCACCACATTTCTTGTTGCCTTCAGCCGCCGCCATAGTGCTTTCATCATACAACCACCTTGCCAAATCAACCACCGACCTAAACATGCTCGGTCGGGTAGTGATCATGTGCCTATGAATATCCGCCGGCAATCCTTAAATATACCTCTTGATTTTTAGCGATAGAGGTGTCACTTGATTCAGCACCAACCGTGCCATCTCATTTAACTCAGTGGTGTACTGCTGATGTGTCGTTGTTCCCGCCTCCAGTTGCAGGAACTCTCTTTCCACCTTATCCATTTCCCTATGAGGATAGAACTCCTCGATCACCAACTTCTTTAGCTCCGTCCATCTCATTCTTTTGATAGCCCGGATACCCTCCACTTGGACAATATTATCCCACCAGCACAAAGCTGAGTCCACAAATGAGTGGGTAGCGAACTTCACTTTCTGATCTTCCCGACACTCGCTGATGTCGAGAATAGCTTCTGTCTCTCTCACCCACCGGTGAGCAGTAGCAGCAGTTTTGTTACCATCAAAAGTAGGGAGCTTGCATCTTTGAAATGTCCCAAAGTTGCAGCCTCATGCTGCCTCCAGCACAGGATGCTCTTCCTCTTCTTCATCTTCGGAGAAAACCGTCTCCATCTCCGATTGCTCCCGTCCTTCTGAGGATCTATTCCTCGCCCTTATTTCTCCTTCTCTTACAGCTTTAATCACTTCAGTCACCACAGACGGTAAGATCTTCTGCATGACCTAATGCACCTTTTCCACAATCGCCTCCTTCAATGACGCTCTTAAGTTAGCACTCTCGTCCCCAGCCTCTGGAAGAAGGGTCTCAGGTTCTTCATGAACCACCTTATCGGCTCTGGGCCTTCATCTTATGGCCCGTGGTTCAGCACCACGTTCACCACGACCTCCACCACATGAAGCTTTCGTGGTTCAACGGAACATTAAAACAAAAATTTTCATTTCATTGTAAATGCTTTTGCAAATTAAACAACATTGGTTTTAAAACATTGCTACTTCGCATTACAATGCAAAAACATTATACAAGGGAATGTCATCTGAAACAAGACAAGTAGCTGTCCCGTGCCATCCTTAGTAACCATTACCTGCCAACTGGAAACTCATAAAAGTTAGCATCGCTGAGTGAGTTCTAGTTTTAAAATAAAACATACTTTACTCTAGTTTAAAACCGTTCTTTACTTTCTTTCAAGTCATACTATACTTTCATACATGATCACACATCGTACGTACACATAGATAATATCATTATTATCTTCATCATTTGTTCGTTTACGTTCCTTCATTCATCGTACGTCATTATCATTCACTTTCGTTCACTTTCATATATAACTTTCTTACTTTCATTCGTGCGTTCATTACTCTCGATGACGTGTATAATACCTCGAACTTGTGCACGAAGATGGTTAATGGGCCTGAGGTCTTTCATAGACCTCGAACATTGTGCATGAAGCTGAATCCAGTACCTAGGGCAAGTACATTCACCACTTATCTTTTCTCTTTGATTCCGGACCAATGCCATATGTTATACCCCGAACATTGTGCATGAAGCTGGTTACTGGGCCTGAGGTCTTTCATAGATCTTGAACATTATGCACGAAGCTGACTCCAGTACCTGGGGCAAGGGGCAAGGATCCCATACATATGCTCAATCACAAGGATTTGAACCTATTGTGCATCCTTCTAGGTTAGCTAACCCGTATACAATTGAGCTAACACCCTTCATTGGGTGTGAACCTCTATACATTTGCTTGCAAGCCTTTATTACTTTCATTCATTCATTCATTCATGCATGCATTCTTTCATTACATTCCTCTTTTCATTATCTTCCACTTTACGTTACATTATACTTTCATTTCATTCATTAACATTCAACGTAAAGCCATGGGAAAATAATCATACTAAATAATGAACATCAACATGAACATACAAACATCACCATACAAGGCACCATCATACATGCATCATACATACCATCATGCATAAGCATCAATCATACATCATCATACATCGCCCATCACATCATCTATGACTTCAAAAAGTTAACTTACATAGCCCCTAGGAACCTCCCAAGTCAAAGCCTACATATAACTTTTCCCCCAAAAATCAGAAAAATATTCTAAGTCTTTAGGCGCATGGGCACTATGCGGGCGCATGGCCTTTCAGGCACATGGGAAAAAGTTAGGCGCATGGGCAACTTTCATGCGTATTGGCACTATTAGGGCGCATGAGCAACACTTGGTCTATTCTGGGAAATTCTAGGTGTATGGGTACTATGCAGGCGCATAGTGCCTAGGCGCATGAGCTATCCTGGGCGTCTGGACACTTAAAAAATTTCAGCCTATTTCTAGGCACATGGGTACTATTCGGGGGCATGAGGTTTTGGGCACATGGGAACACTTAGGCAGTTAATTCTGTTGGACGCATGGGCCACTGTTTAGCCACATGGGCATTCTAATTCACACTTAACATCCTAATTTAGTCCCCAAACATCACTTATTATGTTCCAAGCTTAAATCATACATTCTAAGCCATAGAAACATAATCATAACATCATCAAACACATACATTGCCCCAAATCAAATCCCACCCACAAACACAAATATACCCACATATGGGTATAAAACCCAACTTTTATAAAAATGTTCATACATGCATTTTTAGCCCCAGAACAGTTTAAAACAAGTAAAAAGGAGGTTCTAGAACTTACCTTTGCGGTCTCTTAGGTGTGACTTATTTCTAACCCGTTTGCAATTGAGTTCAACCGCCTAGAAACCCACCAAAATCGCACATAACGAACATATATTACATATAAGCATACATCTGAGGATAAAGCTAGTTAAGAACATCAAAAAACCAATAATTCTTACCTTGAATTAGACTCCTGCACTTGTTCTTCAAAATACACGAGAGTTTTGAGCTCTCCTTTCGATTTCTCTCTAAAAATACGAATGATACGAGTGTAGAGATAGGGACGGGCGGCCATGCCACCTTTATCACCAACATTTGAAGACTTTTGTCCTTTTTACACTTTTTACCCCTTAACTTGGGTAATATATCTTTATTTCTTTTTCTTCACTTTATTCTTTTGTCTGAGTCTTCTAAAATAACTGGGTGTTACAAAAACTGACAGCCCCAAACTTCTCATCAATCTATTTAAATAGATCGAAACTAATAGTAACTAACTCAAAACAAACACAAACTAATTATGTTGGAATTATCTCATCACCATCCCCATGCTTTTGGCCTATTTGTACTCTACTCGTTGAAAAATGCAACCAAACAAAAAACATGATTTCACTATATTTTCACCATGTAATTTTGGAAATTTTATTTAAAGACAAATATATTAGAAGAGATGATTTTTGATGTTAAAACTTGAAATGTAGTAATTGAAATATTACAAATAATCAAAACTCGACAGCTAGCAAAATAAGAGATATGTAATTTTGTATAGTTTAATAAAAAATAAGTAAAATACTAATTGTATAAGTTATTCTTAATAAAATAATAAAATGGGGGAAAATATATAATATATATGTTTAAGAAAGGGGATATATGTAATTAAAATTTTAAATTGGGTATATATAATTGATTAAGTATTAAAAGAAGATATATGTAATTAACAATTTAAGACTTAATTACATGGGTGATCCATATGGTATGCCTGATTTTACTTTTGGTCCCTAACTCTTAGAAATAGCAAGGTTTGTCCAATACTTTTCACAAACATAACAAAGATGGTCCCTCAAATAGATATGTGTTAATTTTTATCGTTAAAGTTTTTCAAATGACTAAATTACCCTTACTTATTAAAAACATGTTAGATCTAGGAATAATAGATCTAGATCATGTTGTATAGGCTTAGAACTTGAATCAATACTTGTAATGAATGATTGTAATTCATTATTTTGATGTATGCATTAAGTATATAGGTTAACCCATATGTGTGTTGATTTATGTATGATTGCACGTAAAACGTTATCTTTGGTCAATTTCTGAAATTGACTATGTGTAAGTGCAGGACTGTTAGAAGGGGGCAATTCACTTTTACAACACAACAAC
Source organism: Flaveria trinervia (assembly GCA_025506515.1). Lineage (NCBI taxonomy): Eukaryota > Viridiplantae > Streptophyta > Magnoliopsida > Asterales > Asteraceae > Flaveria > Flaveria trinervia. The sequence goes on from CM046442.1 coordinate 65,745,312, forward strand.
ACAAGTGAGGAGAGTTTTTTTAGAACACTTAGCACATCAAATAAGGAACTAGTTTAGCTATTATGGGAGATGCTAAGAACAAAAGTAAAAAAGACACAGAACAAGATAACAATAATAGTATTTGGTTTTCAAGATTGCAGTATATTGTTTTTCAAGTTCTATTACAAAGTGTTACAAAAGCATATTTGAAAGTTACAAGTACTTGAGATACTTATACTACATCCTATAGCTGACTATACTTTGAAAGCTGACCGGATACATAAGACTAGACAACAAAATCTAATTTAGAGTCAAAAGGCAGATTACCTTTTGACTAGTGACTTTGACATGCCATAGCTCACATCCTAATACATTACAAAAATGATAAAGTACATAAAGTAGAAAGCTCATACTAAAGACCTCAATGTACATTATTCCAAAACATGGACATTTTCACCAACTTGTGAAAGTTGGTGAGTCAAACAGAGTATGAGCAAAAATGTGGTCTAGCTTTAGGGAAAAGTACATCAGATAATAGCATGTACATAAAAGTCTTCGAAAGAAATCTATCATCATAAAATTGACTTCGAAAGACTTTGTCTTTGAAGCTATGGAAGACTTCAAATTTACCTTCGGAAGATATTGGTCTTGACTTTGGAAGGTTTTACACATAGAGTTTATCTAATGTAAGGTGAAAAACTTCCGAAGCATTTCTACTTCAGTAACTTTGTGCAAGCATGCAGAGAGACTTTCGATGCTTTAAATGTTTTGACTGCATCAGACTTGTTGGAATCCTTAAAAACTCACCCTAGGCTAATGGTAACAAAACATTTGAAGCTCTTCATTATTTGATAGTCCTTATCATGATGATGACCAGGCCCGTCTTCATTAGTTGGTCAGGATCACTTAGACTATCATAGAATCTTCTCATGTCAAATAGATCATGTAGCAGTAGATTGGTTAAGTCTTGCCATGTGTGGACATTCCCACCTCGTTGATCTCTAATCACATGCCATCTTTCTCGATTAGTTGTGAAGGTTCAAGGATAAGATGGGTCTCTCAGAAGCAAGAGGAGCCATTTGGATTGGAGTTGACTGGGCTATCTCTTCATGCACTTCCTCAGGTTGATCTGACTCACCATGAGGTATGGAGGTAGATGGATTAGACTTCTCCTTCTTCTTCTTTGACTTTAGTCTAGAAGCCATCCTCTTCCTCCTCTTTGATGACTTTAACTAAGAAGACTGGTTTGTAGCACCTTGTTGATCGACCTTGTCTTGCTGAGTTAGGTGTTCCTCCCTCATAGGTTTAGAAGGAGAGGGAGTTTGATCCCATTATGGATCAGAAGATGAAGCTTGATGAGGCTCAGCGGGAGGTCCAGGTTGTGTTATCTCAAAAGGTTCAACCTTAACCTCCACTTCTTGACAAACCTGACTTGGTGGGGAGCGTATGTCAACAATTTCACCTCTTTTGATCTTCTGCTTGATTACCCTAATGTGCCTATCCATAGCATATAGAGACATAGGGCCAAGTCTCCTTCCGAAGAATCCATACAGCTTCAAGAAGCTCATTATTCTTTTTTGGTGTGCAAACTTCTTCATACTCTTTTCAATTATGGCCCTTGACTTTTCAATATCTTCCTAAAATTTTCTCTTTGTTGCCTTAGGTTCTTTCAGTACTTCAAGCTCAAGCTATTTGAAATACTCAAACTAGAGGACCAGTGAAGGTTATGCACTTAAAACACAACACAATGAGGAGAGTTGCTAAGAACACTTAATAGATCAAATAGGGAATTGGTTAACCTTTTGTAAAGATGCTAAGAACACAAGTAAATATGAGACATAACAAGATGTTAAAACACACAAGTAGTTGGTTTTCATGATTGTAGTATATTGTCTCTCATGTTCTATTACAAATGTTACAAAAGCATATCAGAAAGGTACAAGTACTTGAGATACATATACTACATCCTACAACCAGCCATACTTTGAAGGCCAGCCAGAGACAATTGACTAGACTATTGGGTTTGTAACATGTTTATCAAAGATTGTTTAACCATTTGAACAAAAGAAAATGCAGTGGATATATAGAGCTAAAACGTGTTTTAGTAGTTGAAAATAAGCCATTTATTACAAACAAATCAAAACCAAGAATCAAGATCATGTATGTGAAAAGAAATGCTATAACAACAACGACCATAGGGTGTTCATAGAATGCTACCTTTGTAAGAACAAAGAGATTAGAGATGGATGTTGAATGAAGAAGATGATGATGTTCTTGAATGCAAGCCTCCAAGAGAAGAACTCAAGCTAGTATACCCACAAGCCCTTGCAAACACCCAACTTGTTAGGAAATGCAACACCAAAGTCTTCTTCTTGCACCTCTTTTTGAATCCAAAAATTTCAGCTCGAGCCTCCTTCAAAATCCAATAATTTTCAGCAAGAAACAAGAAGAGAGAGTTTGCTATGTGTGTGAGAGAGAGTGTGTGTATTGAGTGGAGTGTGAAACTGGTTCAAGTCTTGTAGTAAAACAAGAAAAGGAATCCCAAGGAGGGCAACCAAGGGGCTACTAAAAATTAGGTTTAAAATTGGGTTCCCACCCATTTTAATTTTATAAATATGTCACACTCTTTGACCCATAAGTTTGTAAAATTAAAACCCTTTTAATTTTATAACTTGAATATACTTTTATTTGTTATTATTTAACCCACTTAAACAATAAAACTAATAAATTCTCATGAACAAATTATCCATATAATATTGTTCTATTTCAAAAACAATGTTTTAGAAAACCCATTTTCTAACTTGGTGTTAATATTTATTTGTTTGATCATATCAACAAATAAATATTTATTGGTGTTTGTTTAGCTTGTTATTGGGTATGACCCGACTTGGATCATAACGTACTAACCACATCAATCTTGTATGTGTCTTGGGCATACAAGATCCAACAATCTCCCACTTGCACAAGATTCATAGAAGATTGATGTAAGCAGTAAATACCGCTTAACAATAGTTTACTACCCTTAATACGTATGACTAAGTCCCATTCAATAACATTATCCCCTTCAAGTACCTTACTCGAATTGTTTTAGGTAAATCAATCATCTATCCTTTTGTCACAGATGTCATGTTAAATCCCAAAGACAGAGTGACCATTATTCATTGATTTAACTTCATTAGGGCATAGACATCTTACTCTCAACGAATAAGAGGGAGAAATCCCATCTAGACCATATACGTCTCTCACAATCACCTCGTATTATACTTGAATTTAGCCTTATGTACTGCCATATCTCACAATAGCAAAGAACTAAGTCAAAGTATAACATTCGATGCGTATCAAAACCCAATATATATCTCAGGTAAGAGGATACCGAATGATATTTGCCTTTACTCAAAATTACTTATGATCGAACAGGAAGATTCCATGTAGTAATATATGAGATGCAGGTTAGTCCAATATTTGTATCCCACATATATCTATGAACTTTGGCAGCAACCCTTTGCTCTATACTCATCTATATGAATATCCACCAAGAAAAGTTCATAATAGTCTTACCCTCATACTTGTTCCCACAAGAATGAATGACTACGGACATTTTGAGTAAATTTATATACTCATGGATTTTTAAACATGCAAAATAGGAACATTAGTTGAAACATTATAACCAAATAATTTATACAAGTAATAAAAGGTTCCGATATCCATATACAAAAATAGAGATCAAATCCAGTCACTAGAATATCGATGTCCCATGGCACAAGTTTGACATTCATGCTTTGCCTTTTCAAGGAGCTTCGTGAGTGGATCCGGAATGTTTTGATCCTTGTGAATTTTGCGAACACATATCTTTCCCTTTCAACTTAATCCCTTAAGTAGTTAAATCTCCACTCAATATGCCTAGTCTTTTGATATGCACATGGTTCCTTGACTTGAGTAATCGGGCCCTCGTTATCACAAAGAATTTCTAAGGGATCCTGAATGGAAGGGACCACCCCTAGATCGGTAATGAATTTCTTCAACCATACAGCTTCTTGAGCTGCTAATGAAGCGGTAATGTATTCTGATTCCATAGTTGATAATGCCACCACATCTTGCATAGAGCTCTTCCAAGAGACTACTCCTCTACTCAAGATGAAAATGTATCCCGATTGTGATCGTGAATCTTCCTGATCTGTTTGGAAACTCGCATCAGTGTAACCTTTTACCACTAGTTCCTCCTCACCAAACCCATAGATAGGAAAATATCTTTATTCCTCCTTAGGTACTTAAGTATGTTCTTAACACCATCCAATGACTATTTCCAGGATTTTGCTGGTATTGGCTTGTCATGCTTAAAGCGCATGTGTGAAGTCGGTTTTGGATCGACAAACATCCGAGCATGTTCTTGACGGAAGGATAAACAAACAGCACAAACCAATAGACAATCAATAATACGAACTATAATTGAATGGTTTCATTGATAAAACCTAACGATTACAAGCTCGTTACAACAAAAGAATCAAGACTCTTGGCAAGGGGAAGATCAAGCATGATCTCCCCACTCATCCGGCAGCCCTAGGCTCCCGGGCAGACTTTCTCTTGAACCCTTTTCGTAATCCCTCATCTCTCTACACATTGAAACTAGTATATATAGGCCTCGGCCCATATTAGATGCGACTGGGCCCATTCGTGCGATTGGACCATGTGTATGGTTCAATCGTACGATTGGACCATGCGTATGGTTCAATTGTACGACTCGACCATTCTTATGGTTCAGTCTCACGAATGCCCCAATCGCACCTCTCAGTCGCACGACTGATCCATTAGCATGGCTCAGTGGTACGACTAAGTCTCATTCGCATATGCTCTAGTGAATGACACAGTTTCATGTGTTTACAATATATCTGGTGTATAACATTAACCATAGACTATTCGACAAGCGACGGACACACTATATATGCCTATATATGCTCCAACAGCATGACATGTCCGGCGTAGTGCATATCGTTGCATACATAATGGATCCAATAGCAGATGCATATGGGATACCCTTCATTTTGTCTTTCTCATCCTTTGAGCTTTGACATTGAGTCCTACTTAGTATCGTTCCTCTTTGAATAGGTACGATACCTTTCTTAGAGTTTCCCATCTTGAACCTTTTCAAGATCTTATCAATGTATGCACTTTCATTCAAACCTATCAACCATCTTGATATATCCCTATAGATATTTATTCCCAAAATATAAGTGGCTCTACCAAGATCCTTAATCGAAAAACAACATCCAAGCCAGGTTTTTACACCTTCCAAGGTTGGAATGTCATTTCCAAATAGTAGGATGTCATCGACATACAATATTAGGAAAGTGATGATGCTCCCACTAGCATTTTTGTACACACATGCTTCATCGGCGTTTCTGATGACCGGAATTTGATTACTTCATCATCAAGATGGTGATTATACTTCTTGATGCCTGCTTCAACACATAGATTTATTTTTTTAACTTGCATACGTTGTTAGGATGTTTTGGATTGACAAAATGTTCGGGCAGAATCATATAGACATCTTCCTCAAGATATCCATTTAGAAAGGAGGTTTTGACATCCATTTGCCAAATCTCATAATCATAATAAGTAGTTATGGCAAATAATATTCTAATAGAATTTAGCATTGCAACCGGAGAGAAAATCTCCTTGAGTTTGATTGAAACCTTTTTCTACAAGTCTAGCTTTATAAGTGTCCAAGTTTCCATGCATATTAGTTTTCTTCTTGAAAACCTACTTACTTCCAACTATCTTGGAGTTAAGAGGTGGTTCAACGAAGTCCCACACTTGGTTGTCATACATGGATTACATCTCAAAGTTCATGGCTTCAAGCCATTTGTCACAATCCAAATTGGACATCATATCATGCTATGTGGTTGGTTCATCAGAATCTACCACATAGCATCCATCCATGAAAAATTCATATGTGTCAGGTGGATTACTAGTTATACCAGATCTGTGAATGTTTTGTGTGTATTGATCAACCATTTGATCATTCTCAACATCGTCATGTTGAGTGCTAGTGTCAACCAAACTTGTATCGGGTTGTGGTTCATGATCTTCCTCAAGATCCACTATTCTTGTGCTAGTCCCTTCCATAAGGAATTTAGCTTTTAAGAACTCAGCCTTTTTGGCAACAAACTCCTTTTATTCCGATAGATCATAGAAATAATATCACATAGAATCTCTAGTATATCCAATCGAGATACACTTAGTGGAACGACTTTCTAACTTGTTTGAGGTGGGAGTCTTAACACAAGCCTCACATCCCCATACCGGTAAATATGATAGTGATGGAAACCTTCCATGCCATATTTCAAAAGGTGTCTTTTCCACATTCTTAGTTGGGGCCATATTCAAAATACGGGTGGCAGAGAGCAAAGCTAAACCACAAAAAGATAGAGGCAATGAGCTTCTAGCCATCATAGATCGAACCATGTCCAATAGAGTTTGATTTATCCTCTCGGATACACCATTGTGTTATGGTGTTCCTCGTAGAGATAGTTGTTAGACAATCTCACAACTTCTAAGATGATCTCTAAAAGCATCACTTAGATATTGACCTCCTCTATCGGTGCAGAGAATTTTTGTTGACTTGTTGAGTTGGTTTTCTACTTCAATCTGGAAGATTTTGAACATTTCAAAAGCTTCATCTTTGTGCTTTAGCAAATACACATACCCATATCGACTATAGTCGCCGGTAAAGGTAATAAAGTATCTTTCATTGTACCTATGACACCCTACTATTAGGACCAGTGATCTAAGTTTGATTGATTAGAGAGTATTGCAGCGGAATTCGAACAATGAATTAAACAATTCACAAGAACACAATTGATATTCAATGTAAGAGTAAACGATTATAGAGAGAGAGAATTCTGCAAATAGAATATTTCATTCATATGCTTTCGTGGTGGCAAAATGTCACACGTACAATTAGGTCAACATCTCTTATATAGGAGATGTGACGTCTGCTGATGTCACTTGATAATGACATCTAACAGAATTATTCAAACTACTGAAAGTTAACACAACTACTAAAGATGTCAAACAACTGACATCTTCTTACAAAAATACCAACTGTTAGCTATTAATACAACTACTGAAAAGAAACTACTGAAACAACAATGACCGAAGAACATGCTCTTCAGTCGTTTTACAAGTACTGAAATAGAAAATAAAACTACTGAAAGGAAACCATCACAACAACTGAAGAACGCTTCTTCAGCTGTTGTGACAAACTCTAAAGGCTTCAGTACTTGGACTTCTTGAACTTCAGTTGTTGTCATCAGCTGATGTCTTCAGTCTTTGTACTTCAGCTGTTGATCTTCAGTACTTTAGTCTTCAGCTGTTGATCTTCAGACTTTGTCAAACAGCTGATCAAGTCTTCAGCAGTTGTTGTGATGTCTTGTGGGACTTAAAGGTTTTTCTGATCTGGCTCATTGGTTCTTTTGGTCCAACAAACTCCTCCTGAACCAATACAGCCAAAACCTTTAAGTTTATTGAAGATGTCCCACTTATTATGGCAGAAAGATTGGTCTTTTTGTCTTCTAGATCAGCTCAGAAGTGACCCTTGTAAGCACAGGCCTGGGAAGAAGTCTCAAGGATCTGTTTGGCAAAGGATGGATGGGAACTCTATCTTGGGGAACTGGACACAGAGCTGTTACCCCATCCATGAGATCTACTTCCCAAATATGAGTCTGTAAGACTCCTTGTATAGGCCTCAATGAAGGTTACTTGTTCCTCCATGGTAAGCTCTTCTGCTTCTCCTTCAAAGAGTGATTCTGGCCAATAGTACTCACATAGGTATTTGACCTGCTTCCCATTTTTTAGCTCCACAGTTGTTATGATTCTATATGCGAATTCATCTGGGTGAATACCCTCTAAGAACAACTGGAGCTCATTTTTTCTAACTTCCTCAAGCCTCCTATACACTAACCCCTTTTTCACCACTTTATTCTCCAGCATCTTTTGTGGGGTTAGTTTAGCTTTATAGGCTTTCTTGAAGTCATCTAGGATCTCCCAAGGTGATACTACAAAGGCCAAAGAGATCACTTCATCTACAATCTTCTTTACTTGGCCAATGTATCTCTGTGGAATATTTTTCTTTTGAATCCTATGAGACACCCTGGGATCAGGCCAAATCCTCACTCTCTCTTTTTGATATTGAAATGTGTGTCTGAGAGTGTATAATCTCTGAGCATGTTTCTTCATATTGATGATTGAAGATGTGGCAGTATATGCTTTGTCGACTCTTCTCAACAATTCCTCATCATGTTGTTTGTGAAGCTCTTCTTCTTCTAACTTCACTTTCACAATTTGTCTTTGAGATTCAGGAGTAATTATTGGAGGGTGACTTATGGCCTTAGGCAACTGTATAAGAGCTGAGATTGGCAGCCTATCTTCATCTTCATCATTATTTTCTTCTTCCTCTTCTAGCCTCAGTACCCTTCTCTTCCTCTTCTGGGGTACATCATCGGCTATTGGTTTTGTGGGTAAGGGAATTGGTTTAGTGGATTGTGGTTGTGGTGGTTTTGGTGTGGAAATTTTGACAGGTTGTTCTAGCATTTTGGATGTAAGTAAGACTTTAGATTGTTTTACCAGTTCAGACCTACTCCCAGCACTAGCTTCATTCAAGGCTTCAATGACCAGCCCTTTGGTATATACTTCAGACGAACAGATCTTGGTGGTTATTTCCAAGATGCTGTCCCCGGACCATGACTTGATTTCAATCAATGATCTTCCAAGATATTTAGCTATGAACTTGATCATGATTTCCAATCTCTCCCTTTCCAACACACTATAACCAGCCCATCGTGATTGTATCTCTTCTATTTCCAGCCTTCTGATCTCAGAGTCTAATGTGGCTGTGTCATGACCATGTCTAAATATTTGATCTATAATTGTATCCATTGATCTACTATGAGCTTCATCAGCATGTTTAACAAGGTCTTCTAATGATTTTTCTTCATCAGCTCTTGACTCAGCACTTTTCTTTCTTTATATGTAATCAACTGTTCTGAGATCAGTTCTTTCTCAACCTCCTTCTCTTTCTCAGGCTCTTTCTCTTTTTCAGGCTCTTTCTCAGCATTAACTCTCTTTCTTTTCTTGTCTTTCACTGCCTTAGACTTTGCAGTCTCCCCCTTTTTGGGTGCATTGGAATCAGGGGTTTGGAAGGCAGAAAGAGATTTATGAACAGCATCATCAATGACGGTTTGTAGATTTGAGGGAATCCTCTCATTAATGGCTTTATGAACTATGTCAGTGATGATGGAGTGATGATAGGTAAGGAGTTTTGAAAGATAGCAACCATCTGCTCAGAGGGGTTCTGTCCCTAAGAGGTGGTGCCAAAAGCAGAGGCTGGTGGCTCAGTTATGTGTGTAGGCTCAGTGTTTGGTAAACCTTCAATTGAAGGTGCCATTGGTGGGGTTATTGGGGTAGATGGTCTTTGACCCTCAGACATTTTGGCCAACAGCTCTTTGAGTCTGCTCACCTCATTCTCTAGGATGGTATTGTGGGCTAGAACATCATAGAAAAAGTCCAGGTCATCATCAATCTGTGCTGAATCACCTGACCTCCTGATTGAATCAGGATGTACATGCTCTGAGTGTAGATCAGTAGTAGCATGTGCCCTTGTTCTTGGTACTGGGGACTTCCTGCCTCAAGACTATGTCCTTCATTGGCAGTTGCCTCTGGTGAGGTCTTATGGATAGTACCAACTTCATCCTGATCATATGCTGAAGCAGGAAAAGTGGCAGCCTCACCAGATTTCGAATCTCCATTTCTACACTTGGAGATGGAACAATGTAACCCCTGTGCTATGGGTTATCAGAAGCATTTGGATCCTCCCCCTCAATTGTTGAGGCTATCCCAGTTTTGATTGGTATGTGGGGAGGGGGTGAGGAATGCAACTGAGTCAGCACTTTTGCAACTATTATGGTAGGACTTTGGGGGTGGTTGCAGTGGGAGATGGTGTGAAAGCAGTATCCACCCGAGGAGAGTGGTGCGTTTCAATGGCAACCTCCTCAAATCAGGAAGGTTCCAGATGTATAGGTGCCCCAAATATGGTTGCTACAGGCTCCTGTTGAGAGGAAGCCTGAGCGGTTGAGGGTGGGTGAGTACGTGTATCTACTGGGGGGTTATGGCCAGTAGATATATCCTGTGTTTGTGTTGCAGGGGCATCCTCAGGGGACTCATCTCCCTGAGCAGCCTTTTTGGGTTTCTTGTGTTTGGGTTTGGTGGGGACTTTGGATTTGGAGGTGGTGGCTGTGGGTACCAGCTGCATGGGTTTTCACAGCTTGGCAGCCTATTTGAGTGATTGGTCTGAGTTGTGCCTGGAGTATACTTCAGGAAATACAGCCATGGTAGGGACTCCAAGGCCAACAAGTCCCTCAGCTTTCAGCTGGTTCTCTATAATGGCCATTATGAACCGTGGATATAATATCCATCGGTTAGCAATAGGTTTTGAGGCCATATCCTTAAGTTCAAGAAATATTATTTCAAAAAAATTTAAGTTTTATTGCTCAAGGATAGAGAAGAATGCCTGCTGCCACCTGGTTGACATTTGATCCCAAGACGAAGTCTTAGGGGCTAGGCAGACATTCACCATATGAAAAATAAGGCGTTCTGCGTCATGGAAATGCCTCTTTAGGATGGTAGAAGCGCTGAGGTTACCCTAGTATCCATGTTGGCAAAGGATAAATCAATGGTGCCCTTTGGATAACCAGCGGGGAAGGTGGCATCATCCAGTTGTAGGGTTTGGCGAAGGATTGCCGGAGTGATGACCACCTTACGGCAGTTGACGAATGACTGGAGAGACTCGGTGTCATTCTCCCAAGTGGTAAGGGTGACGTTCGTCCAGAACTGATTTAGGGATTCGGCATAAATGGTAGGATTGATAAGGAAGGCCGTTTTGTATGGAGAATGGACCATTAGATCAATGGCAGTATCGAACTTCATCCAGAAGGGTGATTTGGTAAGGTAGGCAACACAGTTGTGTCTTGGTTTAAGCTGCATGGTCGCCATTAATGGGAGAGAAGGTTCGGTGTTTTTGAACGTTAGTTTTGAGATGATGAAGTTCTGTAGGATTAGGTATTTATAGGGTAAGGGTTATGAAACAACTGAAGGGTTTGGTGTTAATCATTAGCAGTTTTAAACGACTGAGGACATGGTATTAACCTTCAGAGGTTGAAACAACTGAAGTCTTGGTTTTAGGCATTAGTAGTTATAAAACTACTGACAACCATGGTTTTGGCTTCAGATGTTGGAAACAACTGATAACTTGGTGTTAGTCATTAGTAGTTGTGAAACTACTGAAGACATGGTTTTGTCATCAGTTGTTGTAAACGATTGAAGACTTGGTGTTAGTCATCAGTAGTTATGAAACTACTGAAGACATTGGTTTTGCTTCAGTTGTTTAAGATGAAACAGCAGTTTTAGAAACAACTGAAGAAAAATTCCCGTCAGTAGTTTTCGGCAATTCTTATCTTTTCAGTTGTTTCATACTATCCTCAACACTTACTCATCAGTCTTTTTGGCTGTTTTCAGTATTTCATAAGACATCAGTACTTATCTGTTTTTACTAACATCAGTAGTTATAACTACATCAGTAGTTTGTAACAGAATCAGTACTTATTTGTGACATGGTTACTAATGATGAGCAGTACTTGTTTACTGAGATCATCAGTAGTTGTCACTTATTCTAGCTGCAGCATACCAAGCCTTAACACAATGTTTTGGAAAGTTGAACTATCCAAAGGCTTAGTAAAAATGTATGCAAACTCATCAGCACTAGGCTTAGTAAAAATGTATGAATAAAGGTTCCATCAGCCTTTTGTTTGATTTGCAAGCCTAGAAAGAACTGTAATTCTGCCATTGCACTCATTTCAAACTTTTGTTTCATTAAACATGTAAAATCATCACACAACTGGGGATCAGAGGATGCAAAAATAATATCATCAACATAAATTTGAACAAGTAGCTTATGCTGATCCACCTTCTTAATGAACAAAGTTTTATCTATGGAGCCTCTAGTGAAATTATTTTGAAGAAGAAAATTTGATAATGTTTCATACCAGGCTCTAGGAGCTTGTTTTAACCCATAAAGAGCCTTATCAAGCTTGTAAACCCAATCTGGATGTTTATTATTCTCAAAACCTGGTGGTTGACACACATAAACCTCTTCTTTTATTTTACCATATAAAAATGCACTTTTGACATCCATTTGAAAAACTTTAAGATTGTGGAATGCAGCATAGGCTAAGAACAATCTAATTGCCTCTAGTCTGGCTACAGGGGCAAAGGTTTCATCATAATCAATACCTTCTTCTTGTGAAAACCCTTGTACAACCAGTCTAGCCTTGTTCTTGAGAATAAGCCCATTTTCATCTGTTTTATTCCTAAACACCCTTTAGTGCCTATTGCACACTTACCTCGGGGTTGAGGAACCAGTTCCCACACTTGCTGCTTTTTGAACTGAAGTAGATCAAGCTGGATGGCTTCAACCCATCTATTGTCTCTTAAAGCAACATGATGGTTCTTTGGCTCTAGCTGACTGATGAAGAGAGCATAGAAGCAGAAGTTAGACAATTGACTTCTGGTTGAGACACCATCATTGATATCACTAATTATTTGAGACATGGGGTTATTCTTCAGCTCTTGGTACACTATGAGATCAGTGCAAGTCTTTGTAGCAGGCTCAGCAGCAGCAGATGTTGATCCAGATTCTTGAAACCAAGTATTAGATGGCAAGTCAAATGATGTAGAGGAATCAGAAATCTCATCAGCATTTGTTGTGGATGGAGCTACTGAAGCTACAGGAACATCAAGTTTAGCAGACTCAGGCAGTTGGTCACTAAACTTGAAAAGGTGAGTACTGATATCATCATCATCTTCACTACCACTAGGTGGAAGACATGCTACAGAAGATGATTTATCCACATGATCTGCAACAGCTGGAGGTTGATAAGGAACATATTGCAGTATGTCCTGAAGGATTTGTTCAGAACATAAAACGTAGTTTAACCATTTAAACTTTCAGAAAACGCAGCGGATAATATTAGTTTTGTATGTTTTTCAAAGCTGAAAAACGTTCTTTAAATAGCCATTAAGCATATGAAACAAACCCATAATCCAAGGATCATATTATGTGAATAGACAAGCAATGAGAAAACAACAAACAACACAAAATGACAACCACAAAAGGGCTGCCAAGATACCTTCTCCAACAGCTGAAGATTCGACAGAAAATGGAGATGTTTGATGCTGAAAAATGACCGAGACTTCAAGATTAGAGATCCTCAAGCTTGTATACCCCAAGCCTTAGAAGTAAAAACCACTCTTGCTAGGGAGAGCACACCCAAGAACACACAAAACCTGAAAATTTCTCTTGTTATTTCAGCTGTTTAGTGAGATGTATGTTGAGAGAGAAGGAAAGGTTGTGTGTGTGTATTGCATATGAAGGATGGATCAGATTTTCAAGAGTCTTAGACATATTGAGTGTGTCTTTGGTTTTCAAAGAAAGAGGGCCAATCAAAAGATCCATGGGCGGCCAAAATTTTTAAGATTAAAAGAGGTTTCCCTCTTTAATCTAACACACAAACACACTCTAAAAAAAACTTTTGTCATACATTAAATAAGTCATCTACTAGACATATTTAAATGTGACATGGCTTCTCTAATCAAACAATTTAATTAAAGTATACTCTCATGTTATTTTTGTTATTTAACCCTTTAAATAACAAATTAACAATAAACCCATCAACAAATTATCCTCATAATTTGTTCTATATCATATGCAACTTATTTAGAAAACCCATTTTCTAAATTGGTGTAAATATTTAATTGCATGATCATATCATCAATTAAATATCAATTGGTGTTTGCTAAGCTTGTTACTGGGTATAACCCGACTTGGATCATAACGTACTAACCGCATCAATATTCTATTCGTCTTGGGCACATAGAATCCATCAATGTTCAAATCAAATAACTCCATAGGGTTTTGTGGAATCTTGTCCTTTGGAGATTCATTAAACTTCACATGCAAAGTCTCTTCAACTATCTTTGTTCTACAGTTGAAGACTCCGTATGCCTTGCAAGTAGATGAATAACCAACAAAATACCATGCATCCACCTTAGGATCAAATTTCTGGAGTTGATCCTTTGTGTTGAGAATGAAACAAAAAAAATGTCCTGCCTCAAATATTAACAACGCATATTGGGCGTATTGGCTATGGATGAGAGGACAACTCCACAGTTAAGCGTGCTTACGTGGGAGCAATCAAGGGATGGGTGACCTCCCTGGGAAGTTTTCACCCAGGCAACCAAAAGCAAATCCATGAGCTTGTCGTAGGCAAAGCAGAAAACATTCTTGGTGCGAGGGGCCGGGTGTTACAGAATGGATAAAAATGTTTTTTTTATTGATAAAATATTTTAACAAGGCTTGTTTCATTAATCTTTCTTTATAATTTTTTTATATTAAATGAATTGAACCCAATAATTAGTAAATTATTCTTGGTCCTAATATCCCTTTCAATTAATTTATTTTAAAATTTCGTTTAAACCTTATAAATTATTAAAATTGGTTCTTTTCACATCTTCGAATGAAATATAGATATATAATTTTTCCAAGAATACTTATTCCATTTTGTTAAATATAATTACTTGACAAATACCAATTGAAAGCCTAGTCTTCGTTGACTGGTTAAACTCATTATTATTAGACTTTAACCTTTTAAATATATATATAATCTTAGGTACCTTGTGAAGGGTTTTTCGTTGGAACGTTTATTTATATTTCTTAATAATCACAATTCCTATACTTATTTGATAAAGTGAGTATTTCTATACCCCTTTTTATATTTTCACACTTTGGGGTGAAACATGTTACCTTACAACCGTTGCACTTGTAAAACGTTTGATTCTTGTAAACTTATGGCAATTCACTTGTATGTTGTGGTTAGTTGACCTAGTAATTATCATGTATTGATGAATATATGTAACTCATTAACTATTGCTAGCCTGGCGACGTCATAGATCTATAGGCCTGACAAGCCTGCTTGGTTGATCCAAGTACACTAAGCTAATCGTATAAACTTCTAACATTGAGACTTGTAAAGCTGTCAAGGTTTGATTGTGCATTCTGTCTTATATCCCTAGTTACTTTGCTCTTTAACTTATAACATGAATTTCCATCTTTTATATACTTATGTATTGAAAACTATGGAAATCTCACCAACATTATTATTGACCCTTTATTTTTAACATATTTCAGGAAACACACAAGTTTGATTGCCACTTTTGAAGCTTATTCACACCTAGGAATGGACCTAGATAAATAAATGGATGGGCTTGAAATATTACTTTTATGCTTGTTAATTTCTTTATTTGAGACTTATATTTGTAATGTAACCTTTGGAACTTATGAATAATATATTTGGGTTTATAATAGTTATGTGGCTGTGAACGATCTTAACCCTCACATCTCAATGTTTCGGCCGTCAAGGTTGGGGTGTGACAGTACCTAGTCATTGGCTTAAAAGTACCACATACATCCGATTGTATGATACCTAATAAATCTTTTGCCCTTTAGGATTTGTCACTAAAAGGTGCCTTAGTCATTATACCTTGTAAACAAGATTCACATACATCAAATGAATCATATTCACTTTCTTTTAAAAGACCATTCTTTTGAATTGTTTGTATGCGCTTCTTGTTTATATGACCAAGATGGCAATGCCAAAGATAAGTGTCACTCAAATCCAATTTGAGACTTTTGGTGGTGGTTTGGTACAATGAGCTATCATATATTGTGTTTTCATAAACCAATTCATAAATACCATAATAGGAATAGCTTTAAAATAAAAGATGTCATTTAAAAAACATGAATTTCATTTTTAATAAATGACATAACATAACCATATTGTCTTAATTTGGAAATTGAAATAATGTTCCTAGACAAACTAGGAGCATACAAAACATTGTTCAAAATTGCTTCCAAACCATTTAGAAGCTTCAAGATGTAGTCCCCTTGGTCTTCAACTTGAACTTTTGCCCCATTCCCCATGTAGAGGCTAACATCCCCTTTCTTGAAGTGCTTACTTCTTTTAAACCACTACAATAAGTTGCAAATATGAATTCAACATCCGGTATCCAATACCCACATGTTAAAGGATACTAAATTGAGATCGATATGAATAATGAAAATTGTACCTAAGGTTTGTGTGGCATCCCTCTTAGCTTGTGACTATTTGAGATGGACAGGACAATTTCTTGCCCAATGTCCAATCTCCCCACACTTAAAGCATGGGTCATTTGAAGAAACCTTTTGCTTCTTCTCCGCTGGTTTTGGTGGTGGCGCTATTACTATACCCTTTCCCTTCCCCTTGAAGTACTCTTTACCCTTGGCAACATTTTCCTTGGGTGTGGGGTGAGCCCTCTTCTTGTTCCCACCTTCATTGATGCTGAGAACGGGTAAAACCTTTTTACCCATGGCTGCCTTGGCTGTTTTGAGCATAGAGTGAAGCTCACTTATGTTCTTGTCCCACCCGTTCATGTTATAATTCATAACAAAGTTGTCAAACCTTTTTGACAAAGTGTTGAGGAACAAATTCAAAGCCAACTCTTTCGAGACGGGGCAATTCAGCCTTTCGAGGCTGTCAATAAGGCTCTTCATCTTAAGTACGTAAGTTGAGACTGATTGGGTGTCATCCATACAACATGCATGGAGGGCTCGAACCGTTTCGAAGCGCTCTACCCTTGCTTGTTGTTGGAACATTTCCTTTAATTGGGTAATCATGTCATACGCTCCGTGATGTTGATGCTCCTTTTAGAGATCTGGAGTCATACTTGCCAACATTAGGCAAGACACTTGGACCGAGTCCTCAGTGTATTTCGCCCAATTGTTATAGGCCTCCTCATCATCCCCTTAGAAAAGACGAGACTTGTCCAATACTTTGCACAAACATAACGAAGATGGTCCCTGAAATAGATGTCTGTTAATTTTGACTATTAAAGTTTTTCAAATGACTAAAATCCCCTTACGTATTAAAAACATGATAGATCTAGGAACAATAGATCTAGATCATTTTGTATGGGCTTAGAACTTGAACCAGTAATTGTAATGAATGATTGTAATTCATTATTTTGATGTATGCATTAAGTATATAGGTTAACCCATATATGTGTTGATATATGTATGATTGCAGGTAAAACATTATCCTACGTCAATTTGTGAAATTGACTAAGTGTAAGTAGAGGACCGTTATAAGGTGGTAATGCACTTTTACAACATAACAAAACAAGTGAGGAGTATTTGTTAGAACACTTAGTAGATCAAATTGGGAACTAGTTTAACTATTATGGGAGATGCCAAGAACACACGTAAAAGAGAGACAAAACAAGAAAACAATACAATTGTTTGTTTTTTAAGATTGTAGTATATTGTTTCTCAAGTTCTATTACAAAGTGTTACAAAGCATATTTGAAAGTTACAAGTACTTGAGATACTTATAATACATCCTACAACCGACTATACTTTGAAGGCCGGTCGGATACATAAGACTAAACAACAAAATATAATGTAGAGTCAAAAGGCAGACTGCCTTTTGACTAGTGCCTATGATATTTCATAGCATCCTAATATATTACAAAATAGATAAAGTAAATAAAGTAGAAAGCTCAGACTCAGGACCTCAATGTATAGTATTCCAGAAACATGGAACATTTCACCAAGTTGTGAAAGTTGGTGAGTCAAACAGAGTTCCCACGGAAAGGTAGTCCAGCTTTATGGAAAAGTACATCAGATAATAGCATGTACATAAAAGTCTTCGGAAGATACCGGAATTCCTAAAACTGGCTTCGGAAGACTTTGTGTTTGAAGCTTCAGAAGACTTCATATTTACCTTCGGAAGATATTGGTCAGGGCTTCGGAAGTTTTTACACATACAATATATCTAATGTAAGTTGTAAAACTTCCGAAGCATTTCTACTTAAGTAACTTTATGCATGTATGTAGAGAGACTTTTGATGCTTTAAATGTTTTGACTGCATTAGACTTGTTGGAATCCTTACAAACTCACCCTAGGCTAATGGTACCAAAACATTTGAAGCTCTTCATCAGTTGATAGTCCACATCATGATGATGACCAGGCCTGTCTTCATTAGATGATCAGGATCACTCAAACATTCCTATAATCTTCTCATGTAAAATAGATCATGTAGAGTTATATTGAACAAGTCTTGCTATGTGTAGATATTCTCACCTCCCTGATCTCTAATCACATACCATCTTTCTAGATTAGTTGTGAGAGTCCAGGATAAGATGGGTCTCTTAGAAGCAAGAGGATCCACTTGGATTGGAGTTGACTAGGCTGCCTCTTCATGCACTTCCTCAGGTTGATCTGACTCACTTTGAGGTCTGGAGGTAGATGGTTTAGACTTATTCTTCTTCTTATTTGACTTTGGTCTAGAAGCCATCCTCTTCCTCCACTTTAAATAGTTTAACTAAGAAGATTGGTCTGCAGCACCTTGTTAATAACCTTGTCTTGATCAGTTAGGTGTTCCTCCCTCACAGGTTCAGAAAGGGAGGGAGTTTGACCCTTCTTTGGATCAGACGATTAAGCTTGATGAGGCTCAGTAGTAGGTACAGTTTGTGTTGTCTCAAAAGGTTCAACCCTAACCTCCACTTCTTGAGGGACCTGACTTGGTGGGGAATGTAAGTCAACAAGTTCAGCTTATTTGATCTTCTGCTTGATCACCCTAATGTGTTTATCCATAGTAGATAGAGACATAGGGCCAAGCCTCCTTTCGGAGAATCCATACAGCTTCAAGAATCTCATCATTCTCTTTTTTTCAACAGACTTCTTCATACTCTTTTGAATTATGGCCCTTGACTTTGCAACATCTCCCCTTAATTTTATCTTTGTTGCCTTATGCTCTCTGAGTACTTCAAGCTCCAGCTGTTTGAGATACTCAAACTGTAGGACCAGTGAACGGTATGCATTTAAAACACAACATAATGAGGAGAGTTGCTAAGAACACTTAACAGATCAAATAGGGAACTCGTTAACCTTTTATAAAGATGCTAAGAACACAAGTATATATGAGACAGAACAAGATGGCAAAACACACAGTAGTTGGTTTTCAATATTGCAGTATATTGCCTCTCAAGTTCTATTACAAATGCTACAAAAGCATATCAGAAAGTTAAAAGTACTTAGGATAATATACTACAACCTACAGCCGGCCATACTTTGAAGGCCAGCTGGAGACAATTGACAAGACTGTTGGGTTTGTAACATGTTTATCAAAGATTGTTTAACCATTTAAACAAAAAAACACAGTGGATATATAGAGCTAAAAATGTGTTTTAGTTGTTTGAAATAATCCATTTATTTACCAACAAATTAAACCCAAGAATAAGGATCATGTGTGTGAAAATAAATGCTATAAACAACACCAACCATAAGGTGTTCATAGAATGCTACCTTTCTAAGAACAAAGAGATTAGAGATGGATGTTTGATGAAGAAGATGATGATGTTCTTGAATGAAGCCTCCATAAGAGAAGACCTCAAGCTAGTATACCCACAAGCCCTTGCAAACACCCAACTTGTTAGGAAGTGCAACACCAAACTCTTCTTCTTGCACCTCTTTTTAAATCCGAAAATTTCAGCTAGAACCTCCTTCAAAATCCGAAAATTTTCCCCAAGACACAAGAAGAGAGAATATGATATATGTGTGAGAGATAGTGTGTATTGAGTGAAGTGTGAAATTCATTTAAGTCTTGTATTAAAACAAGAAAAGGAATCCCAATGAGAGCAACCAAGGGGCTGCCAAAAATTAAGTTTAAAATTGGGTTCCCACCCATTTTAATTTTATAAATATATCACACTCTTTAACCCATAATTTTGAAATATTAAAACCCTTTTAATTTATAACTTGAACACACATTTATTGTTATTATTTCAAAAGCAATGTTTTAGAAAACCCATTTTCTAAATTGGTGTCAATATTTATTTGTTTGATCTTATTAACAAATAATTATTTATTGGTGTTTGTTTAGCTTGTTATTAGGTATGACCGGACTTGGATCATAACGTACTAACCACATCAATCTTGTATGTGTCTTGGGCATAAAAGATCCAACATAAACAACAAACAAAATCAAATGTAGAGTCAAAAGCCAGATTGCCTTTTGACTAGTTACTATGACATGCCATAGCTCACATCCTAAATATTACAAAAAGGATAAAGTACATAAAGTAGAAAGTTACATATTCAAGAACTCAATGTACGGTTACCAAAAGCATGGACCTTTCACGAGCTTATGTAAAGTAGGTGTCTCATGAGAGTTGTTGATCCATATGCACCTAGTTTATGATCTTAATGTAATATGTCTGTCATGTCCTTAATATAAATGAAATATATGAGTTGAATGAAACAGTATATGTAATTGTTGATCTTAACGTTTAATGTTTCAGTGTATATTTTAATGTTTATCATTTATTAATGCATATTGAACCAACTATATAGGTTTGTGGTTGTTTGAATAGATCATAGTCAAAGAATGATTGAGAAACATATTCAAACTTAGTCATATGAAGTTCTCATGCGAATGGCCCATGCTAATGGACCATACACATGAACAACTTCATGCTAATGAACCAGTCGCATGACTGAACCAGAGACTGGATTAGTCGCACAATTGTGACATGAGATTGACTCAGTCACATGACTAAACACTCAGTTGTGTGAATGGATCAACCGCATGACTCATCGCACAACTGAACAATGCTAATGGTTCAGTCGCACAACTAAACCATGCTAATGGTTCAGTCACACGAATGAGTAACCCTAACCTATAAATACCACTTAATTCATGGAAAAAGGTAACACTTTGAAGAATTCGACTCTTACACATACCCTAGCCGTCCAGAACGTCCAAGAAAGCCAGTCCAAGTTCATAGATCGTTCTTGATCGATTCCTATTCGTTCTTAATGTTTAGTTAATCTTATATCGATCGGGTTAACGTTCTCACTGATTGGATCACCAATCATATAGGATTCCACACTATTTGATTTGGTATACACGTGAATCAGTTAGTACTCCGTCCAGTACACGGTCCCTAACAAGTGGTATCAGAGCTTTGGCTCTTGATTTACGTGTGATTCAATCGATTTTGATATGAAAATCGTGTTTTTTCACACAAAAACACAATATATTTGTGTCAAACGTTGGTTTGGACGTCTCCAGGTCGTAAAGTTAATGTTTTTCAGCATACGGCAATTAGAGTTCTTGAGAAATTCGTGTTTTTGCGTCAAAATACCTTAAACCTTTGAATTCTCAAGATTCAGCAGCTTCAGTCGCATGATTGACTCAATCGCACGACTGAATCCATACGCATCTCTCATACGCACGATTGGACTCAGTCGGTCATCCTTATGTACAACTGAATTGCCTATTCACATTGTTCACTCGCACCTCTCCATTCGCACGACTTAGCCAACCACATTGGTTCATTCGCACGTCTGAGCCATATGCATTGGTCAATCGCATGAATTGTCCAATCGCACACCTTCATTCGCACAAGTAAAACAGTTGTGCTCTAAAGACCAAAGTCATTAGTAATGGAGGATCAATATTCAGCATTCACCGCCAGAAGGGATTCCAGGATTCAAAATTTGTTACTTCTAGAAAATGAAGTGGGAAATCATAACAAGCCCCCTAAGCTCATAACATTAGATGTTTACCCACAATGGAAGCAAAGATTTGAGATTTACTTAAATGGAGTAGATCCAAATCTGTGGGAGTCGATAGAGACAGGATATAGCATGCCTGTAGGTGCACATGGAGTCAAACATACCTTAGGCGGTATGACTAACGACCAAAAGGTAAAGTACAATGCACAGAAGAATTTATATGCATTGCTAACTTAGTCAATCCTAAGGACATCTTCCATCAATTTTCTGAGAACAAGCAAGCTAAGAAATTGTGGGATGCATTGGAAAAGAGGTATGAAGGAAATGCATCGTTAAAAGCTCTCAAGGCTAAAGCGTTGAAGAAGGAGTTTGAAAACTTCTCATCAATGGGAAAGGAGAGCTTGGATGATGTCATTGATCGATTCTACCACCTCATCAGTGAGCTGCACACTCATGGAGTCACCACATCTATGGAAGACAAAGTCTCAAATTTTGCAGAAGGGTTGCCCGAGAAGTGGAGTTCGTTTGTTTCCAACCTCAGACAGAATGATATGCTAGCGAAGTTAGATATTAATAATTTCATTCTGAAGCTGAGAGAGGAATAGTTGAGGATAAAGTACAGGGCCCAAAAGTCTTCACATGATCAGAATCCGACACTGTACAACTCAACTCCACAATCCAAAATGTGTGGGGCACCACTCCAAACGGCCTTTGTGTCGAGTTCAGTTGGTCCATCTCAAACTACCACTTCAGGATCTGACATGTTAGGGTTGTCTTGTACTTAATACATAGCACCTGAATCCAATGCTACAAAACTAAGATTGAGAATCTCGGGAATGTTATAGTGGAGGTAGCAAAGGAGCACATGGATCTTTTAGCAGCTGTCGTTCACTCCTATGACGGACTAGTTGCTGGAAAGATTAGGAACTGCCATCTGGTAGATGAGGACAACGAGCAGGTAGACGAGACAGAGCTAGAGAGAATAGACATCATTTGTGCCTTAGCAAGTGCTGTTCAGAGAGCTAAGAAGTTTGTCAAGAAGATTGGACAAAATTTGATTGCTACCAAGGACACAACTTTTGGTTTTGACAAGACCAAAGTTACCTGCTTCAACTGTGGGAAAATGGGCACTTCAAACGTGAATGTGTGAAGGCCAAGAAGATAGGAAATAGGAATCCATTCTCATCTTTCACTCGTTACGATAAACCCATAAGCATCCTACTTTGTCAAGCAAGGATCCTAAAGCCTTGACTGCTCACTATGACAAAGGACAAGATTGGAGCTTTCAGTTTGTGTCTCTGGGAGAATCCAACATTGCTAGTGTTGAGGATCTAGATAACGACTCAGCAAGTAAAGGTGATATTGCAGTGGAACTCGTGATGTCAAATGTTGATGAAACTGCAACTGTAGTTGATCACCTGCCTGAAGAAGGGACAAGTTCAACAAGTCCAGAATCACTAGAACCAAAAAAGTCAGACACTACTTTGATAGCTAATTCAACCTCACCCTCTCAGGTAGTACCACTACTCAACTTTTCAATAATCATGCTTGTTCTAATTGTAATAAATTAGGGAAAGCATTGATTTGAAATTTTCTAGGGTATTAGACCATAATGATAACTTAGTAAAGGACTTACACTGTGCATAGAAGCAAATAGAGTCTTAAACACAAAACGAGCACAACTATAAAGAAAAGATAGAACTTTTGAATAAACAACTTTGGGAAACTAAAGTTGTAGCCTTTAACCAAGCTAATGACATTAAGTTTATCTAAACTCCTTAGAAGACACTAAGAAACAAAAAGCAGTTTTGGAAGTACAAGTAAATTCATTAAAAAAAAAACTGCATAGTAGGACAAGTTCTTCTTACATTGTACAACACTTAGTGTGAGAACGCAACAATCGGGAGGGTTTGGGATATAAAGTGGTTCCACCACCACATGAGACCTTGATAAATTCCAAAATTAAAGCAATAAATAATAACCCAATCAAGGATCATGTGGTGTCCACTCCTCTTGTAAGTGATCCAGATTCTACATGTAAACCAAATGAATCTATCACTAAACAAAAGGAATGCCACTTCAAAATCAAAAGGTAAAATGCCTTGTGTTAATCTTGACGAACAATTTGAAAAGGTTAAAATAAAGTCTTTTTCAACAAATTCTATTTCTGAACCAAGAAATACTAAACAAATAAACCAATCACGTGCTTCATGTCTAGGTCCAAATAATCAAAAAGGAAAAGATGTTAAAAATGTTCAAACAATTAAGTTTGTTAAACAAGATAAAACGTCTAAAAAAGAAGTGACTTAGCCCAAACTAAATAAAGTCACCCAAGTCTCACATACTTCTCCATAGAAACAGTTAAATCGTCAAGTGAAGCAAATCATGCTACAACTGTGGAAAGTATGGGCACATCGTGTCTTACTGTCCTTATTATCAGACACCAAAGAAAATGATTTAACTTTATGACACTAAAGCAAGCTCTTCCAAAAGAATCTCATGACTCCACCAAAAAGAGTTAGTGAACCTAAAGTTCAACCTATCAGCCAGTCTATCTGTTTATCACAAACAGGCCTTACACAAAGCTGGCTTATGGAAAGAAAAGTCTATGCCTGGTAATGAGAACAAGAAGACAAATGATCTTCCCTCACCCTCTAATGGACAATGGGTAGGATTTATGATGTGTGATGCCCTGGGCCAATCCATTTAAGGCTTGGGTCCCTCACCTTAACTAATGTTTTCAATTGAATGTGCAAGGTGTTCGCTATAGTGCAGATACAATTACTTGGATTTTAGATAGCGAAGCATCAAGGCACATGACTGGAAATCGGGACTCCTATCACACGTCAAACAAATCAAAGGAGGTTGTTTTCTTTTGCTGAAACAAAGGATGGTACATCATAGCTCAAGGGTAAGTAGGAACCAGAAAGTGAAGTTGACAAGGTAAATTATGTTGAACAACTTCAAAATAATGTGCTTTCTGTTTACCAAATTTGTGACAAGGGATTTAAAGTTGTTTTCAACAATAAGTAATGCTATGTCCTCAAAAATGACTATGTGATCCGGAGGACCAAGCCTTAATGTCAGCCTCAAGATATAATGACCTTTACGTCTTAGACCTATCAAAGGCCTCCACAATGGATCATCAAGTTCAGTGCTTCTTTTCAAAAGCTACTAAGAAGGATTCTATCTCCCGGCATAGGAGAATGGGGCACATCAATCCACGGAAGATGAACCACTTGATCCAGAATGATCTAGTGCGGGGAGTCAATGTCAAGAACTTCCAACTCCCGGATTTGTGTGTCGCCTACAAGAAAGGCAAACAGACAATGAAGTTTCATAAGGCAAAGAAAGTTAATTCGACAGAACTGCCTCTTGAGCTTCTTCACATGTATCTGTTTGGTCCAGTCAGTACAAGAAGCATCGCATGCGACTTGTATACTATTTAGTTATATATGACTACTCAAGATTTTCTTGGGTGATGTTTTTGGAATCAAAATCGTAAACATTTGAGTCATTCAAAGAATTGGTAACTACACTGGAGTCTCTCTACAAGCAGAAGGTGAGACAAGTACGCTCAGACAACGGAACTGAGTTCAAGAACCAATGGATGGAGGCTTTCTTCAAAGAAAAGGGAATTGTGCACCAGTTCACTTCCACCTACACTACTCAGATGAACGGTGTTGCTTAGAGAAAGAATCACAGCTTAATAAAGATAACACGCACAAGGCTAGCACACTCGAAACTGCCTATCCAATTTTGGAATGAGGCAGTTGCCAATGCGTGTTACACGTTAAATCGAGTTCTGGTGGTAAAACATCATGGCAAGATGTGTTACGAGTTACTTCAATGACGTAAACCAAATCTAGAGTACCTCGAACCGTTTGGAGCACCATGTGCGTTGCTGAAGAAAACTGAGGAAGGAAAGTGTAGCGAGAAGGCTGAAGAGGGCATTTTTCTAGGATACAACATACCAAATAAGAGATTTTATAACAACTCAATGGGTCAAGTAGATGTGTGGTGTAACGTCAATGTTCAGAGATACACCACTCCTCCTGCTGGAAAAAGGACCCACATTCTTTTTCGACTATGAGGGATTCTTCAAGTCCTTCAACATTCCTCTCTCCACTTCTGATGATGAGTTAGCATCCAAAATGATGTATGATGTCTTCAATACACCATCACAGGACTCTACATCATCTGGTTCACAAGGTGAATCACTTAACCACTCAGGGGGAGCACTTGAGGTAAGTGACTCTTCCTTTGACGATGAAGCCGTGGAGAATAATCAAGACGCTCAGGAGCAACAGGTTCCTACTACTGCATTTCCACAAGCATATGAAATTGATGCCTATGAGTCTTCAGAACCTCACATTCCTACTACCTTAGATACGGAATCAAACGTTCATAATCTTGATTCTGAGGTAGTTGTTCCCACCACTCCTGGATCACGCCTAAATGTCTATCATCCTCTGGACAATGTCATTGGGGATGTCAGATCAGGAGTTCAGACAAGAAATCAACTGTATTCAGCTGATTATGCCTCGGTAATGGAAAAAGGGTATCTTCACGATGGTGCATACTGCTGTTTTGCGTCTCAATTCAAGCCAAAATACGTATGTGAAGCCCTAAATGATGAGGCATGGGTGAGTTCCATGCAAGAAAAACTTCTTTAGTTGAAGAAGTTAGGTGTATGGACACTGGTAGATAGACCTAAAGGTGCTGAGGTCATTGGCACCAAGTGGGTATTGAAATGTAAGAAAGATGACCAAGGTGTCATTATGAGGAACAAGGCTCGACTTGTAGTTCAAGGATTTCGACAAGTTAAGGGAATTGATTATATGAAGTATTTGCACCTTTGGCGAGAATGGAAGCCATCCGTATCTTCCTAGCCTATGCCTCTTACATGAAGATTAAAATCTATGAACTGGATGTAAAGAGTGTATTCCTTTATGGTGAAATCCAGGAAACAGTGTATGTCAGTTAACCTAAAGTATTTGAGGATCCATATCATTAGGATAGAGCTTACAAACTGGATAAGGCTTTATACAGGCTTCACCAAGCCCTGAGAGCATGGTATGCAAAACTCTCTACTCACCTTGTGAAACACACATTTCGCAGAGGTGTAATTGATTGTACACTGTTCATCAAAGAAAAGGATGGTGATCTGCTGCTTGTTCTGATTTACATTGATGACATAATCTTCGGTTCCAAGAACGAAGACTTATGTAAAGAATTTGAAGCAGTAATGAAGGCAATATTTGAAATGAGTGCCATGGGAGAGATGAAGTTCTTTCTTGGGTTACAGGTGGATCAAACACCAAAAGGGATATTTCTACATCAAACAAAGTATGTAGGGGATATTCTCAGTCGGTTTGACATGGAGAATGCTTCCGTAGCTGGGACTCCACTTGCTACAAACTATGATGTAGCACCCGACGAGAATGGTGATGTGGTTGATGCCACCATGTACCGACAATGATTTGATCCTTGATGTACCTTACTGCCTCAAGACCTCATATCATGTATGCAACATGTCTTTGTTCAAGATATCAGGCAAAACCAAAAGTTAACCATGTTATAGGGGTCAAAAGGATATTTCGTTATCTGAAGGGTACATCAACACTTGGGTTGTGGTATCCTCATAACCATGATTTCAAGCTTACCGCGTACAGTGACTCGGATTATGGCGGCTGCAAGATGAACTACAAATCCACCTCAACATGTTGTCAGTTCTTTGGGAGAAGATTAGTCACGTGCGTTGTCAACTTGTGAAGCTGAATATGTTGCTGCAGCAAGCTGCTGTTCTCAAATCATCTGGATTCAACAACAGATGCGGGACTACGGTTTGAAATTTTCTAACACCCCTATATTTGTTGATAAATCTGCTGTAATAGCCATTACTAAAAATTCTATCCAACATCCTAAGACCAAACACATCAGAATTAAATATCACTTTATACGTGATTGTTTTGAAAAGAATCTAATCGATGTTGTTAAAATAAATACGGATTTCCAACGCACTGACCTCTACACAAAAGCCTTTGATAAACCACGTTTTCTATATCTGTTAGAGGTCAACGGCATTAAAAAGAAAAGTGATGTAATTCCAGATGATGAACATGTTTAGTTTGATGCATGGAGTCAATTTTTCTTTTATTTTCTTTAATTTTATGTCATTTAATTAATTTTATTGGTTTTATTTCTTCGCCTATTAAAATCCTAAAAACACGAATCATTTACGGTTTTAGAATTTTAGGGGGAGAATAGCTTAAGTTAAGTTAGGATAAATAATAATTAGAAAAAAAAAGAGAGGGAGGAGGACATGCAAGCTAAAAGAAATGAGATCGTATCTGAGATATCGATACAACGACTATGGAAACAAAGCAGTTGGGACTTTAAAAGATTTAATTGAATTAGATGTGAAATTCAAAGTATAAGTCTCAGAAGTCTAAGCAAAAATAAAAGGAAAAAAATAATAGTAAAACTAGCTGCTACTATGGTAACACGGAGAAAGTAGACCTAGAGGTTGCTAGACCATTAGATGATGTGTCAGTAGATTCAACATAATAGATAAGTAGACCTCGTTGGTGATCTCAAGATCAAACTAAGTTGTTCAACAAGCTGTGGGTTATCATCTTATCCTTGGTTAACACAATCAACAGAGTTCCAATAAGGGGTGATGAGCAAAATAAACGCCACAAATGTGTGCGGATGACCAAAATATGAGCAAAGCACATGATGAAAAATGCAAAAAGCAATCAAACTGATAAGCTATGTTGTTAGTGCGACCTGTGCAACAAGAATAAAATTGCTCAAACAAGAAGATAGGTTATGTGCCTCTCTGCTGTGTGGTGGCACTGACCTGAGGAAATGAATAACTCATATATTCTAGAATTCATTGTTGTTTGCTGCCTCTCTGCTGTGCGGTGTCACTGACCTGAGGCTTGGCTTCTCTTTGAAAGCTCTAAGAATAGTGTCATCTTGTCAAAAATACCCGTAGACCACTTAAAAATCTCCTGAGGATTGTTGATTACCATATAAACATGGGATCCACAAATGCTTGTTGAAAGAATTAAACCTTAAACCATCACCAATCTGTGTCAAAAGTCTATGTATGGATTTAAGTGGACAAGTATACTGACAATCATCATGGTAGCAATTCTTGAAAGTCCAAATCAATGTGTGCGTCTTATAGTACTAGTATGATTTCCTTAATTCACTGATGACTCTCGACGAAAACAAGAATCTAGCATCAAATGAGTTTGGTAACATGTCGTGAATGAATTGATTACCTGTAAGATTCCATAATGAATCGTTCCTCTTATGGTCAAAATAACTTGAAGCTGTCTGTTCAAGAAATAAATCTGTTAGATTTCTATCTTAGGATTTTCACCTCACACAAAATCACAGAAACATCTTTAGTTTTGTCTTTTAATGTGAGCTCTTTTGTTTTGTTTTAACATTTACTCAATTTAGAGTTATACGTCAGACTATATCGTGGAATTCAATTTGGGATTAAATTACTTAAAAGGGTCACATCTGAGGTGACCAAACGTGTTTTCAATGTTAAATGGGTCACATCTGAGGTGACAAAATGTGTTTTGTTAAAAGGATCACGACTGAGGTGATCAAAAGTTTTCAAAGTTAAAATGATCATGTCTGAGATGATTGAATGCTCAAAATGTTTAATCAAAAGTTAAAAAGGGTTGAATGTCTAATGGTCATAAAGTCGAAATCATGAGTATGATCCATTCGCACAACTAGACCATGAGTATGGACCAGTCGTACGATTGGACCACACTTACGCACTAGACAACCGAATGGAGCATGAGTATGAACAATTCACATGAATGGCTTACCAGATTGAGCCAGTCGCCCGAATGGAGTTGTCCGAATGAGTCAGTCGCCCGACTGAACCCAGTCGGCCGACTGAAAGTGATCGACTGAACCAATCGCCTGACAGAGTTCCAATCGCCCAATTGAGTTCCAATCGCCCAAATGAAAAGAGTAAATAGATCTAGTCGCCAGATTGAAACTAGATTTAGTATAAATAGGGCTATAGTCAATCACATACGCTAATCACTCCTCATTCGCCCTAAAATAGCATATCGTGCCGTTACTCTGCCAAAATTTCTTCTGACCTTACTCGATTTCAACTTTCGGTATTCTGACGATTGATGGTCTTTACACAGGTACAATGCGGTGCAATCTACACAAATCGCAGTCGATTTGTGCACTAAATTAATTAATTCGGCCCTAATAAAGAAGTGCGACTTAGTTCGACAAATAAACTAATAAAACTAAGTAAAAAGTTGAAATCAAGGTTATTAGGTGTTAGTAGGGTTATTGCTAGTCTAATGAGCCAAACCACGATGTTTAATATTAAGATTTGCTCAAAATTTGAATTTCAATCGAACAGAGAGTAGGTCATGCGACTGGACAACTAGATGAACTACAATCGCACGACTGAGCTAGATGAATGACTCGGTCGGCTGAATGAACAAGGTGTATGAGCTCAGTCGGCTGATTGAACTAGTCGCAGGCTCAGTCACCCGATTGAACTCAGTCGCATGATAACTCACCCGACTGAATTCAGTCGCATGTTAGGTCAAACGACTGAACCCAGTCGTATGGTTCAATCGCACGATTGAACCAGACTGACCTCAAACAGTTCAGAATGAATTGCTTTCTATTATGTGCTGATCTAATATATATGTGTCTTGTGTCACAGATTTATGGCTAATCGGTGGACCATCAACACCAAGCACAATATTTGAGCTCATTTGGACGCAACCACTCGGAACGTTGCCATGTTTGCTGGCATCATTGCCTTTCTAAAGAGATCACGGATACACCAAGCCATATCTACACCATGCACTCCCTACAGGTCTATACAGCAGACCTTCTGGGTGGGTGCATTCGTTGACTGATCTTGCGAGCCCTACTGCATGAGGAGTACTATATTCGGCCATAACATAGAGGTGACAGCCATACATCTTAGATGTGTACTTGGCCTAGGTGTTGATGCTGCGCACCCAACCAGGCTACACCCTCTGACTGTGAGGGGATGTTTCCTTAGGATGAAGTACTCTGGGGACATTAATGTAGGGGTGCTAAACAAAAACAACCTGTGTCCCCAGTTCAAGTAATTGGCACACATCATACTGAAATGCATAGCTTCGAGGAGGGGTGGATTTGATGACTTATGAGACCAAATCCAGAATGCCTACGTGGCACTCGTACTGAATCACCCCTTCAGCTTCTCCAACATGATATTCTCATACCTGATCGAGAATCTTGAGGCAAAAGGCAAAGAGAGATTTCGCATGTACCCGAGGTTTCTTCAGATGATTATCGACGAGAAGCTGCCCTCTCTACCTAAGGAGAGCCATGATGCGGTATCACTTGAGGTGATGGATGACACAACACCGGGGCGCATGATGGTGTACAAGGGGGAGCAGGTTAAGCCCCCTGTGAGGAAACTATTCGGGCACCAGGCCCGGGAGGAGTACGTGGCGCTAACAAGGCATAAGTGGCGCCACGAGGATAGTGACTCAGATGTTAAGCAAATTGCTCTTCCATTAGATGACTCCGATGATGATGACAGTGGCGCTGGTGGAGAGTCTGGCCCCGCTACTTCTAGGGCCACCACTGCACATGTTACACCTCCACCACCCACTCATGCAGATGCTACCACCGCTAGTTTCCATCAGGATTTCTGTCCTCCTGATGAGGAGGAAGAGAGTGATGAGGAGCCACTAACAAGGACAGTGGGCAACAGGGTGGTTACCACCGACCGAGGCATTCTGGAGGTTGGAGGACGCCCTAGCGAGTCTGGGGAGACTGCAGTCGACCCCAGTTACATACCTGGTCAGCCCAACAGCATCCCAGGGGGAGCATCCACTTCAAGGGGCATGAGGAGAAAAAGGATAGCTCACCCCCACGGGATGAAGATGAAGAAAAGGAGGATGACCTTCGTCACCACCACCACCATAGCCACCACCTCTACCACTCCTCCCATCACCACTACCACCATTCCACCCACCACCACTACTACTACCTCACCCACCATCACCTCTACAGCCACTCCACCACCTATCTACACCACTTCCACCCCCACTAAAGCATACACACCGCCACCCACTCATCTACCTCCACCCATATTCACCACAGCCACAACTACCACCACTAGCCACTAAGCTCATCCCATACCACATTCACCACTGGATCACCTTTACCTCTCAGTGGCGTAGAGGAACAGCTATCAGCACTAAACCGTATGGTGCTGAAGCTATTAGCTGCCGATGACTAGAAGACTGCCCAGCTACGTCAGCTGGTGGAGCTTACTGCTGCACAATCACAACAGATATCTGAGTAGGCAGAGGAGATCGCCTAACTGAAAGAGCATAAAGCCGAATCAGCAAAGAAGATTGAAGAGTTTGAGTCATCGAACAGATCTATCATGCTCGAGCTTAAAGGATCCAAGAAGAGCCTCTGTAGATCAGAGAAGATGATGACGATGGTGATGACGATGATGAAGCGGATGATGATGAAGAGGATGAGGATGACACAGAAGATGGAGGAGATGATGATGAAGAAGGAGATCCATCTACTTCGGTGCCCAAGAAGCTAGTGAGAGGCGAACCAAAAGGAATCAAGATCCGGGTGCCTCGACATCAGCCCGACAGCAGAGGAACACATGATTCAGGACAAAACTAGTGCATTGATGTTTGTGTAATTTAAATCATGTGTAATTTGAATATTGTATTAAACTTATGTGCATGAATGTTTATGTATATATTTAATGTTTACTGTCTTGATTATTTACTCATGCATGATGTGTTAAATGTTTTAAATCAAGCAGATCCACATTATCAGCGAGATTACTATGATGCTGCTCCCCTTCAGTAGATCAAGTCTCAACTCATATTGATACTTGATCTGCAAGGGATTGTTAGGAGGTTAGTAAGCTATTCTCCCGAAGAAGGAGAAATTATTCACAACCTTACTGATGAGCAACTCGCAAAAATGTTCCGATTAAACCCGGATGAATTGGTTAAGGATGCCCCTACCGTAGATATTGCTAGTGATTACGAGCTCAATGATGTTGATGAGATAGAGTTTGAAGACATCACAGCAAAGCACTATCCATAATATACTGATCAAGAGGGAAATGTGGTCCCTGATTTTGGAGATACACTCGACAGTGATATGCATGTTAAATTGGATACGATAGAGAGCGAGACCGAGAAATCAGAAAGCCAAGCCCAAGCCACGGACGCCGATATTGAAAACAAAAAGGCTTAATGGGTGGATTGTTTTGCAGAGATCCATGCCCAACGCGCAACGCCAATGCCGAGTGCCTACGCCAAGATCTACAAAGTAAAGAAGCATCTTAAGGTGTTTGGGAAAATTATAGCATGGGCTTACTTTGAGGATCTGAATGGATATGCAGTGAAAAGGAAGAAGGGAATCGAATACTTCACATTTCCACATGATCTGAACACTCTTCCTCGTTTATGCTCAACCAGTTGGCATTCCTGAACCTGCTGTATGCTGACCCAAGGAAGATGTCAGGCTGGTTTGAAGCTGCGTTGAAAAGAGAATACCACACTCGATGGGTTAATTTCAAGCCTCAACAACCTACGAGGTACATTCGAAGGTCAGAGGTGGACCCAAGGACTGGGAAACCCAAAGTGGTGTTGAAGTGGAGTCCTCCGCGTACTATTCAAAGATCCCATTGAGGGAAATGCCACAGGACTTTACTCCCCACTTCAAGTGGTGGTATTATGACTGGCGAATAGGAGAAGCGGTCATAGCATTACAGAAAGAATGCCAAATGGAGACCATCCACGTATTTGACCCAATGTGGCTAACCAACCTATTAGCGAATGATGTTTATACTTTATACAGATGGCCACTTTTCTATGATCCATAGGATATTATACAGGCCCTCCAATTTCAGAACGTAATAAGACTCTGCTTTGCATTCGAGATACACACTGGAGTCACAGTCGAGAAGAGGCATAAGAAGTTTAATGAGCTAATGACGGATGCAAGACAATGATAGAAACTAGGTCCAAGGGGGAGTTTGTTGATCCATATGTACCTAGTTTATGAACTTAAAGCAATATGTCTGTCATGTCCTTAATGTAAATGAAATATATGAGTTGAATGAAATAGAATATGTGATTGGTTGATCTTATTGTTTAATGTTTTAGTGTATATTTTAATGTTTATCATTTATTAATGCATATTGAACCAACTATATAGGTTTGTGGTTGATTGAATAGATCATAGTCAAAGAATGATTGAGAAACATATTCAAACATGAAGTTCTCATGCGAATGGCCCATGCTAATGGACCATACGCATGAACAACTTCGTGCTAATGAACCAGTCGCATGACTGAACCAGGAGACTGGATCAGTCACACAATGGTGACATGAGATTGACTCAGTCGCACGACTGAACACTAAGTCGTTCGAATGGATCAACCGCATGACTCAGTCGCACGATTGAACCATGCTAATGGTTCAGTCGCACAAATGAGTAACCCTAACCTATAAATACCACTTAATTCATTGAAAAAGGTAACACTTTGAAGAATTCGACTCTTACACGTACCCTAGCCATCTGGAACGTCCAAGAAAGCAAGTCCAAGTTCATAGACCGTTCTTGATTGATTCCTATTCATTCTTAAAGTTTAGTTTAATCTTATATCATCGGTTAACGATCTCACTTATTGGATTGCCAATCAAATAGGATTCCGCACTATTTGATTTGGTATACACGTGAATTAATTAGTACTCTGTCCAATACACGATCCCTAACAAGTCGCAGCAGAAAGGGGTCCAGCTTTATGTAAAAGGTACATCAGATAAAGCATGTGTTCAAAAGTCTTGGGAAGAAATCTATCTTCAAGTGTTGACTTTGGAAGACTTTGTCTTTGAAGCTTCAAAAGACTTCATCTTTGTCTTCGGAAGATATTGGTCTTGGCTTTGGAAGATTTCACACTTAGTGTATTTTCTAATGCTGGTGTGAAACTTCTATAACATTCTACTTCAGTACACTTGTGCATACATGTAGGAGAGACTTTGGGTGTTTGGGTTGTATCACCCTTTACATTTTATCCTTACAAACTCCCCCTAGGATGATGCTACCAAAACACTTGAAGAATTCAAATATCAACAGTCCTTATTGGGTGTTTGGTTGTATCACCTTTTACATTTTATCCTTACAAACTCCCCCATGTATAGACATTTTCAATACTCTGATGACATGCCATCTTTCTGGATTTGTAGTGTTTGTCCAGGACAAGATGGGTCTTCCAGATGCTAGAGCTGCTACTTGAATTGCAGTGGTGGAGCATCCTCTATTAGCACATCCTCCGGATGTTCTGACACATCCTGAGGTTTGGAGATGGATGCTTCTTTCTTCTTCTTCTTTGGCTTTGGTTTGGAAGCCATCCTTTTTCTCCTCTTTGAACCTTTTAACTAAGAGGACTGGCTTGTAGCACCTGATTGATCTTCTTTGTCTTTCTCAGTTGGGTTTTCCTCTCTCAGAGGCTTAGATTGAGAGGGGATAGAACCTTGTTGTGGATCAGAAGTGGAAGCTTGCTAAGGCTCAATAGGAGATTCACATTGTGTTGTCTCAAATGGTTCAACCTTAATCTTTACTTCCTGAGGAACTTGACTTGGTGGGGAGTGTAAGTTAACAAGTTCACCTCTTTGAATCTTCTGCTTGATCACTCTGATGTGCACATCCATGGTGGATGGAGACATTGGACCAAGTCTCCTTCCGAAGAATCCATACAGCTTCAAGAAACTCATCATCCTCTGCCTAGCAGCAGACTTCATCATACTTTTCTGGATGATGGCTTTTGACTTTGTAGCCTCTTGCCTTAACTTCCTTTTGGTGATATTTCTTTCTTTGACTATCTCAAGTTCATGTTGTTTAAGGTACTCAAACTTAATGTAGTCAAAGGGTAAGCGAAGAAGTGAAGCAGCCTGATAGAGGCCTATGGTACTTAGGTAGTTGATCATGTTGATCCTATCATTTTCTTTGTCTACCTGAGGTTCTTGTGGAACACATCCTCTTGCACATGACTTTCTTGAACTAGGGAGAGAGTAGGCACATGCTTGTATAGTCTTTTATTTGTTCTTTCTTCTTTCATTTGAAGTAGCTTTGCATCCGCTACCTCCTTTCTTTCCTTTGACAATTCCATGTCAGCCAGTTCATTTAATTCATCTACGGGGAGGGAGATGATATTATCAATGTCATACTTCCTGGTCTACAAGTAGTTGATCCTAAATGCCCTCAACTCGTCATTCTGAGTGTTTGGCCCGGCGGCAGCCCTGATAGCAAATTCCATGAGTCTCGTAGACCTAGTAAAGGAACTTTCTCCCCTTAGCTCCTGTTTCCTCTCTCTTTCCTCCTCCTTAATCTCCTCAGAAGTCATTTTTCTTTTCTCTTTGTCACTCATAGACCTTTATGACTCAGGGTGGAGAGAGCTTTGGCCTTTATTGCTTGGTGTAGCATCCAAGCTCTGGCCAGAGAGAGGTTAAGATGCACCTTCACCAGTAGGTGTCTCATATAGGGAATGAACTTCTACAGCAGTTGATGGTGAGACGAAGCTCTCAGGTCCTACTACTGGGCCTTCAGTCAAGGTTTCCGCTATGAAGCTAACCTTAGGGTCTGCCTCAACATCCAGTTGACCAATGAAATTACCTGATTGCCTTAGTCTCCTTCTGAAGCTAAACTCTACAGTGATTTTGTCTTGAATTCTTTTAGCCAGCTTGTTTTGATTGGATTTGGTTGAAAAGTGGCCTGTTGACAAGGTCAAGACATTCATAGAAGTTCAAGGTCTAAAAATTGAAGACTTCTTGCTGCCCTTGAACTCTTTGAATGATAAGGGCTCTTCTGTTTTCATCATACATCCACCTAATAATGTGATTTGAAGTTGGTGGAGGTGACATTGCCGTTGGTATTCCTTCTTCAAAAGGATTCTAAATGTAGGAGTCTATGGAGTCCACATTAATGTGTGCTTAAGGAAGTTGTTGAGCATGCATAATTGCAAGCGAGGATGGTGAGTCCTCAATGTCCATACTCCTTGAAGAACTCCCGGGTTCTGTAACTGTAATGACTTTCTCCCTATTTTTGGTAGCATCACCTTCTTGCGTAGGTGAGCTAGGAGTTAGGTCAATCTGACTCAAAGGTTCTTGTGTTCCAGGTTGAGCTCTTCTTAAAGGTCTCCTAGCTAGTTATTCCATAACATAAGAAATCTTATGTTACTAATCATTAACCTTGTTTTGCAAGGTAGTCACCTGTTTTCAAGATAACTGACCTTGGAGACTAAATGGGTGCATGTTTATGATAGTTGTTGCACCTTTAGCCTCAAATTCCCCTCATCTTCATTAGAAAAATCATTAGGGGATGACATGATTGGACCAAAGTCCTCTCTCTCACCACTAGCTTCAGGTTCTTGGCTGTTGGATTTCCTCTACTCACTGACAACCATAGTTGAGGTGTCAATGGGCTGAGTTGCCATGGTTGAGGTCTGAATGATGTAATCACATGCAAAAGTGAGATCCTCTTCTATATGGATATCCTAACAGGTTCAGAAGTATCAACCTTAGTGATGGGTGACTAATGTGGGCTAGACATAGGAGACTCAGGAGCACTCATCTTTCTTTGAGAAGTGGAAAAGAAGAGAGAGTCATGGTACTCACTGAAACCTAAGTCTCATCAGTATAGAAGTCAAGGTTAGGAATAGGTTGGTTTAAGTCCAAAGGCTAGGGATGGTAATTATCCCCTAAAGGTTGTTCACTTGAGTGTTGAGACTCAGAGTGAAGGCTTAAGGCATTTGGCCTTGTGAGCTCTATGAGGAACCCCAACACTGATCATTGAAATAATGGGAGTGGTTTGCTCCTTAGGAGAAGTGGCAGCTCCAGTATCCACTTCCTCCTGTATGGGTGGGTATATGGGGGCCTGTAGAGACTCAATAGTCTTAGTAGGGATTCATTTGAATTTTCTTTGGTAGGTAAAGGTGATTTGTGGCTATTATGGTGGTTGAGATGTAGATGGTGTGGGTTCAACACTAGCTCATGCTGCTACGTTGTCACCTTGAGTAATGAGCTCTAACATTTTTCAGACAAGGGCTGTTTCTACACCTGAGAAGCCAACATTCGGCTTCCTCAAGATTTTAAAGATACCAGGCTTCATCTATCCCAATTTAAGAATATTACCTGTTTTCCTTAACTGTGAGCCCAGTTCACAGTTAAAAATGTATTGAACATATCTAGGAAACATGTAGTAATTTAACGAGTCCAAGTTAGCATGCAAATTTGTATAAACAAATTGAGAGTACCTAAACTTGACTCCCTAAACCATCCTATGCATTATGAAGGAGAGATCTTCAGGAATGTGGTCCCACCCTCCATGCTTGTTGGACAAGCTGTGGATAACCACATGTAGCAGGTATTTCCACTGGGATGAGACCTTTCCTTTCCTGAAGATCTTTACAGAAAAATCTCCCTCATAGCCCATCTGCTCAAAGGAGTGGCTAACAGCTTCTTTTGGGAAGAACACCTTACCTTCTTTATCATCTAGGTGAAGATGATTGTTGATGATGACCGGAGTGATGAAGATTGTTCTCCCCTACACCATGGCAGACAGTGCCTTCTCCCCATCATGAATGACTTCATGGCAGGTCTTCCAAAACTCAAGCAGATGATCCTCATACAGAGTAGGATAAATGTTAAGGGAGGTGAAGTAGTTAGATAAAGCCAAAAAACGACAAACCTCTGAGAAATGTGGATCTTTCTCAGAGTTTAAGAGAGCAACTTGGTAGTGTTGCCTGTGTAACTAGATGGAGAAATCTGGGTCATTTTTTTGGTTAAGGTTGGCCATTATGAGAAAGCTTAAAGATGAAGGAAGGATGAACGAAGGCGGTTTTAAAGAGAAATTTGGGAATTTAGGTTTGGATGAAAGATGAAGATGATAGAAACAGGGGGAACCGTTGGGTTTATATGTGAAAAGGATTTAAGGTAAAGTTATTGAAAGAGGATAAACATTGAAATCCGGATGTTGGTCCCGCCTCTAAAAAAGTAGTTTCCTTTTTCCTCAAAAAGTAGTTTTCTTGGGAGTCAAAAAGCTTCGAAGGTAAATTGTCTTCGGAAGTTTTAATAAAAAAGCTTACGAAGCCAAAATGACTTCGGAAGAATTTCCTAAGAGTTTTGGAAAGTCTTGCTTCGGAAGAGAATTAAGACTTGGATGTTTTGTCCAAAAGAACAAAGCTTCCGAGAGTTAATTTGCTTCAGAATAAAATTGTCCTTGAAAACATATAAGTGCCTATGAAAGGTTTTAAGCTTCGGAAGATAATTTAGAAATTTCTTCTTAAGGAAAATTACTTAGCCAGTTATTTGTTTTGGAGGCATAAGTTTCTTCCGAAGGTAAAAGCATATCTTCCGAAGGATCAAAAATTTTTTAGAATTCTAAGGAAAGTCTTCAAAAGGTTTTCATCCAGAGAAAACAAGAGCTTATGAAGATGATAAACTTGACAACTTAGGACACACCGATTTTAAGAAATAATATGAATTAGTTTTAAGAAAAACCTAGTCAAAGTTAATCATCCCAATAGCTGATATAAGATACTTAAATCTCTATTCATCAAAAACCTTTGAAAACAAATCAGCATCTTGTTCATTTGTGTAGACTTTGACGAGTTTAATTAATCTTTTTTCCAAGTTATCTCTAGTTAAATGATACCTGATATTGATGTGTGTTGTCCTTGAATGTTGCACATGATTCTATGTGATAGAGATAACACTGTTGTTGTCAATGTGAATGGGAGTCTCCTTGAAATTTAATCCATAGTCAAGCATCTGATTTTGAATCCCAATCACTTGAGCACAGCAGGTTGCAGCAGCAATGTATTCAGCTTCAGCCGTTGATGTAGAGACAAGATTGTTTCTTGCATTGCCATGAGACAACCCTTCCACCAAGAAACTAAAATCCTCCAGATGTAGACTTTGAAGTCATGTTGTAACCACCATAATCACTATCTATATAAGCATACCGATTGAAGTCATAATTCTTCGGATACCAAAGACTAAGTGTTGAGGCACCTTTGAGGTATCTTAGAATCCTCTTGATAGTGATGAGGTGAGACATCTTGGGTTGGCTTGATATCTTGCACAAATACATGTGGCAAACATCATATGAGGCCTGCTAGCTATGAGATACATAAGAGACCCAATCATAGCCCTGTAAAGGTGTTCATCTACACACTCCCCCTTAAGATTAGGCCTAAGGGAGTAGGTTTTTGCTATGGGTTTCTTAGCAATATTACAATCAGTCATATTGATTCTTTTAAGTACGTCTTGAACATACTTGGACTGATTAATGAAGATGCCATCTTCGACTTGCTTCACTTGAATTCCCAGAAAGAAATTGAGTTCTCCTATGGCATTCACTTCAAATATGTCCTTCATTAGCTTCTCCTAGTCTTTGCAGGGCTTTGGATTAACTGAACCAAAGATGATGTTATTTAAATACATTTGAACTAGCATTAAGTCATTTCCCTGTCGTTTGATGAAGAGAGTTCCATATATAGTACCCTTTTTGTACCCACGCTTTCAGAGATACTAAGATAGAGTATCATACCATTTCCTTGGTGCTTGGTGCAGCCCATAAAGAGCTTTGTCAAGCTTCCAGATATAATCAGGATGATCAGGATCTGTAAAACAAGGTGGTTGTTTGACATACACCTATTCATCAATCACCCCATATAGAAAATCACACTTGACATCAAGTTGATAGACCTTGAAGTTCAGAAGAATCCACCTTAGTGTAGTCAATTCCTTCTTCTTGTGTGTACCCTTGAACAACTAGTCTAGATTTTTTATGATAATACATGTATCATCTTTCTTATTCCTAAACACCCATTTGGTTCCTATAGTAGTATTCCCATGAGGAAGAGGACAAAGGTTCCAAACTTTCTGCCTTTTGAAATGAAACAACGCCTCTTGCGTGGCTTCAACCCAACTTCCATCCTTTAGAGCTTATCAATTTTCTTTGGCTCTATCTGGATAAGAAACAAGAGTGAAGACAAACATTTGCTTCATGGGTTTATCCTCTTGTTCTTACCCCTATGTCAACATCTCCAATGATGTTTATGGTGGGGTGAGACTTGTGGATCCTTAGTTAAGGGATCACAGAAAGTTGCTGAGAGAGATCTAAATTAGAAAAATTTAGATCTGGCATTGATGCTTCTCCCACCACATCAACACACTTATCAAGAGAAACTTTATCCAATGAGTGTGTGACATCATTGATGTTTTCATATATGGAGTGGTTATCAGCATCAAGAAATTCTTGATCACTGTCACCACCACCATCATTGTCTTCTACATTTGAAGTGTCTTTATCTGGTTGTTCAGCCTTTGAGATAGAATTTGAAGGCATTTTAGATGTATGAGCTGAATTTGTCATTGTTATATTGATAGAAACCTCATTTGCAGAAGTAGTTACAACTAGACTTGAAGATGTGTAGCTTGAAGGTCTTCCATGTTCAAATCTTGGATCGAGATCTTCTCGAGATAAAATATCTATAGATCCTAAAACATTCTCACAAGATTTTTTTAAACAATTGGTACTAAATCAAGATCAAATAGCCAATCAGGACCAGAAGCAGCCACGCAGGGAGTGTGTTCATTGAAAGTCACATTGGCTGACTCCTCAACAATTTTAGTTCTTAGATTGTATACTCTATAAGCCTTATCTTGAGAAGATTATCCAATGAAGTGTCCATCATCTGATTTCTCAGCAAATTTAGCAATTTGATCTTTGGTATTCAAGATGGTGCAAGGACATCCAAATGACCTGAGAAAACCAATGAAAGGTTTCCTCTTGTGCCAAAGTTTATAATGAGTCTTGCCATGAGTCTTAACCACTAAAACTCTATTTTGCACATAGCAGGTATTGTTGACTACCTCTGCCTAGAAGGTGATGAGCAGCTTATGTTGGATTCTTTATGCCCAAGATACATAGAACATTGATGTGGTTAGTATGTTATGATCCAAGTCGGGTCATACCCAATAACAAGCTTAGCAAACACCAATTAATATTTAATTGATGATATGATCATGCAATTAAAAAAATTCACTAATTTAGAAAATTGGTTTTCTAAATAAGTTGCATATGAGATTGAACACCTATATGGATATTTTTTTCATGGATATTATTTGTAATGTTGTTTAAATTGGTTAAGTAACATCAAATAATAGGAGTGAGTGCATAAGTTATATAATTAAAGGGCTAATTACATAACTTATTCTAATTATTAGTTTATAAAATTGGGTTTTGGTTTTGGGGGAAAAACCCCATCTAAACAACAAGTTTCGGCCGCCCCCTTTTTGGGTGTGTGTGTCTTGCTTGTTTTTGATATACCATACTCCAAGAACTCAAAAATAGACACTCCATCCAGCTCTCTCTCTCTCTCTAATGCAAAAAGGGTCACACGAACAAAACTCTTCTTTTGGAAGAAAGAGTTCATGTTCACGGCTGGAATGAGATTCCAGCAGTCTTCTTGATCCGTTTTGGTGCACAAATCCTAGCAAGAATTGTGTTTGATTGATGCTTGTGGGTATGGATGCTTAAGGACATCTTTCCTTGGTGTTTTGGCTATTCAACACATCATTTTCTTCATCATTATCCCGTTTTTCAGCAGCTTTTGGAAGGTAGTTCCATGGTTTACTTTTTGGGTTGTTATTTCTTGTTGATAACTAGTTCATACACATACAAATGATCCTTATGTTCTTGGGTTTGTTGTTAATATGATATATGCCTTAATTTTTCAGATTACTAATGATAATGTTAAGGTATTAATCCGCTGTGTTTTTTCATAGTTTGAAATGGTTAAACTACTTTAATATGGTCCAACAAACCCAACATTGGCATCTAGAGCCGGATATGTGGATGACTAGTTTCATTTGTCCTTGTAAAATTGGTTATATGGGGCTTTAACAACCTTATAGGAGCTGTTTTGTGGTGATGATTATAAATCCCAAACCTTTCAAGGTTATATCTAACATGCTTGTGATTAAATCTTGAAAGAAAGATATCAAGTGGTTGATTATATTTTTTGTTTGGATAAAAGACCCTAAATTCTTGGTTTATGTTGGCTGAAAATTTAGGGTCATATGGGGTTTATTTGGTTCTTGAATGTTGTATATGATGATTCATATTGGTGCATAACCTAGCGTTGACCTTGTGTTGATTTGGTTTTATATGGATGTTTGTTTTGGTTGATTTCATTCTCATGAATTGTAATAATTATTCCTTTGTGCTTGTATTTGGATGTAATTTATTTATGCATTCATTTGTGATGTAATAGATAGATTAAGTATGTTTTCCTATATTAGAAAATTTGTATTAGGATATAAATTTTGTAAAAGAAGATGCACAAGATGGAAGCACAAAAGGAAGACACTAGAGAAGGACTTGAAGCATTTGGATGCAAGTTCAAGTGGGGGTCTTTAGAGTTCTCATCTTTGTGTTGTGTTCAACCCTTAGGAAAGACCAAATGACAACACTTGTGACGGCAAACAAGTGTTGTCAACATAGTGGCTATGGTTATGCACATGTGGTTGTTTGATATATGCTTGTTTGATTATTCATTTTATGTTGATTGTTTGTTATATGGATATGCTTAACAATCTAAAGAATTATCACAACAAGCTGAATTTTTTTGGTTCCTAATCATTAAGTGACTAATAAAAGGTTATTAAAAGGATTAATGATTTCAAAATAAAAGAGGTTTTATTAAAAGAGAACCATAGGGTACCATCTATTTGAAAGCATGCGAATACAAGGTACATAGAGTTTTCATAACTAGAATTAATGGAAACTTAAATCCCTTTGGAAACAAGTTAAACACCATCCTTCTACATGACACTCGAATCACTTGAGAACTACTTGTGGGATAAAGGTCACCTAACCACTTTTAGGGAACTTGTGTGTTTGAGGTGAGCTTAACATATTTATGGGATAAAGGTCACCTAACCACTTGAATGTGTAAACTCACACATGTGTAAGTAGGACGACTTGAATTGGAAACCATGTGCATAGGGTAACCGAAGCATGGCGTACAATGGTGTTGATGGGATTTTACATGCCGACTAAACATAAGATGTTTAACCGATCCCATAAAGCTACAAGTTGCAATAGGTTGCAATTGTCAAATGTTGACTACCTTGTTAATTTAAATAATGGGAGAAATGTCACCTAACCATCATTTAAATGTAACGTTGGATTCTAGATTTTAATTATTAATTTTCTATGAGACGTGTAAAAGGTATTAATAATTAAAATGCAATTTTTAGAAATACTAAAATGAACTTTGTAATTTTGTAGAAATGGCCGCAAACAATAATGCTACCACCCCGACCGTCCCTACCCTATCACTAAGAACAATCTTAGAAAGGGATCGTCTTAACCATAATATCTTTATGGACTAGTATCAAAACTTGATAATTGTTCTCAAGTAAGAGAAAAGGGCCTATGTCCTTGACGATCCTATTCCTGACCAACCCGACCCTGAGGATGTTGAGGCCTACAACGATTGGCTTCAATACACTGAGGATTCCATGCAGGTTTCCTGCCTCATGTTG
Source organism: Flaveria trinervia (assembly GCA_025506515.1). Classification (NCBI taxonomy): domain Eukaryota; kingdom Viridiplantae; phylum Streptophyta; class Magnoliopsida; order Asterales; family Asteraceae; genus Flaveria; species Flaveria trinervia. The sequence continues at coordinate 65,789,689 of CM046442.1, forward strand.
GGAACTATGATTCCCGAACTCCAAAAGGACTTGGAGCAACTTGGGGCATATGACATAATTACCCAGCTGAAGGAAATGTTCCTTCAACAAGCTAGGGTAGAGTGCTATGAAACGGTTTGAGCGCTTCATGTGTGGTATCATCTTATGTTCTTAAGATGAAATGCCACGTTGATCGCCTCGAGAGGCTTAATTTTACCATATCAAAAGTGGTAGCCACGGATTTGATCCTTAATGGCCTAACCAAAAGGTTTGAGACGTTCATAATTAATTACAATATGAACGGGTGGGACAAGAGTATTCGTGAGCTTCATGCAATGCTCAAAATAGCCGAGGTAGGGATGGGTAGAAAGGTTCTACCAATTCTCTTGATCAATAAGTGAGGCAATAAGAAAAGGCCATTCCCTGATCCCAAGGCAAATGTTGCCAAAGGAAAGGGGCAAATCAAAGGAAAGGGGAAAGGAAAGGCTAAAGCGGAACCTCCAAAGCCTAAGCTTAAGAAGCCTAAGGTAACGGTGAAAGATCCATGCTTTGAGTGTGGAGAGATAGGACATTGGAAAAGGAATTGTCCAACCTATCTCAAGAGTTGAGAAACAGAGGGATGCTCGGCAAACTCATGTACAACTTTCATAATTCACATTGGTTGAAATGTTATTTCTTCAAACACATGGGTATTGGATACCGGATGTGGAACCTTTTTTTGCAATTTGTTGCAGGGGTTCATAGGAAATAAGTACTTCAAGAAGGGAGACACAAGTCTCTACATGGGCAACAGAGCAAAAGTTGATGTCGAAGCCTAAGGAGACAATATTTTGAAACTTTCAGATAGTTTGGAAGTTGTTCTTAAAAACATTTTGTATGCTCCTAGTTTTACTAGGCACATAATTTTGATTTCCCTTTTAGGACAATGTGGTTATGAATTAAAGTTTGTTAACAATGGTATTTATGTTTGTATGGATGATGTATTTTACTTCAAGGCTATGCCTATTAATGGAATTTATGAATTGGTTCATGATGATTCATCCAATAATAGCTCATTATATCAAACGAGCACCAAGAAACTTAAAATGGGTTTAAGTGATTATTATCTTTGACATTGTCAACTTGGTCACATAAACAAGAATCAGTTTCAAACACCTCAAAAGAATGGTCTTTTGAAAATCAAATAAAAATGTTTCATTTGACAAGTGTGAATCTTGTTTACAAGCTAGATGACCAAGTCGCCCTTTAGTGGCACTAATGAGAGGGCAAAAGACTTATTGGGTATCATACATTCGGATGTATGTGGCCCTTTAAAGACAATGACTAGAAATGGTGATAGATACTTCATTACCTTTACCGATGATTATAGTTGCTATGGTTATGTGTACATGATGACACACAAACATGAAGCTTTTGAAATGTTCAAAACCTTCAAGAATGAAGTAGAAAGTCAACTCAATAAAACAATCAAATTTCTTCGTTTAGATAGAGGAAGTGAATACCTCAGTGATGCTTTTAGTGCCATCTAAGAAGTTGTGGGATCATCTCACAACTTATTCCACCTGGATCACCGCATCATAATGGTGCGTCTGAAAGGAGAAATCGAACCCTATTGGATATGGTTAAATCTATGATGCCTATAAGCTTACTACCTCTATCATTTTGGGGTTTTGCAATGCTCTCTGAGGCTCGTATTTTGAATATGGCCCTGACCAAGATAGTCGATTCACTAAGTGTATATTTGTTGGATATCCCAAAGATTGTATATGATACAACTTCTTTGATCCAACAGAGCAAGAGTAATTATTGCTCGAAAGGCTGAGTTCTTAGAAACTAAGTTCCTTATGGAGGAATAACGTATAGAATAGTGGAATTTGATGAGGATCAAGATCCACAAGCCGATACACGTTTAGTTGACACAAGCAATCAACAAGAGGTTGTTGATAATGATCAAGAGGTTGATCAATACACACAAAACGTTCACAGATCTGGTAGAGTTAGCCTTCCACCTGAAAGATATGGATCTTTCATTAATGGATGCTATGTGGTTGACTCCTATGAGCCAAGCACATACCATGAAGCAGTGTCCAATTCAGATTGTGACAAATGGTTGGATGCCATGAACGTTAAGATGCAATCCATGTATGACAATCAAGTTTGGGAATTGGTTGACCCTCCACTTAACTCCAAATCGGTTGGATGAAAATGGGTTTCAAGAAGAAAATGGATATACATGGAAACTTGGATACTTACAAAGCAAGACTTATAGCAAAAGGTTTCACTCAAAATCAAAGGGTTGATTATGATGAAACCTTCTCGCCTGTGGTAATGCTAAAGTCAATTAGGATATTATTTGCCATAGCTGCATATTCTGACTATGAGATTTGGCAAATGGATTTCAAAACCGCTTGTCTTAATGGACATCTGGAAGAGATTATCCATATGGTTCAGCTTGATGTTTTGTCGATCCACAACATCCTAAAAGTATGCAAGTTAAAGAAGTCAATCTATGGATTGAATCAAGCATCGAGAAGTTGGAATCAACGTTTTAATGAAGAGATCAAGAAATTTGGTTTCATCAAGAACGCTGACGAGGCTTGTGTATATACGAAGGCTAGTGGGAGCATAATAACATTCTTAGTATTGTATGTGTTGGATTCTATGTTCCCAAGACACTTAGAATATTGATGTGGTTAGTACGTTATGATCCAAGTCGGTTATACCCAATGAGAAGCTTAGCAAACACCCACTAATATTAACTGATGATATGATCATGCAATTAAATATTTACACCAATTTAGAAAATGGGTTTTTTAAATAAGTTGCATATGAGAATGAACACCTTATTAGTATAATATTTTGTTCAATAATATTATTTGAAGTCTTATCAAAATTAGGTGGATAACACCAAATAATAATGAGAGTATACTACTTATACAATTAAATGGTTAATTGCATAAACTAGTTACAAGACTAAATAATATATGTGTGTGTCAAATTTTATAAGATGGAAACCTCTTTTAAAATTTTCGGCCGCCCCCCCCCTTTAATTGATTGGGTCCTTGGCCTTGGAAAAACACACATCAATACTTGTCTAGTTCAGCTTTTTCCTCTCATATCTCAAGACATGCAAACTTGAAAAACTCTCTCAATTCTCTCTCAAGACTCACGGTTCTAGCAGCTGAAATTTGAGGGTTTTTGAAGGTTTTGGTGGTGATCTTCCTAACAAGAAGGGGCTTTGCAAACAAGCTTGGGGTATACTAGCTTGAGAGGTCCTACCTTGGAGCCTTGGCCGAGTTTGAGCATCCCACATTCCCTTTAGTGTTGGTTTTTGCTGCTGCTGGAAGGTAGTTTTCACAGCTCAATATAGCTGTGATTTTATGTGCATTTACATGTGTTCATAGCTAGCTTATTCACATAAAAGATCGTGGGTTTTAATGGGGATTCTTTGATATATTTGGATGATATGATGATGTTCATAGTGGTGCATAACCTAGCATTTGGCCTTGTGTTGTTTGGATGTATGCAATGGTTGTTTTGGTTTATTCAATGAGTTGTATATATTTTCCTTTTGTGCTTTGTATAAAAGATGTAATTTATTTATTATTGGGTTGTAATAAATAGATTAGGTGTATTTTTTATTTTACTAGATATCATGTATTAGGACTTTCTATCTTGTAATATGAAGACATACGCCTTGGAAGCACAAAGGAAAGACACAAGAGAAACATGGAGCATTTTGGATGCGGTTTCAAGTGGGAGGTTTTTGGAAGCCTTCTATGTGTTTTGTTTTGACCTTAGGAAAGACCAAATGACAACACTTGTGATGGCAAACAAGTGTTTCAACATAATGGCTATGGTTATGCACATGTGGTTGTTTATATTTTATGCTTGTTTGAATGTTGTTATTGATTGTATGGTTGATATTTTGACATGCATTACAGACTAATTAACAAACTTAACAAGCTAAATATTGATGGTTCTTAATCATTAAAAGTAATAAATGGTTATCAAAAGGATTAATGATTTTATAATAAATGGGTTTTATTAAAAAATCCATAGGGTATTATGTATTTGAAACCATGCAAATACAAGTACATAGAGTTTTCTAAACTAGAATTATGAAATCTCTAAACTTTTGACCACAAATTTAACACCATCCTTTTGCACAACACTTGAGTCATTTGGAAACTCTTAATGGGATAAATGTCACCTAACCATTTAGAGGGAACTTGTGATTTAAGGCGGGGATACCACATTGGTGGGATAAAGGTCACCTAACCACTTATGTGGGTAAACTCACACGGTGTGCAAGTAGGGTAACTTGATTTGCAAACCATGTTAAATGGATCACCTAAATATGGTTTCCAAATGGTGTTGATGGGATTAACATGCCGACTTTACATATGATGTTTAAGGTCGATCCCATACCTCTAGAAGTTGCAAATGGTTGCAACCGTCAATCGTTGACCACCTAACTAATTTAAATCATGGGATAAAGGTCACCTAACCACAATTTAAATGTAATGTTGGGCTCTAGATTTTAATATAAAAATGGCCTTAAAAGGCATTAATTATTAAAATGGCAATATCGAAAATACTAAAAGAGATCTTTGTTAAATTTTGTAGATGGCCACCAATAATGACCATCATGATAACTCATCCGTGTCCACCCAATCATTACTAGCGATCCTCCAAAAGGAACGTCTAAATCATAACAACTTTATTGATTGGTATCGAAACTTGAATCGTTCTCAAGCAAGAGAGAACATCATATGTTTTAGACGACCCTATCCCCGATCAACCTACTGAGGATGATGAGGAGGCCTATAAAGATTGGCTAAAATACATTGAGGACTTCGTCCAAGTGTCTTGTCTCATGCTAGCGAGCATGACTCCGGATCTCCAAAAGGAGTATGAACATCACGGAGCTTATGACATGATAACCCAGCTGAAGGAAACGTTCCAACAGCAAGCAAGGGTTGAGCGCTTCGAAACGGTTCGAGCACTCCATGCATGTCGTATGGACGACAACCAATCGTTTCATCTTATGTACTTAAGATGAAAAGTCATATTGACCACCTCGAGAGGCTTAATTGTCCCGTCTCAAGGAATTGGCCACGGATTTGATCCTTAATGGCCTTACCAAGAAGTTCGAGACATTTGTGTTGAATTACAACATGAATGCATGGGACAAGAGCATTGGTGAGCTTCACTCAATGCTTAAAACGGCCGAGGCGGCCATGGGTAAAAGGGTTTTACCCGTTCTCACCATCCATGAAGGTGGAAACAAGAAAAGGGCTCATCCCGCACCCAAGGCAAAGGTTGCCAAGGGTAAGGGACCCGTTTGGGGAAAAGGGAAAGGGGTGGCAAGGGTGCCACCCAAACCACAAGAGAAGAAGCAAAAGGTTGCAACTAATGACCCATGCTTCAAGTGTGGAGAGATTGGACATTGGGCAAGGAATTGTCCTGTCCATCTCCAAGAGTTGAAGGCAAAGAGGGATGCCGGGCAGACCTCAGGAACAATATACATGGGTGTTAGATACCGGGTGTGGAACTCATATTTGCAATTTGTGGCATGGGTTCAAAAGAAGTAGGGACTTCAATCAAGGGGATGTTAGTCTCTTCATGGGCAATGGAACCAAAGTCAAAGTTGAAGCTCATGGGGACTACATCCTAAAACTTCCAAGTGGGTTGGATGTAATTTTGAAGAATGTTTATATGCTCCTAGTTTGACTAGGAACATTATTTCAGTATCCCAATTAAGACATTATGATTATGTATTATCTTTTTGTTGAAAATGATATTCATGTTTCTTTAAATGATATGTTCTATTTTAAAGCTATTCCCATTAATGGTATTTATGAATTGGTTCATGAAAATGCTTTAAATAGTTCATTGTACCATACCAACACCAAGAAACTCAAGTTGGATTTGAGTGATACCTATCTTTGGCATTATCGTCTTGGTCATATAAACAAGAAACATAGACAAACACTTAAAAAGAATGGTCTTTTAAAAACAAATGAATGTGATTCATTTGATGTATGTGAATCTTGTTTACAGGGAAAAATGACTAAGGCACCCTTTAGTGGAACTAACGAAAGGGCACAAGATTTATTAGGAATCATACATTCGGATATGTGTGGTCCTTTTAAACCAATGACTAGGAATGGTGACAGATACTTCATTACCTTTACCGACGATTATAGTCGCTATGGGTATGTGTACTTATTATGGCACAAAGATGAAGCTTTTGAAATGTTCAAAATCTTCAAGAATGAAGTAGAAAATCAACTCAACAAGTCGATTAAAGTTCTCCGCACCTATAAAGGAGGTGAATACCTAAGTGATGCTTTTCGGGATCATCTTAGGAGTTGTGGGATTGTTTCACAACTCACTCCACCTGGAACACCACAACATAATGGTGTGTCTTAGAGGAGGAATCGAACCTTATTGGATATGGTTTGATCTATGATGGCTAGAAGCACATTACCTCTATCATTTTGGGGTTTCGCTTTGCTCTCCGCGGCTCGTATTCTAAATATGGCCCAAACCAAAAAGGTGGAAAGGACACCTTTTGAGATATGGAATGGAAGAGTTCCATCCCTATCATACTTAAGGGTCTGGGGTTGTGAGGCTTACGTTAAGACTCCCACCCCAAACAAATTGGAAGTCCGATCCAACAAGTGTATCTTTATTGCATATCCTAGAGATTCTATGGGATATTATTTCTATGATCCACTGGAACAAAAGGTGTTTGTTGCCAGAAAGGGTGTGTTCTTAGAGGCAAAGTTCCTTATGGGAGGAACTAGCAGTAGAACAGTGGATCTTGAGGAGGATCAAGAACCACAACCCGATGCACGTTTGGTTGAAACTAGCCTCAACATGAGGATGTTGAGGATGATCAAGTGGTTGATCAATACACACAAAATGTTCGCAGAAGTGGTAGAACTAGTAATCCACCTAAAAGATATGGATTTTTCATGGATGGATGCTATGTGGTAGATTTAGATGAACCAACCACATACCAGAATGCAGTGTCCAATTTGGATTGTGACAAATGGCTTGAGGCCATGAACGTTGAGATGCAATCCATGTATGACAATCAAGTTTGGGAACTTGTTGTACCACCTCTTAATTCCAAAGTAGTTGGAAGCAATTGGGTTCCAAGAAGAAAACCGATATGCATGGAAACTTGGATACTTATAAAGCTAGACTTGTAGCAAAGGGTTTCACTCAAACTCAAGGGGTTGACTATGATGAAACTTTCTCACCTGTTGCGATGCTAAAGTCTATAAGGATATTGTTTGCCATAGCTGCTCATTATGATTATGAGATTTGGCAAATGGATGTCAAAACTGCTTTCCTAAATGTATATCTTGAGGAAGATGTCTATATGGTTCAGCCTGAAGGTTTTGTCAATCCAAGACATCCTAACAAAGTATGCAAGTTAAAGAAATCAATCTATGGATTGAAACAAGCATCGAGAAGCTGGAATCATCGTTTTGATGAGGAAGTAAAGAAATTTGGCTTCATCAAAAATGCTGATGAGGATTTTGTGTATAAGAAGGCTAGTGGGAGCACAATAACTTTCCTAGTATTGTATGTTGATGACATACTACTATTTGGAAATGACATTCCAACCTTGGAAGGTGTAAAAACCTGGCTTGGAAGTTGTTTTTCCATCAAGGATCTTGGTGAAGCCGCCTATATTCTGGGAATAAAGATCTATAGGGATAGATCAAGGCGGTTGATTGGTTTAAATCAAAGTGCATACATTGATAAGATCTTGAAAAGGTTCAAGATGGAGAACTCTAAGAAAGGTACCATACCTATTCAAAGAGGAACGATATTAAGTACGACTCAATGTCCTAGCTCAAGGGATGAGCAAGATAAAATGAAGGCATCCCAAATGCATCTGCTATTGGATCCATCATGTATGCAATGATATGCACTCGACCAGACGTGTCATGCGCCTTAAGCATGACAAGCCATTACCAGCAAAATCCTGGAAACAGTCATGGATGGCTGTTAAGAACATACTTAATACCTAAGGAGGACAAGAGATATGTTCCTAATCTATGGATCTGGCGATGAGGAAGTCGTTGTAAAAGGTTACACAGATGCGAGTTTCCAAACCGATCGTGATGATTCTCGGTCACAATCGGGATATATTTTCATTCTGAATGGAAGAGCTCCAAACAGGATGTGGTGGCTCTATCCACTATAGAATCAGAAATGTCGCCGCCTCATTGGCAGCTCAAGAAGCTGCATGGTTGAAGAAATTCATTGCCGATCTAGGGGTTGTCCCTTCCATTCAGGAACCCCTAGAGATCTTTTGTGATAACGAGGGGCGATTGCTCAAATCAAGGAACCTCATGCTCATCAAAAGACTAGGCACATTGAGCGGAGATTCAAGTACACGAGATGAAGTTGAAAAGGGAAAGATAGTATTCGCAAAGTTCACACGGATCAAACATTGCGGATCCTCTCACGAAGGTCTTTGAAAAGGCAAAGCATGAAAGTCATACTTGTGCCATGGGACTTCGATATTCTAGTGATTGGATTTGATCTGTAATTTTGTATTTGGATATGTGGAACTCTTTATTATTAAGTAAAATTATTTGGTTATAATGTTCAATTAATGTTCCAATTTAGCATGTTTAATCCATGAGTAAATTGTTTACTCTAAATGTCTGTAGTCGTTCATAATTGTGGGAACAAGTATGAGGGTAAGATTATTATGAACTTGGATTGGTTGATATTCAAAGGATGAATATAGAGCAATGGGTTGCTACCAAGGTTCATAGATATTTGTGGGATACAAATATTGGACTAACCCGCATCTCAAACTTTACTACATGGAATCTTATTGATTGATCATAAGTAAATTTAAGTAAAGGCAAATATCATTTGGTATCCTCCGACTTGAGATACATATTGGGTTTTGATATTCACCCAGTATTATACCTTGAGCTAATTCTTCACTATCCTGAAATAGGGACAACACATAAGGGTATGTTCAGGTATGACACGAGGTGTTTGTGAGAAACGTATGTAGTCAAGATGGAATTTGTTCCTCTTATTCGTTGAGAGTTAGATGTCTAAGGCCTAATAAGTTAAATCAACAAGTAATGATCACTCTGTGTCCTTGGATTTAACATGACATCTGTAACAAAAGGATAAATGATTGATTCACCTAAATCATTTCAAGTAGGGTACTTGAAAGGGATGATGTTTTGAATGGCTATAAGTCATGCGTATTAAGGTTAGTAACCGTTGTTAGGCGGTATTTACTGCTTGCATCAATCTTCTATGAATCTTGGGCAAGTGGGATTTGTTGGATTCTATGTGCCCAAGACACTTAGAATATTGAGGTGGTTAGTACGTTATGATCCAAGTCGGTTATACCCAATGACAAGCTTAGCAAACACCCATTAATATTTAATTGATGATATGATCATACAATTAAATATTTACACCAATTTAGAAAATGAGTTTTCTAAATAAGTTGCATATGAGAATGAACACCTTATTAGTATAATATTTTGTTCAATAATATTATTTGAAGTCTTATCTAAATTAGTTGGATAACACCAAATAATAATGAGAGTATACTACTTATACAATTAAATGGTTAATTGCATAAACTAGTTACAAGACTAAATAATATATGTGTGTGTGTCAAATTTTATAAGAGGGAAACCTCTTTTAAAATTTTCGACCGCCCCCCTTTAATTGATTGGGTCCTTGGCCTTGGAACATACACACATCAATACTTGTCTAGTTCAGCTTTTTCCTCTCATATCTCAAGACATGCAAACTTGAAAAACTCTCTCAATTCTCTCTCAAGACTCATGGTTCTAGCAGCTGAAATTTGAGGGTTTTTGAAGGTTTTGGTGGTGATTCTTCCTAACAAGAAGGAGCTTTGCAAACAAGCTTGGGGTATACAAGCTTGAGAGGTCCTACCTTGGAGCCTTGGCCGAGTTTGAGCATTCCACATTCCCTTTAGTGTTGGTTTTTGCTGCTGCTGGAAGGTAGTTTTCACAGCTCAATATAGCTGTGATTTTATGTGCATTTACATGTGTTCATAGCTAGCTATTCACATAAATGATCCCTTTTGTTCTTGGTTTGTTTACACTTTAAAACATCAAATAGAACATGTTTTTTTTCAGCTTAAAAACAATGTAATAATGTTAAACTTCCGCTGTGTTTTACAAAGTTTAAGTGGTTAAACTATGTCTTGTGTTATAACAAACCCCAACAGTATGTTGATGACATACTACCTTTTGGAAATGATATTCCAACCATGGAAGGTGTCAAAACCTGGCTTGGAAGTTGTTCTTCCATAAAATCTCGGTGAAGCCGCCTATATTTTTGGAATATAGATCTATAGGGATAGATCGAGGCGGTTGATAGTTTAAATCAAAGTGCATATATTAATAAAGTCTTGAAAAGGTTCAAGATGGAAAAACTCTGAGAAAGGTATGGTACCTATTCAAAGAGGGACAATATTGAGTACATCTTAATGTCCGAGCTCAAAGGATGAGCAAGATCGAATGAAGGACATCCCATATGCATCAGCTATAGGATCCATCATGCGATGATATGCACTAGATCAGACATGTCATGCGCGTTAATCATGACGAGCAGATATCAGCAGAATCCAGGTAATAGCCATTGGATGGTTATTAAAAGTATATTGAAATACCTTAGGAGGACTAAGGGAATGTTTCTAATATATGGATGTGATGAAGAGGAACTCGTTGTAAAGGGTTACACAGATGCGAGTTCCAAACCGTTCGAGATGGTTCCCGATCACATCAGGGTATGTCTTCATTATGAATGAAGTAGCATTGTCCACTACAAAGTCCGAATACATAGTCGCATCATCAGCAGCTCAGGAAGCTGCATGGATAAAGAAATTTATCGCCTACCTAGGGTGGCCTCTACCATTCAAGACCCCTAGAAATCCTTTTGTGATCATGAGGGTACGATTGCATAAATCAAGGTACCCTGTCCTCTTCAAAAGGCTAGGCACATTGAGCGGAAATTCAACTACATAAGGGATGAGGTTGAAAAGGGAAAAATATGTATTCGTAAAGTTCACACGGATCAATACATTGCGGATCCACTCACGAAGCTCCTTGAAAGGGCAAAGCATGAAAGTCATACTTGTGCCTTAGGACTTCGATATTCTAGTGACTGGAATTGATTTGTTTAGTATTAAAATTTTGAAACAATGTAATATTTAACTCTTTATATACTTGTGATATTTTGAGTTATATCATTTTAGCATGTATACATCCATGAATATGTTTATTATTCTAAATGTCCATAGTCGGTCATGTTTGTGGGAACAAATATGAACGTAAGACTATTATGAACATCGATTGGTGAAAATTCATAAGGAATGAATATAGAGCAATTGGTTGCTACCATGATTCATAGATATTTGTGGGATACAAATATTGGACTGACTTGCATCTCAATTTACTACATGGAATCTTCTAGATTGATCATAAGTAAATTTGAGTAAAGGAAAATATCATTTGGTATCCTCCAACGTGAGATACATATTGGGTTTTGATATTCACCAAATGTTATACCTTGAGCTAGTTCTTCGCTGCTCTAAAATAATGGGCAGTACATAAGGCTATGTTCAAGTGTGACACGAGGTGATTGTGAAAAATGTATGTAGTCAAGATGCAATTTGTTCCTCTTATTTGTTGAGAGCAAGATGTCTAAGGCCTAATTAAGTTAAATCAATAAGGAATGATCATTCTATGTCCTTGGATTTAACATGACATCTATAACAAAAGGATAAATGATTGATTCACCTAAATCATTTCAAGTTGGATACTTGAAGGGGATGATGTTATTGAATGGCTTTAATTCATGCGTATTAAGGGTAGTAAACCGTTCTAAGGCGGTATTTACTGCTTGCATCAATGTTCTATGAATCTTGTGCAAGTGGAGATTGTTGGATTCTTTATGCCTAAGATACATAGAACATTGATGTGGTTGGTACGTTATGATCCAAGTCGGGTCATACCCAATAACAAGCTTAGCAAACACCAATTAATATTTAATTGATGATATGATCATGAAATTAAATAAATTCACCAATTTAGAAAATGGGTTTTCTAAATAAGTTGCATATGAGATTGAACAACCTATATGGATATTTTGTTCATGGATATTTTTGTAATGTTGTTTAAATTGGTTAAATAACATCAAATAATAGGAGTGAGTGTATAAGTTATATAATTAAAGAGCTAATTACATAACTTATTCTAATTATTAGTTTATAAAATGGGGTTTTGGTTTTGGGGGAAACCCCAACTAAACAACAAGTTTCGGCTGCCCCCTTTTTGGGTGTGTGTGTCTTGCTTGTTTTTGATATACCATACTCCAAGAACACAAAATAGACACTCCATCCAGCTCTCTCTCTCTCTAATGCAAAAAGGGTCACAAGAACAAAACTCTTCTTTTGGAAGAAAGAGTTCATGTTCACGGCTGGAATGAGATTCCAGCAGGCTTCTTGATCCGTTTTGGTGCACAAATCCTAGCAAGAATGGTGTTTGCTTGATGCTTGTGGGTATGGATGCTTAAGGACATCTTTCCTTGGTGTTTTGGCTATTCAACAACATCATTTTCTTCATCATTATCCTGTTTTTCAGTAGCTTTTGGAAGGTAGTTCCATGGTTTACTTTTTGGGTTGTTATTTCTTGTTGATAACTAGTTCATACACATACAAATGATCCTTATGTTCTTGGTTTGTTGTTAATATGATATATGCCTTAATTTTTCAGATTACTAATGATATGTTAACGTATTAATCCGCTGCGTTTTTTCATAGTTTAAAATGGTTAAACTACTTTGATATGGTCCAACAAACCTAATATCTTAGAGTCAGATAACATGGTTCTTGCAGCTTCAATCAGTGTCCTGTTTCTCCTCTCAGCAACATCTTATGGTTTTGACCTTGTGATCACATTGATTCTCAATATTTAAGATGAAATCTTCAGAATCTCAGGAGTCTCATCCTTAGTTTTAAGGAAAAAGACCCATGTGAATCTTGTAAAGTCATTTGTGATCACCAAACAATAATAGCTCTTTCCTAGACTCATTACACTGGTGGGGCCAAAGAGATCCATATGTAACAAGTGTAGGGGTGTAGTGATGGAGTTTCATTCTTTAGGCTTATGAGATACCTTATGTTGCTTCCCTTTCAGGCATGCAACACAATGACCATTACTTGTAAACTCTTTCTTTGGCATTCAACTTACCAAATCATTCTTAATAACTTTATTCATGTTTTTAAAGTTTACATGGCACATTTTTTATGCATAGGAAAGACTCACCACTATCTGCTTTGGATAGAAAGCATGAAACTTCTCGAGAGGGAGATGTCTCTTGTGAATCCATCTTGTACATGTTCCTTTTCCTGGGGGCTCTGAGCAACATTTGCTCATGAGGAATGACTAGCTCGGGCTTGAGAACAATGCACTCATGCTAAGTAAAGAGCATGTTGTGTAACGCCCGGTTATTTTAAAGACAAAGAAAGAAAGAATAAAGTGAAGTAAAAAAGAAAGAAAAGAAATAAAACCCAAGTCTATGGATTAAAAGTAACAAAAAGGACAAAATCTTTGAAAAGTTGGTGAATAAAGGTCATGGCCACCCACTCTTGCACAACACCTTTCTGCTACCGGTTCTAGAGAGAGAAAGTGCCAAGTTTTAGGGATTTGAAGGAAGAACAAGAAGAATTCTAATTCAAGGTAACAATTCATGTGTTCATGATGTTCTCGGTTGGTTTTATCCTTGGTTTATGCTTATGTGTGTTTGTATGTGTTCGGGTATGTTTTTTAGTGGGTTTCTAGGCGGTTGAACTCAATTGCAAACAAGTTTGGAAGAAGCCATACTTAATAGCAGCAAAAGCGAGTTCTAGAACCCTTTTTTACTGGTTTTTAACTCATTTTGGGGCTGGAAATGCATGAATGTATGTTTTCATTTAATTGGGTTTCGAACCCGTATGTTTGACTGTGTTATTGATGTTGTGAAGTAATGATTGGCTATGTTCATGCTTCATGATGTATGATTGTGTTTCTAAGGCTTAGAAGGTAAGACTTAAGCTTAGAACATGATGGATGATGATTTGGAACTAAAATTTGATGTTTAAGGCTCATAGGTTGAGTTTTAGAATCGGCCTAAGTATGCAGAAGAAATGCAGACGAGTAATGGAGGTCAATGCAGATGAGCATTAACTATTAAGTAAGTCAATGCCGATGAGTAATAGAAGTCAATGCGAATGAGCATTAACTATTAAGTAAGTCAATGTGGATGAGTAATGGAAGTCAATGCGGATGAACAGTTAATGCGGATGAGCATTAACAACTAAATAAGTCAATGAGGATGAGTATTGGATGAAATGCGGATGAACATTGACTAAGTATGGGAAATGCAGATGAGTATAGTCAATGCGGATGAACAAATGCGGATGAACAGGAACAAATGCGGATGAAGTAAGACAAATGCGGATGAACACTTAGAATGTTTTTTGACTTTCTGGGGAAAAGGGATGAATGTAGGCATTGACTAGGGAGGTTCCGGGGGGCTATAGAAGTTGACTTTTAAGGTCATAGATGTTATGATGGGCATGTTGTGATGTATGTATGATGCTTATTGATGTGCTTCAAATTATTCATATAAAACATATCAATTGCACATCAATTATTCTATAAACTCTTACTGAAAATGATGATTTGATACCTAAATCGTTCATATTGTCTTTTCAGGTTTGGAAAAGACGAAGATGAACAGAAGGAGCAAAAATAAGAAGAAAATGAAGAAAACCAAGTTTTGGAATTCGAGCATGGGGTCGTGCTTCATGTGGCACGCCCCCATGCCCAGCCTGAAACACACCCCCATGCTTAAATCAACACACCCCCGTGTTTATTGGTCCGACAAGACAAGAAGTACGGTTCCCCAACCCGAGGCACGGGGGCGTGCCCCAGGAGGCACGGGGCCGTGCCCCACCACAACATGGGGTCGTGCCCATTAAACATGGGGTCGTACCCGACATCTCTAAGCGTACGAGCTGACCAACTTTTATGTACATTGTACTAGCACGGGGTCATGCCTTTTAGGCATGGGGCCGTGTTTAAACACTCCAAAAAGCCTATAAATAGGACTTCATTTGCAACTTGAAGATAAGCTTTTGGGAGGTGAAATGCTGGTGTTCCCTCTCGGGAACCCAACCTTTGGAGGTCCTTAGAAGGTTTTGGAGTTTCATTTAACACTTAGAAGAAGCTTGGGATCATTTAACATCATCCATAATGGATCACCGGTTTGATTATTCTAATTTACCGATGATTTCATTACTATCTTTTATCTTTGTTGTTATGTTCAAGCTCCTTGTGAGCTAAACTTCATGTGTTATCCTAATTTAATGAAACTTATGTAATTTGTGATGAACTAATGGTGTGATAAGTATTGTGTTAATGTTATGCTGGTCTTGGGAAAACTATTGATGGGTAGCATCTACATTTGAACGGGAAGTTAAAAATATATGGTTTGTGATTATGAGCGTCATACAAAGTTGAAAAACGGTATGATTAACTTTAATTCACCAAGCCGGTCTTCATAATAAATCCATGGCTAATGAACTAGAAATGGTTATTAGAAATCATATCACGTTAACATTCTGATTATATACGGGTTCCCTTTTATTAGATTGGAAACTTCAGTAATTGTTACGGTTTTCTAAAATTAATGGTATGTTAAGAAGGAACCTGATCAACTCTCTTCTTAACATTAAGTTATGTTTTCAGATATCGTATGTCAAATAGGTCACAAAAGATTTACCTACATTACTAGGGCTTCTATCTGAGCAGTAAAACTTAGCTTGACAGGATCAAGTCACTACGGCAGCAGTATAGACGAGAAATCGCGCCAGCTCATCTTTATAAACATTAACATAATTACATTATTCAATATCTTTAATCACACCACCAATTCATCACAGTTACATAAGTGTTATCTAAATTAGGATAACACCGTTACTTTATTGAAAGAATCACGAAAAGTCGCAACCTATCTTTATTTATCTTTATCTATCTTTAGTTATTGTTATCATGTTGAACTTATCATTTTCTAAAAACATAAAACTGATAGTCAATTATAAGGGTTGTTGAGTAGGCTTAGTGTGTCCACGGATTGATAATCGGTTCTTACCAACACTATATTACCACACGACAGATACACTTGCCTTTTGTGTGTGTGGTTTAGTATTAGTAATAACCATTAAAACTTAATATGTGCGTAAAATATTTATCAAAATACATATACTATCCGCACCCATCAAGTTTTTGGCGCCGTTGCCGGGGACACATGTTAGTTTAAAAGATGATCCAAATTTTGACTATTCTGTTTTATTTAAAAAAAATTAAAAGAAAAAAAATGAAGTAGAAGTTTTTCCACATAATGCTATCAACGTTAAAAACAATGAGGATTTAACTTCAATGTCAATGGTAATTGGTTAATGGCGAATCAATGTACCAAGTAAGATTTTTTCGGAGGTGATAAACCTCCACCTCATTAAGATCTAAGTGTGGGGAAGGGTCTAACCAAGGACCCGTAACCAAAACATGGCTTTATGTTATTTTCTATCTTTTAAATTTATTATGTGTGCTTAAGACTTTAATTTCATGTTTTAAATAATTTGGTGATGTTTTGGATTAATCCCGATGATTCTTTTGAGCTTATTCAAGACGGCTGTGGAAAAACGATCGCACGCATTTGATTCATCATTTTAGGGGAGTTTTCGTTTGCCTTTCTCTACTTAATATTTATTGTGATTTACATTGAGGACAATGTGAAGTTTCTAGTATGGGGAAGGGTAATACATGCTTGATACTTTGCTTAAAAATAGGTCCAAGTTATAATTAAATCTTTTGCAAAAAGTCACTATAGTTTGTGGCAACACCGGAAATGATAAAAAAAATATAAATATTTGTTTTCGAGAAATAAATAAGCAAATAAAGCAAACCCAAATAATGTTAAAAATGTTTTTTGTGATATCTTGAAAAGCAAAAAGAGTTGGTGAAAATATTCAAACTTGTAAAATGAAACACTTATACCCAAATCCATTGGATGTGTGAGCTTATTTTTGAGCCTTAAACAAGCTTTGCATTTATGCATTTTTGCTTTCATTATGGATATATTGAGGGTGCCTTATGTTGCGTGTGAATTAGAACTTGTTTTGGTATGCATTTCAAAACCTTATAAGTTTTTTTTGCGTAAAAAGGATTTAGGCAATTAGGAAAACCCGACATTCGAGCCTCTATTATTTTCCAAATTCCTTACCCAAACATTATCCCTAGTTAGCCTCGTTGAGCTTAAACGTTTTCATTTCTAATCACCCGAACCATGAAGTTACTGATAGGATCTCAGCATCTAGTTTGATTGATTCGAATGATTTCAACAGCGGAATAGAGTACCAACTAGCACAATTTGAGCAAGAATACCAAAGATATTGCAATGAACAGAATTAGTTATACAGAGAGAAAGTTTCTGCAAAGAGAATATTTCATTCAATCACACACTTTCGTGGTGGCAAATTGTCACACATACAATCAGGTCAATCATCCCTTATATAGGAATGTCGTGCTGGAACATTCCTTATATAGAAGATGTGACGTCTGCTGATGTCACTTGATAGTGACATCTAACAGAATTATTTAAACAACTGAAACACAACTACTGAAGATGTCAAAACAGCTGACATCTTCTTACAAAAATACTAAGTGTTATCAGTTACTACAACTACTGAAAAGAAACTACTGAAACTACAACGACTGAAGAACAAGCTCTTCAGTCGTTTTACAAAACTAGTCAAAGTAAAAACATAAAACTACTGATATCACAACTACTGAAGAAGTACTCTTCAGCTATTGTGACAAACTACTAAAACTTCAGCACTTGGTCTTCAGACTTGAACTTCAGACGTTTCATCAGCTGATGACTTCAGTAAATGTCATCAGCTGATGTCTTCAGTCTTTGACTTCAGACTTTGTACATCAGTTGTTGATCTTCAGCACTTGTGGACTCTTCAGCTGTTGTACTTCAGTACTTTGGTCTTCAGCTTCAGCATTTGTATTCTTCAGCTGTTGAGCTTCAGCACTTTAGTCTTCAGCTGTTGAAGTCTTCAGTACTTGATCTTCAGCTGTTGAAGTCTTCAGCACTTGTCAAACTGCTGATGAAGCCTTGAGCAGTTGTTATGATATCATGTGGGACATAGAGGTTTTCTGATCTTGGGTCTTTGGTTCTTTTGGTCCAACAAACTCCCCCTGAACCAATGCAGCCAAAACCTCTAATTGGTTTATTTTCCCACTTATTGTTGGCAGAATGGTTGGTCTTTTTCCTTCTTGATCAGTTGAGAAGATGACCCATATAAGCACTGGCCTGGGAATGAGTCTCTGATGATTTGGTTGGCAATGTATGGATGGGAGCTCTGTATTGGGGAATTGGACACTGAGCTGTTCCCCCATCCATGAGACTCACTTCCCAACTATGAGCTTGTAGGATTCCCTGGTGTAGGCCTCCAAAAATACAATTTGTTCCTCCATGGTGAGCTCCTCTGCCTCACCATCGAAGAATCCTTCAGGCCCATAGTACTCAGACGGGAATTTGACTTGTTTTCCATTTTTGAGTACCACTGTTGTAATCTGTCTGTAAGCAAATTCATCAGGATGATGACCTTCTAACAGCAGTGGTAACTCATCCTTTCTGAACACATTCAGCCTCTTATACACCAACCCCTTTTTGATCATTCTGTTCTCTAGCATCTTTTGTGGAGGCATGTTTGAGGTGTAGGCCTTTTTGAAATCTTCCAGGATTTCCCAGGGTGAGACTACAAGGGCTAAGGAGATCACTTCATCTACAATCTTTTTCACTTGCCCATTGTATCTTTGAGGGATATTTTCTTTTGTATTCTGTGAGCCACCCTAGGATCAGGCCAAATTCTTACTCTTTCTTTCACATACTGAAAAGTATGTCTAAGAGTATAATCCTCTGAGCTTGTTTTTTCATATTAATGATGGAGGAAGTGGCTGCATATGCTTTATCTACTCTCCTCAATAACTCTTCATCATGCAATTTGTGTTGTTGTTCTTCTTCTAATTTCACTTTGATTGCATCTCTTTGTTGCTCAGGAGTTATTGCAAGAGAGAGATCTTTGGCCTTAGGCAACTGCAGAACAGCTGAGATCGGCAGCCTATCTTCTTCATCATCATTTTCTTCTTCTTCCACAAGCCTCAACACCCTTCTCTTCTTGTGCTTAGGTGCATCATCGGCTGTTGGTTTTGAGGTTAAGGGAGTTGGTTTTGTGGGTTGTGGTTGTGGTTGTTTTGGAGAGGGAATGTTGACAGGCTGAGTTAGCATTTTGGAGGTGAGTGTAGCTTTTGAGTGTTTGGCTAGCTCAGTCCTGCTCCCTGCTCCTGCTTCATTCAAAGCTTCGACTACTAAACCCTTAGTGTATGCTTCAGACGAACAGATCTTGGACCATATTTTTGGATCTCTTCGATCTCTAATCTTCTTATTTCAGAATCCAGCTTTTCATTATTGAAACCTTGCCTAAACAGCTGATCAATGATATTGTACATTGATCTGCTGTGTTCAGCATCAGCCTCTTTAACCATTTCGTTCAAGTTCTTCTCTTTCCCAGCACTCTTCTTTTTCTTGTATGTGACATGAAAATCTTTTTGACTTTCATGTACTTTTTCAATTTCAGCTCCCTTCTTAATCACATTCTCCTTCTCTTTTTCGGCCTCATACACCAATCCTTCTCTTTTTCCACCTCTTTATCCTTCTCTTTCTCTCTCTCCTTCTCCATCCTCTTTCTTTTAGCTTTCACTGCTGACCGCTCCCCCTTTTTGGGTGCATTGGTTGCAAGGGATTGAGTAGCGGAAAGTTGTTGGCTCAGTACATCCTCCACCAGGGGTTGTAAGACAGAAGAAAGTCTCTCATCAACAGTTTTAATAACAAATTCGGTTAGCTGCGGTGTGATGAGAGATAGGGGATTTTAAGGGATAGCATCCATTTGCTCAGGGGGGTTTTGGTCCTAAGAAATGGTGCCAGAAACAGAGGCAGGTGGCTGAGAATTTTGTAGTGGCTGTGTGTTTAAGGGACCTTCAGAGGAAGGTGCCATTTGTTGGGTTGATGTGGTGGCAGATGGTCTTTCTCCTTGAGAGAGTTGGTCAAGTAGTTTTTGCAGCCTACTGACTTCTTCCTCAAGGATTGTGTTCTGGGCATGAACATCATAAAAGAAGCCCAGGTCATCATCAGCAGATGCTGAATCACCTGACCTCCTGCTTGTAGCAGGATGTACATGCACTGGGTGTAGACCAGTTGTAGCATGTGCCCCTTTGTCTTGGAACTGGGGACTTCTAGCCTCAGGACTTTGTCCTTCATCAGCTGTTGCCTCTGGTGAGGTCTTAGTTATGTTACCAACCTCAGTCTGATCATATGCTGATTCAGAAGAGGTGGCAGCCTCACCAGATGTTCTGATCTCCATATCCACACCAGGAGATAGAGCATTTAAACCCCGGTGCTGTGGGTTGTCAGAAGCATGTGTATCCTCTTCCTTAATTGCTGTTGTTCTCCCCTGTGTTTGTGGTTGTAGGGGAGGAGGAGAGGCATGCAACTGAGTCAGCACATTGCAATTATAATGGTTGGGCTTTGAGGGGCATTTGCATGGGGAGAGGGGATAAAAGCTGATTGCATCCGGGGAGAGGGATACTCTTCAATGAGAACCTCCTCAAGTGAGAGAGGTCTCAGCAATGTGGTTTCCCCTGAAATGGTTGCAACAGGATCCTTTTGAGAGGATACCTGTGCGGCTGTGGCTGTTTGAGTCGTTAACACTACTAGGGGGTTTGAACCAGTAGGTTTATCCTGTTTGGGTGGTACAGGAGCATCATCAGGGGACTCATCTCCCTGATTAGCTTATTTGGGTTTGGATTTTGGCTTGGTGGGGACTTTGGATCTGGCAGTGAAGCTGTGGGTTCCCTTTGCTTGGGTTTTAGCAAACGGGCAGCTTCTTTGAGGGATTGGTCGGAGTTATGCCTGGAGTATACCTCAGCTAGAACAGCTGGTGCAGGGACTCCAAGGCCAACAGGGGCATCAGTTTGTAATTCATTTAAAATTATGGCCATCAGAATCCTGGGATATAATAGCCATATTTTTCCCACAGGTTTCCGTGCCAGATCTTTGATTTCTAGAAGCACAATTTGTGAAAAATTTAAAGGTTGGTGTTCTAGAATTGAATATAATACTGTTGCCACCGGGAAGACATTGATCCCATGAGGATGTCTTCGAGGCTAAGCAAACATTCACCATATGAAATATTAATCGTTCAGCAACAGGGAAGTTCTTCTTCAGTATGGTAGCAGCTCGAAGATTTCCATCATACCCATTGTTGATGAAGGACATATCAGTTGTGCCCTTCGGGTACTCAGTCACACAAACAGCATCTTGTAAATATAGCACTCTACGAATGCTTTCAGGTGTAACCTGTACTTGTTTTTGGTTAACCAATGACCTAACAGAGATTTGGCGGTAGGCACATCAATGTGAACGTAGGCATTGGACCAAAACTGACTGAGTGACTTGGTAGATGGTCGGTTTAAGAGCAGAGCTGTATTATATTGAGAATCAGCCATTAGGTCTATGGTGTGATCAAACTTTGTCCAGAAGGCCGATTTAGTGAGGTAGGCGACGCAGTTATGTCAGGGTTTTAGACTCATGGTTGCCATTTTTGAAAATATGAAGGTCAGAAGAACGGCTAATGGAACGTTTGAGAAGAAGACAGTATTTATAGGGTAGGGAGAGGAAAAGGCTGAAAGAAAACTACTAAAGGTTTTGGTGTGGTCATCAGCTGTTTGAAACTACTGATGACGTGGTATTAACCTTCAGAGGTTTAAAACGACTGACAGTGGTGGTGTTGTCATTAGTTGTTATAAAACAATTGAAGACTTGGTTTTGACCATCAGACGTTGAAACAGCTGAAGTCTTGGTGTTAACCATCAGTAGTTATGAAACTACTGAAGGTAGTGGTTTTGACTTCATATGATGTAAACAACTGAGGACTTGGTTTTTGTCATCAGTAGTTGTGAAACTACTGAAGACAGTGGTTTTGCCATCAGTTGTTGTAAACAACTGAAGACTTGTAATTAGTTATCAGTAGTTATGAAACTACTGAAGACTGTGGTCTTGCTTCAGTTGTTTAGAAATAGCAGTTGTAGAAACAACTGAAGTGAAATTACTCATCAGCTGTGTTCGTCAATTCTTAGCTTTTCAGCTGTTTCATACTGTCCTCAACACTTACTCATCAGACTTTTCATCTGCTTTTCAGGTGTTTCATAGGACATCAGTACTTATCTGTTTTTACGGATTTCAGTAGTTATAACTACATCAGTAGTTGTAACTACATCAGTAGTTTAGAACAGATAAAGTACTTCAGTACTTGTGAGGCATTTAGCCTTCAGTATTATAAAAACTACTGAGGGTAAAAGAACTCATCAGTACTTATATGTGACATGGTTACCAATGATCACCAGTACTTATTACTGAGATCATTAGTAGTTGTCACTTATTCTAGCTGCAGCATACAAGCCTTAACACCAGTTGTGGAAAGTTGAACTATCCAAAGGCTTAGTAAAAATGTCTGCAAGCTCATCAGCACTAGGCACAAACATAGGATTAATTAGACCCTTTTCAAAACAATCTCTTATAAAATGATGTCTAATTTCTATATGTTTGGTCCTAGAGTGCTGGACTGGATTTTTGCCAATGCAAAGAGCTGAAGCACTATCCATTAATAATGGAGTCTTAGTCTCTGTAATGCCATAATCCAAAGTTGATTCTGAAACCAGAGTACTTGGGATGTACTATGATAATTCTTTGGCTCTAGCTGACTGATGAAGAGAGCATAGAAGCAGAAATTGGACAATTGACTTCTGGTTGAAACTCCAGCATTTATATCACCAATGATTTGAGACATTGGGTGATTCTTCTGCTCTGGATAAACAATGAGATTAGTGCAAGTGTTTGCAGAACCTTGAGCAGCAACAGATGTTGATGTAGATTCTTGAAACCATGTAGATGGTGGCAACTCAAATGAAGTTGAAGATGCATAAATATCATCAACACTTGTTGTGGATGAAGCTACTGAAGCTACAGGAGCATCAGGTTTAGAGGACACAGGCAGTTGGTCACTAAACCTGAAGAGGTGAGTACTGCTATCATCATCATCATCAGCACCAGCAGTACCACCAGGTGGTGAACTGTTGACAGGAGCAACAGCAGGAGTTTGATAAGGAACATATTACAGTATGTCCAAATCAAATAGCTCCACAGGGCTTTGTGGAATCTTGTCCTTTGGAGATTCATTAAACTTAACATGTAGAGTCTCTTTAACCATCTTTTTTCTACAGTTGAAGACTCTGTATGCTTTGCAAGTTGATGAATAACCAACAAAGTACCCTGCATCCACCTTAGGATCAAATTTTTGGAGTTGATCCTGTGTGTTGAGAATGAAACAAGGACACCCAAAAGCTCTGAAGAATGAAATTAGAGGGGCCAAATGATGAAGAACTACATATGGAGTCTTCATCCACCTCTGATTTACTAGAACTCTATTCTGTACATAGCAAGCTGTATTGACAGCTTCAGCCCAAAAAGTCATTGGCAGTCCAGAATCAGCCAACATGGACCTTGCAGCTTCAATAAGGGTCCTGTTCTTTCTCTCCACTACTCCATTTTGTTCAGGAGTTCTTGGAGTGCTAAACTGCCTCTTCATTCCCTTTGAGAGGTAGAACTCATCAAGTGTATTGTTTCTGAATTCTGTTCCATTATCACTTCTAATACACTTGACTGAGAGGGAATAGTGCTTCTCAACATACAACACAAAGTTGATAATCTTCTGAGCTGCCTCATCCTTTGAATGCAAGAAGAAAGTCCATACAAATCTGGAGTAATCATCCATAATTACCAAACAGTATTTCTTCTTAGCCATACTCATCACTCTCACAGGACCAAAGAGATCCATGTGAGAAGCTGTAAGCAGGCAGTGGACTTAGGTTCTTCTGTGGAGGGAAATGAAGCTTTGTGTTGTTTTCCTTTTAAACAAGCAGTGCAGTTATCTTCACATTTGAACTCCTTCAAAGGCAGTCCCCTTACTAAACCATGGTTTATCAGCTGATTATTTTTTTGAGATTAACATGACCCAGCCTTCTATGCCATAGAGTAGATTCTATTGGGGAAGCCTTGGAAAATAGGCAAGGATGGCCTTTGAGATCTATTTTCTTGGAAAGATCTAAGGCATACACTCTTCCTGTCCTGTTGGCCTTGAGGAGAGTGTATTCATCCAACACCTTATCAATCAAACTTAGAACTTTGGATGACAGAATCCGAGAGTTCTGACTGGTGAAAAGAGCAACATGGCCTTTGTCACACATTTGACTGACACTCAAGAGGTTGTACTTGAGATTTTCCACATGGTTAACATCATGAAACTTTATTTCCCCATTGGAAACAAAGCCTTTGCCGATGATGTAACCCTTTGCATCATTGCCAAATGACACAAACCCCTTCCTTCCTTGAGAGTAGTCATTAAGAAGTGATCTGTTTCCTGTCATATGCGTGGATCCTCCACTATCTACATACCAGATGCCTCTGTGGCATGTTGAAGAACCCTGCAAAACACAACAAATTAGTTAGAGTTTGAGACCCAAACCTTTTTGGTTTTGGGCATGTTCTCATCAACAGATGGTAAACTAACAGGTTTGTTGGAAACAACAGCCTGAGAGGAAGAAGATGGTGAAAAAGAGGAATCCTTTGGCTTGGACCTCTTTTTCTGTGGTTTCGACATAGGAACATCTAATTGGTTAACTCTTCCTAATAGATGTTGAACCATCATAACCAGCTGAGTCTGATTTTGTGATAAAGCTTTCAGCTCTTTAGACACATTGGCATTGGAGTTTGATAAGTTCCTATGTTGCACCTTCTTCTTTTGAGCAATCTCAGCTGTTACCTATTTAACCCCTTCCTTTTTGGATTTCTTTTTGGACTTAAGGGTTACAGGATTTGATGTTGCTGGTACAAATGTGGCTTCAAACTCAGTTTTCATTTTAACCATTTTCCTTTTAATTTCCTCTTTATGTTTGAGTTTGGATCCTCTTTTGTATCAACAATCATCTGTAAGATGATCAAACAAACCACATATTTCACATGGTTTCTTCTTCATCTTATGTTGATCATCAACTAAAGAGAATGAAACTACTGAAGACTTGTTCTTTAGCACTTTGGAAGCACTATTTGCTTTCTTTACTTCCTCTTTAGTAATCTTCAAACCCTTTCTACTGACAGTTTTCTTCTCTTCAGTGCTGACAGTAGTTAGAGTTTGAACTTCAGGTGTTAAATCTTGCTCTCCAGTCCTTTCAGGACTTCCAGAAATAACTCCTGAGTTGATCAACTCTTTGATCATGTGAGTGTCAGTATTTGAACCATCAAGATCAACTGATAGGTTCAACGAGGGAATAATACTAACTTCAGCTTCTGATGATGCTCTATCAGAAAGTGAATCACATGATGAGGTGGATTGGTTATTGCTTTCTCCATTAGATTCACTTCTGCTCTTGAAGCAAAATCTGTAGGAGGAGCAGTGTGATTATAACCAATGCCAAACTTCACATTGGAAGCTGATTGCTTACTAAGAAGCATTTCAAAACCTTCGCATGATTGTACCCATCGATCACACTCTACTTGGTGACTGCAAGGGTTTCTTTGAGCTCTTTGTACTTTTCTAAAAGTACCTCTTCCCTAGCCTTATCATCATGATTTGGCATTTAAGTTTATAAATCTCATCATTTTTCTCTTTAAGTATAGACTCAAACTCAGCTTTTCTTTTGGAAATGATCTTTTCTAGCTTTATGTTCTTATTAATTAAAGCTACATTTGCTTCTCTAATAGAGGCAAATGCTGCTATGCATGTTTCAGAACATAATTTGGCCTTAGCCTCAGAGGATACCTATGATACCTGTGATGAAGTGGCATTTGAGGATGATCCATCTGCAGACTCCAGAGCCATAAGTGCCAGATTCCCAAAGGGACTGTCACCACCATGTTGACCAGCACTTGTGAGCAGTTGTTCATGACCAGACATGTCATCTGGTAAATTGCTCCAGTCAACAACTCCAGGGGTGAAGAAGCTGTGTTGTTGAGGTTGAGGAGGTTGATGAGATTGAGATGGTTGAGGCTCAGGAAGGGCATGTGGTTGTTGAGCAATCAGTGCTTGAACCTGACTGGTTTGTGGCATGTAATAACAAGGGTAAGGATATGGCATTGGACCCTGAGGAACAAAATATGCAGGAGATTGTGGTTGAGAAGATGACCAGAATTGACAGGATGTTGCCCTCTGTGTTGTTGACTATTGCCAGGGAAAGTCACAAAGGGTGCAGAAGAATTAGATCCAGATGATCTACATTCTCTAGCAAGTGTCCAAGCCTATGGCATTTGTGACACCTCAACTTACTCTTGTCAAAACCAACTTTGGTTTTGCCAGAGAGTCATGGGAACTTTCTTCCAGTTCTTTTGTAGAACTTCTGAGATCTGATATTTATCAAGGCCATTTGGCTCAAAATATCCATCTCTTGTAAGTCATCATCAGCAATCCCCTTGAGATCATCCATGATGAAGCATAGATTATCATTATTACACCCAGTAAACTGAGTATCAACACTCACAAATGCAGAATCAGAAGTGTTTGAAGAGAAATCAATATGCTCATCATACTGGCAATCAGATGAAGCATATTCTGACTCATGACCAACCAAGGCAGTGTTTCCTGGTACAAAGTCATCAGTGAGCTTTCCAGATGATGACAGTTTTCGTTTCTGTTCTATCTCTCTCTCAAATGTGAGCAATTTCCCATGGAGTTGGGTGAGAGATAGTTTGTCCAAATTTGCACTGGAGCGTAGGACAATAGTAAATGTGTCCCATCTCTCAGGCAGTGATCTGAGAAATCTGTTATTCATCTGGCTATTGTGTACTCATGTTTGACCATTTTTAATTCAGAGATCAAACAAGAGAACCGCTCAAACTGTTGAGTCAGTGTCTCACCCTTCCTATGAGAGAATGTCTCATATTGTTGGGCAAGGATTTCTCTATTATTTGCCAAGACCTCATCTGTTCCTCCAAATTGTTCTTTCAAGGCATTCCAGAGGTCATGGGCAGTTTCATAATGCATTAGCCCAGAATAGATTTCATTGGGCAGTGCCATGGCCAGAATTCCATGGGCTTTTGCATCAATTTCAAACAATTTCTTATCCTCATCTGAGTATTGCTCCCTCCTCTTCGGAACCATTTGATTGGTTTCCGGGTTACTCACCATAGGCTTGTGTGGACCATGTACCACTGATGTCCAACAACCTAAACTGTTAACAGACAGGTGATGGAGCATTCGTTGTTGCCATATGTTATACTCACTCCTAACCAGCATTAGAGGCTTGGTTGAGGAACCAGTATTATGAGGATCATTGGAAGGAGTAGTCATTTTAGAAAATTCAGACAAATTCAAGATAAGCAAAACAAATTTAGCTCAAAACCACTAAAGACCTCAATTAAAAAGGCCAAAAGCGACAGAACTTCAATCTCTATAACAGATTCGTGCGAATTTGCTAGTTCGATCAAACTTAGAGAAAATGAGCAGTTTCAATGATCAATTGTTAGATCGATCAATGATTAACCTGCTCTGATCCCTTTTGATAGGATCTCAGCATCAAGTTTGATCGATTCGAATGATTTCAGCAGCGGAATAGAGTACCAACTAGCACAATTCGAGCAAGAATACCAAAGATATTGCAATGAACAGAATTAGTTATAGAGAGAGAAAGTTTCTGCAAAGAGAGTATTTCATTCAATCACACGCTTTCGTGGTGGCAAATTGTCACACATACAATCAGGTCAATCATCCCTTATATAGGAATGTCGTGCTGGAACATTCCTTATATAGGAGATGTGACGTCTGCTAATGTCACTTGATAGTGACATCTAACAGAATTATTTAAACAACTGAAACACAACTACTGAAGATGTCAAAATAGCTGTCATCTTCTTCTTACAAAAATGCTAAGTGTTATCACTTACTACAACTACTGAAAAGAAACTACTGAAACTACAACGACTAAAGAACAAGCTCTTCAGTCGTTTTACAAAACTACTGAAAGTAAAAACATAAAACTGCTGATATCACAAATACTGAAGAAGAACTCTTCAGCTGTTGTGACAAACTACTGAAACTTCAGCACTTGGTCTTTAGACTTGAACATCAGACGTTTCATCCGCTGATGACTTCAGTAGATGTCATCAGCTGATGTCTTCAGTCTTTGTCTTCAGACTTTGTACATCAGTTGTTGATCTTCAACACTTGTGGACTCTTCAGCTGTTGTACTTCAGTACTTTGGTCTTCAGCTTCAGCACTTGTATTCTTCAGCTGTTGAGCTTCAACACTTTAGTCTTCAGCTGTTGAAGTCTTCAGTACTTGATCTTCAACTGTTGAAGTCTTCAGCACTTGTCAAACTGTTGATGAAGCCTTCAGCAGTTGTTGTGATATCATGTGGGACTTAGAGGTTTTCTGATCTTGGCTCATTGGTTCTTTTGGTCCAACAGTTACTAAACCAAAAAGCCTTAAACAATACCCATTTTCGTTAAAGACATGTTTTGGCTTATTTCAAAAAAAAAGAAGAAGAAAAAAAAGAAAGAAAAAAAAATGAAAGAAAAAAAAAGATGGAAGAAGAAAACTAGTTCCATCATTTTATGGTATTTCAAGATATGTGTTCGAGAAAGGAAAAATGATACGAAAGATTCCTAACTTGTGGGGAACTAGTTTCACGAAGGAAAATGCAACAAAAACCAAACCGAATCCAACAATTCGACATCCAAATCCGTTGGGTGCTTTTAGGCTCCAAGCCGAACGACCCTTAAAAAAAGGATAGCTACGTATATCATCGGTTAAGGAGGAGGTGCATTTTTTGATAATGCAATACGGTCTTGACGATCTGACCATAAAAGAGTCCTCAAGTTAGCGTATCCCTTCTAGCTTGAGTATTGTATATGAACCATTTTATTGGTTTCCCTTTAGTTTATGAAATAAGCCACGACCATTGTTTTTAGCATTTAGCCACTTTTTTTCGAAATAATCCATACCCCAAACCGAGCCAGATTACAACCCATCAAAGACCTAATGATTTATGCAAGTAAATATTTAACATAGGTGGAGATTTGATCCCTTATCAAGCACATGATTTCAAGCGTATTCATACTAGGCAATTGAGCGTATTAGTCATACTTCATCTTATGTATGATTTCATATATATAGCCAAGTGTGAGTGCACCTTGTGAGAAGTGTGAATTTTCACATGTTAAAAATATTTAGAAATCATTCTATTGCTTGAAAGGATATCATTCCACATGTGCTTAACTATTTATATTTGGGTAAACCAAGTTTGCTTGTATAGTTCTCGAAAGACATTTATATCTTGATTTATTTGGTTTTTGGTGGTGTTGCTATTTGGGTGATTTTGCTTGAGGATAAGCAAAGTTTAAGTGGGGGATACTTGATGTGCTTCAAATTATACATATAAAACATATCAATTGCACATCAATTATTCTATAAACTCTTACTGAAAATGATAATTTAATACGTAAGTCATTCATATTGTGTTTTCAGGCTTGGAAAAGACCAAGATGAACAAAAGGAGCAAAAATAAGAAGAAAATGAAGGAAACCAAATTTCGGAATTCGAGTATGGGGTCGTGCTTCATGAGGCACACCCCCATGCCCAGCCTGAAACACACCCCCATGCTTAAATCAACACACCCCGTGCTTAAATCAACACACCCCCGTGTTTGTTGGTCCGACAAGACAAAAAGAACGGTTCCCCAACCCGAGGCACGGGGGCGTGCCCCAGGAGGCACGGGGTCGTGCCCCACCACAAACACTGGTCGTGCCCATTGAACACGGGGCGTGCCTGACAACCTCTGAGCGTACAAGCCGACCAACTTTTACGTACATTGTCTTAGCACGAGGTCGTGCCTTTTAGGCACGGGGCCGTGTTTAAACACTCTAGAAAGCCTATAAATAGGACTTCATTTGCAACTTGAAGATAAGCTTTTGGGAGGTGAAGTGCTGGTGTTCCCTCTCGGGAGCCCAGCCTTTGGAGGTCCTTAGAAGGTTTTGGAGGTTCATTCGACACTTAGAAGAAGCTTGGGATCGTTTAACATCATCCATAATGGATCACCGGTTTGATTGTTCTAATTTACCGATGATTTCGTTACTATCTTTTATCTTTGTTGTTATGTTCAAGCTCTGAAAGGATCGGGATCTAGTTGATCAACTAGATTAAGATTTGCAGCGGAATAGAACAAGATTAGATGAAATTTAAGCAAGAATAATATGAATATTCAATCAAACAGTGATGGTTATAAAAAAAGAAAGTTTTCTGCAAAGAGAATGTTTTCATTCATGCACATGCTTCAGGTTACAAGGAAATTAGGTCAACATTCATTTTATAAAGGAATATGACATTTGCTGACGTCACTTGATAGTGACAGCTAACTGATTTATACAAACAACTGAAAGTAAACTAAACTACTGAAGATGTCCACAACAACTAAGGACACCTTCACAAAAAACTAAGTACAAGCTAACATTACAACTACTGAAGTTATAACATCTGAAGTGTAAGAACTGCAGATGTTTTACATAATATAAAACTACTGATTACAAACTACTAAAAAGTAAACCATCATAACTACTGAAGAGAACTACTTCAGCTGTTGTGACAACTTCTGAGAACTTGGTCTTCAGACTTTGTCTTCAGCAGTTGTTTTCAGACTTTGTCTTCAGCTGTTGTCTTCAACTTTGTCTTCAGACTTTGTCTTCAGCTGTTGTCTTCAGACTTTGTCTTCAGACTTTGTAGACCACTTTAGTTGTTATGATGTCTGTGAGACTTAAAGGTTTTTCTGATCTGTCTCATTGGTTCTTTTGGTCCAACAAACTCCCCTGAACCAATGAAGCCAAAACCTTTAAGATTATTGAAGACCCACTTATTGGCAGAAACATTTTCTGGATCAGCTCAGAAATCTCCAAATTAAGCTCAGGCCAGGGAAGAGGTTTCAGAAAGTTTGATTGGCTAAGGATGAATGAGAACTCTGTCTTGGGGAATTGGACACAAAGTTGTTACCCCATCCATGAGACCTACTTCCCAATGATGAGTCTGTAAGACTCTCTAACATAAGCCTCAAGGAATACAACTTGTTCTTCCATTGTGAGTTCTTCAGCTTCACTTTCAAAGAAGAACTTAGGCCTATAGTACTCTGATAAGTACTTAACATTCTTTCCATTCTTTAGCTCCACAGTAGTTGTTTCTCTGTATGCAAACTCATCAGGATGAGTACCTTCAAGTAACAACTGGAGCTCATTTCTTCTTATTTCTTCAAGCTTCTTGTAGATCAACCCCTTCTTCACCATTTTGTTTTCTACTAAAGTTTGTGGAGTCATCTTAGACTTGTAAGCTCTCTTGAAGTCATCAAGGATTTCCCAGGGTGACACTACAATGGCCAACATTATCACAGCATCTACAATCTTATTTACTTGGCCATTGTATCTACTTGGAATCTTCTTTTTATGAATTCTGTCACTTACTCTGGGGTCAGGCCAAATTCTCACTCTCTCTTTCTGATATTGAAATGTGAATCTGAGAGCATACAACCTCTGAGCATGTCTCTTCATAGCTTGTATGGATGAAGACTTAGGAAACTCTTTATCAACCATCCTTAATAGCTGGTCATCATGTTGTTTATGATGTTCTTCTTCTTCAAGTTTGACTTTTACCATTTGCCTTTCAATGTCAGGTGTGATTGTTGTTGGTTGACTCCTGGGCTCAGGCATCTTTATTTTAAGAATAGCAGAGTTTGGCAGACTATCATCCTTATCATCATCATCATCTTCTTCTTCTATCCTCAACACCCTTCTCTTCCTCTTGGGTGCATCATTGGTAGTGGTTTGAGTAGGTTTCTTGGGTAAAGGAGTTGGTTTTAAGGGTTGTGAAGTTGGTTGTTTTCGTGTGGGAGATTGTACAGGCTGCTCTAGCATCTTGGTTGTGAGTGAAGCTTTGGATAACTTTACCATATCAGACCTTTTCCCAGCACCAGCTTCATCAAGTGCTTCTATGATCAATCCTTTTTTGAATACTTCAGAAGAACAGATTCTGGTGGGTATCTCCAAAATACTGTCTCTGGACCATGACTTCACTTCAGTGATTGATCTTCCCAATGGTTTGATATGAATCTTGTCATAGCTTCCAGCCTTTCCCTTTCTTTCTCACTCTAACTTGCCCATCTATGTTCAATCTCTTGAATCTCTAGCCTTCTAATTTCAGAGTGAAGTTTGGCTGTGTCAAAACCTTGTCTGAAGAGTTGATCAATGATCATATCCATAGATCTGCTATGTTGCTCATCAGCTTCTTTGATCAGTTCTTCTAACTTTTTCTCACCTTCAGTCTGTTCAGCACTCTTCTTTCTCTTGTAGGTGATCATCTCTTTTTCTTTCTTCTCTTTTTCTTTTTCATCTCAACTCTCTTCTTTGTCTGCTTTCACTGACTTAGACTCCCCCTTTTTGGTTGCATTGGGTTCAGGGGTTTGAATGTCAGAAAGTCTCTTAGAAACAACAACATCAACTAAGGTTTGAAGATTTAGGAAAGCCTCCCGTCAATGGCTTGATGCATAATGTTAGTGATGATGGAAGTGATGAGAAGTAAGGAGGATTGAAAGGCGGCAACCATTTGCTCAAAGGGGTTCTGCCTTGAGAAATGGTGCCTCAATCAGAGGCTGGTGGCATAGTTATTGGGAGTGGCTCAGTGTTTGGGAGAGCTTCAGAAGAAGCTGCCATCTATGGGTGAATTTGGGCAGATAGACTTGATTTGTGTGACATTTTGGCAAGCAGTTCTTGTAGTATGCATACCTCAGTCTCAAGAATGGTGTTGTGGGCTAGAACATCAAAGAAAAAGCCCAAGTCATCATCATTCTTTGCTGAATCATCTGACATCCTAATTGAATCAGGATGAACATGTGCTGAGTGTAGATCAGTATTCACATGTGCCCCTGTTTCTTGGAACTGGGGACTTCCTGCCTCAGGATTATGTCCTTCATTGGCAGTTGCCTCTGGTGAGTCTTAGAAATGATACACCTTCATCCTGGTCATGTGCTGAATCAGGAGAGGGGGCAACCTCACCAGATGTTTGAATCCCCTCCTCTACACAGGGAGATTGAACTCTGTAATCCCTGTGCTATGGGTTATCAGCCACATTATAATCCTCTCCCTCAATTGTTGAGGTTTTCCCAATGGTAATAGGTTTTTGGGGAGGGTTAGAGGAATGTAGTTGAGTCAGCACTTGTGCAATAACCACAGTTGGGCTTGTAGGGGTGGCTTCAGTGGGAGATAAGGATGAAGAAGATTGCACCTGGGGTGAATGGTGCTCTTCAATGGCAATGTTCTCAAGCGAGGGAGATTCCAGTAATGTGGTTTCCCTTTTTTGGTTGCATCAGGATCCTGTTGAGAGGATACCTGAGCGGTTTCAACTGGTAGAGTCATGGAAACTACACGGGGGGATTACTACCCGTAGTTTCATCCTGCCTTTGTGTTGCAGGGGCATCATCAGGGGATTCAAATCCCTGAGTAGCCTTTTTGGTTTGTTTGGATAGTGGTTTAGAGGGGACTTTGGATCTGGAGGATGAGGCTGTGGGTTCCTTCTGCTTGGGTTTTAGCAGTTTGGCAGCCTCTTTGAGTTGTGGGTCAGAGTTGAGCCTAGAGTATACCTCAGGTAAAACTACCACAGCAGGGACTCCAAGGCCAACAGGGCCATCAGATTTTAATTGATTGATGATTATGGCCATAAGAAACCTTAGATATAATATCCATATGTTAGCCATAGGTTTCATTTCCAGATCTTTTAATTCCAAAAATATAATTTCAAAAAAATTTAAGCTTTGGCGTTCAAGGATAGAATACAATACCTGCTGCCACTTGGATGACATTTGATCCCATGAA
The DNA here is from genome assembly GCA_025506515.1 of Flaveria trinervia. Taxonomy (NCBI): domain Eukaryota; kingdom Viridiplantae; phylum Streptophyta; class Magnoliopsida; order Asterales; family Asteraceae; genus Flaveria; species Flaveria trinervia. The sequence continues at coordinate 65,823,835 of CM046442.1, forward strand.
GAGGATTTGGGGGCAAGGCAGACATTGATCATATGAAAGATTAGGCGTTCAGCATCATGGAAGTGCTTCTTCAGAATGGTGGTAGCACTTAGGTCGCCCTCATACCCATGGTTGATGAATGATAGATCAGTGATGCCCTCGGTATTTGGTGACGAAGGTGGAATCATTCAGATCTAGGGTTTGGCGAATGATAGCAGGAGTGACAACCACCTTCTTCTGGTTTACAAATGACTGGAGAGTGATCGCGACATCATTCTCACCAGTATGGACAGTGACATTTGTCCAGAATTGGCGAAGGGTATCGGGATAGATGGTTGGATTCAGAAGAAAAGCAGTTTGATACGGGGAATCAACCATCAGATCAATGGCAGCATCAAACTTAGTCCAAAAGGCCGATTTTGTGAAGTAGGCAACACAGTTGTCGTGGTTTGATTTGCATGGTCGCCGTTAATGGAATATGAACGTTCGGAAAATGACTTATGAAAAGTTTGAAGTTAGGGTTAGGTATTTATAGGTTATGAAATGGCTGAAAGAAAACAACTGAAAGTTTGGTGTTAGTCATTAGCTGTTAGAAAACGACTGAAGACATGGTTTTAACTTTTAGATGTTGTAAACAACTCAAGACTTGGTGTTAGTCATCAGTAGTTTGGAACTACTGAAGACTTGGTTTTGGCTTTAGTGTTTTGAAATGAAACAGCAGTTGTTTGAAGCAATTGAAGAGTAAAATTGCTCATCAGTTGTTGTCGTCAATTCACAGATCTCAATTGTTTCATTGACCTTAACACTTACTCAGCAGACTATCTGATTTTCAGTTGTTTCATTGGTCATTAGTACTTATCTGTTAAAACAGACATCAGTAGTTGTAACCACATCAGTAGTTGTAACTACAACAGTACTTTCAACAAATAAGTACTTCAGTACTTTTAAGTAATTTAGTCTTCAGTAGTTATGAATACTACTAAAGATAAAATAACTTATCAGTACTTATTTTTGACAGCTGTATACTAATGCTCATCAGTACTTGTGAACTGAGATCATCAGTAGTTGTCAAATCATTCAAGCAGTAGCATACCAAGCCTTAGCACTAGATTTTGGAAAGTCGCACGTCCAAAGGCTTAGTAAATATATCTGCAAGCTCATCAGCACTAGGAACAAACATTGGATCAATCAGACCTTTTTCATAACAATTCTGATAAAATGATGTCTGATCTCAATATGTTTGGTCCTAGAATGCTGGACAGGTTTTAACAATAAAAGAGCTGAAGCACTGTCCATCAATAAAGGAGTCTTAGTCTCTGTAATGTCATAATCCAGTAATTGATTCTGAAGCCAGAGTATCTGAGATGTACAACTTGCAGCAGCAATGTACTCTGCTTCAGCAGTGGATGTAGCAACTGCAGTTTGTTTCTTACTCTGCCAAGAATCTAAACAATTGCCTAGAAATTGGCATCCACCAGATGTTGATTTTCTGGTTAATTTACACCCTGCATAGTCACTATCAGAGAAAGCAACTAATTTGAAAGAGTGTCCAGTGGAATACCAAAGTCCTAGAGATTGACTTCCTTGCAAATATCTAAAGATCCTTTTAGGTGCAGCCTAAAATCTAGCACAGACACAAGTTGCAAACATAATGTCTCGTCTAGAAGCTGTAAGGTACATCAAGGAACCAATCATACATCTGTAAAGAGTTTCATCAACTGCTTTACCTTTCTGATCAGCATCCAGTTGTGTGGTGCTGCACATGGGAGTAGAACAAGGCTTACAATATTGTAAATCAAACTTTTTCAACAAATCCTTTGTATATTTGGACTGATGAATGAAAGTTCCATCATCCATTTATTTGATTTGCAAACCCAGAAAGAACTGTAATTCTCCCATGGCACTCATTTCAAACTTTTGTTGCATCAACTAAGTAAAGGCATCACACAAATGTGAATCAGAGGATGCAAAAATAATATCATCTACATAAATTTGAACAAGGAGCTTATGCATGCCTACTTTCTTAATGAACAAAGTTTTATCTATGGAGCCTCTAGTGAAATTATTTTGAAGAAGAAAGTTAGACAGTGTTTCATACCAGGCTCTGGGAGCTTGTTTTAACCCATAAAGAGCCTTATCAAGCTTATACACCCAATCTAGATGTTTATGATCTTCAAAACTTCATGGTTGACACATATAAACTTCTTATTTTATTTTACCATATAAGAATGCACTTTTGACATCCATTTGAAAAACTTTAAGATTATGGAAAGTAGCATAAGCTAAGAACAATCTGATTGCCTCCAGTATGGCTACATGGGCAAAGGTTTCATCATAATCAATACCTTCTTCTTGTGAAAACCCCTGTACAACCAGTCTGGCCTTGTTCTTGACAATTTGACCTTTTTCATCAGTTTTATTCCTAAACACCCATTTAGTGCTTATCGCACCCTTACCTTGGGGTAGAGGAACCAGTTCCCACAATTGCTACTTTTGAAACTGAAGAAGCTCAAGTTGCATGGCTTCAACCCATCCATTGTCTCTTAATGCAATATGATAGTTCTTTGGCTCTTGCTGACTGATGAAGAGAGCATAAAAGCAGAAATTGCACAATTGACTTCTAGTTGAGACCCCAGCATTGATGTCACCAATGATCTGAGACATGGGGTGATTCTTCAGTTCTTGGTACTCAATAGATCTGTGCAAGTGTTTGTAGGTGATTCAGCAGCAACAGATGTTGATCCAGACTCTTGAAACCTAGAATGAGATGGCAATTCAAATGAAGTAGAGGAATCAGAGATCTCATCAGCATTTGTTGTGGATGGAACTGCTGAAGCTACAGGAACATCAAGGTTAGTAGACTTAGGCAGGTGATCACTAAACCTTGCATTTGTATCACCAGATGAATGACTAGTTGCAGGAGATGATAGATTCACAGAATCTGCAACAGCTGGAGGCTGATAAGAAACATATTGCAGTATGTCCAAATCAAAGAACTCCGCAGGGTTTTATGGGATTTTCTCCTTTGGAGATTCATTAAACTTTACATGCAAGGTTTCTTCAACTATCTTCATTTTGCAATTAAAAACTATGTATGTCTTGCAAGTAGATGAATACCCAACAAAGTACCTTGCATCCACCTTTGATTCAAACTTCTAAAGTGGATCCTTTGTGTTAAGAATATAACAGGGACACCCAAATGCTCTAAAGAGGGAAATCAGAGGGGCCAAATGATGTAACACTTCATAAGGAATCTTCATCAATCTCTGATTTACTAACACTCTATTTTGCACATAGCAAGCTGTGTTGACAGCTTCAGCCCAAAAAGTTAGTGGCAAACTAGAATCAGCCAACATTGACCTTGCGGCTTCAATAAGGGTCCTTTTCTTTCTCTCCACCACCCCATTTTGTTCAGGAGTTCTTGGAATGCTATACTGCCTCTTGATTCCCTTAGATAAATAGAATTCATCAAGTGTGTGTTTCTAAATTTTGTGCTATTATCACTCCTCACACACTTGACTAAAAGGAGTACTGCTTTTCCACATGCAACACAAAGTAGATAATGATTTGACTAGCCTCATCTTTTGAATGTAAGAAAAAGGTCCATACAAATCTGGAATAATCACATAATTACCAGACAGTATTTTTTCTTTGCCATGCTCATCACTCTTACTGGACCAAAAAGATCCATATACAGTAATTGCAAGCAGGCATTGGACTTTGGTTCTTCTATTGAAGGGAATGATACTTTGTGTTGCTTTCCTTTTAAACAAGCAGAACAGTTGTCATCACATTTGAACTCCTTTAATGGCAGACCTCTCACTAAACCTGATGGATAAGCTGGTTCATGTTTTTAGATTCACATGACCAAGCCTTCTGTGCCATAGTTTAGATTCCTGAGAGAGGCCTTGGAGAACAGACATGGATGGCTTTAGATCAATTTTCTTTGATAAGTCTAAGGCATATACTCTTCCAATCCTGTTGGCCTTCAGAAGAGTATATTCATCCAATATCTTGTCAATCATTCTCAAAACATTGGAAGACAGAATCAGACAGTTCTGACTGGTGAAAAGTGCAACATGCCCTTTATCACACATTTGACTGACACTTAACAAGTTGTACTTGAGATTCTCCACATGGTTAACATCATCAAATCTTATCTCACCATTTGACACGAAGCCTTTGCTGATGATGTAACCCTTAGCATCATTACCAAAGATACAAATCTTTTTTTCCTTGAGAGTAGTCATGAAGAAGAGAACTGCTCCCTGTCATATGCATAGATCCTCCACTGTCCACATACCAGATGCTTCTATGGCATGCTGAAGAACCCTGCATTTGTCATAACAAACTAGTTAGCTTTTGAGACCCAACCATTTGTTTTGGGTCTATTCTCATCAATAGATTTTATACTAACTGATTTGTCATGATTAACAGCCTTTGAAGGTGGAGATGGTGCTGAAAAGGATTCCTTTGATTTTGGCTTAGTTTTCCTTTTCAGTGGTTTAATACTAGGTACATCTATCTGGTTAACTCTCCCTAACAATGTTAACCATCATAACAAGTTGTGTCTGATTTGTTGTTAAAGCCTTCAGTTCAGCAGACACATTAGTGCTTGTTTTTGATTGGTTCCTGTGACTCACCATGTCCTCCTTTTTGAAAGACACAGACTTAGTTTGGTGTTTTGATATTCCATGAGGAATATTTTCAGCTATTTTATGATAAACCCCTTCCTTCTTTTTAGATTTTTGTAAGAACTTTGGTTATGAGATTGAGATGATTGTGGCACAAACTTGGTTTCAAATTCATCTTTCATTTTATTAATTTTCTCTTTAATGATTTTATCTTTGTTAAATTTGGAACCCTTTCTGTGCCAACATTCATGAGTGAGATGATTGAATAGACCATATATTTCACATGGCTTTTTCTTCATCTTCTGTTGTTCAACTACTGAAGAAGATGAAACTACTAAAGGTGTGTTCTTCAGCACTTTCTTCCTCTCAGTACTTATGTTAAGTACTGAAGGATTTGTAACAACTGAAGATTTGTTCTTCAGAAGTTTTCTATCAGTACTTTTGGATTTCCTGATAGACTCTTCAGCAGTTGTCCAACCATGTTGTTTTATTTGGTTTGAAATGCTCTTCAGGTGTTGTTACTTTCCCTTTAGTACTTTGAATACTTTGTGACACAACACCTGAAGTGCTCAACTTTTCTTTGATCATGTGTTTATCAGCAGTGAGACCATCAACAGGATGATTAGCTGAGGTACTAATACTGACCTCATCCTTTGATTTTGGATTATCACTTGAGGATGATACACATGATGATGTTGTTTGGGAATTGCTTTCACCTTCAAATTTTACTTCTATCTTGGGAGTAAAATCTGTAGGAGGTACAGTGTGATTATACCCAATCCCAAACTTCACATTTGAAGCTGTTTGCTTGTTGAGAAGCATTTCAAACCCCTTGCAAGATGTTACCCAGCGTTCACACTCTACTTGAGTAGCTGTAAATAAGTGTTTCTTTGAGATTCTTATGATTCTCTAAAATGACCTCTACCTTTGCCTTTTCATCAGTGATTTGGCATTTTAATTTGTAAATCTCATCATCTTTTTCCTTTAAGACAGACTCAAACTCACTTTTCTTTTGGAAATCACTTTCTCTAGGTCAAGATTTTGATTAATTAAAGCTACATTTGCTTCTCTAATTGAGACAAAAGCAACTATGCATGACTCAGAACAGAACTTGGCCTTAGCCTTAGAAGATACCTATGGTACCTGTGATGATGAAGCATTTGAGAATGAACCATCAGTAGACTCTAGGGCCATAAGAGCAAGATTTCCAAAAGGATTTTCACCACCATGTTGACAAGCACCAAAAAACACTTGTTCAGAATAACCAAAAAGATCATCTGGTAAGCTACTCCAGTCAACAACTCCAGGTGTGAAAAAGCTTTGATGTGATTAAGATTGAGATTGTTGATTTGATTGAGATGGTTAGGCTCAGGTAGGACATGTGATTGTTGAGCTATGGGTACAAGAACCTGACTGGATTGAGGCATGTAAAAACAAGGATAAGGATATGGCATTTGACCTTGAGGGACAACATATGCAGGAGATGATTGAATTTGTGAATGATGACCTGTAGAGTGAATGTTGCCCTTTGTTTTGTGAGCTATTGCATGGAAAGGTCACAAAGGGTGCAGAAGAGTTAGATCCATATGATCTACACTCTCTTGCAAAATGTCCAAGTCTATGGCACTTGTGACACCTCAACTTGCTCTTGTCAAAACCAACTTTGGTTTTTCCAGAGAGACCAGGAAATTTTCTACCTGTCCTTTTGTAAAAATTTTGAGATCTAATATTGATTAATGCCATTTGGCTCAAAATATCCATCTCTTCTAGATCATCATCAGCAATTCCTTTCAAATCATCCATCAAAAAGCACAAATTATCACTACTACACCCTGAATTACTATCAACACCAACAAAAGCAGGATCTCCACTGTTTGAAGAGAAATCTATATGCTCATCATAAGAACTTTCTGATGCAGCATATTCTGACTCATGACTGACCAGAGCAGTATTCCCTCGTACAAAATCATCGGTGAGCTTCCCAGATGAAGCCAGTTTCCTTTTCTGTACTATCTCTCTTTCAAGTGTTAATAGTTTCCCATGAAGTTGGGTGAGAGATAGATTGTCCAGATTTGCACTGGAGCATAGGACACTAGTATATGTGTCCCATCTCTCAGGCAGGGATCTGAGGAATCTGTTGTTCATCTGACTGTTTGTATATTCATGTTTAACCATTTTCAGCTCAGATATCAAACAGGAAAATCGCTCAAACTGTTGAGTCAGTTACTCACCCTTTCTATGATAGAATGTCTCATATTGTTGGGCAATGATCTCTCTATTGTTTGCCAAGACCTCATCAGTTCCTCCAAATTGTTCTTTCAGAGCAACCCAGAGGTCATGAGTAGTTTCATGATGCATAAGTCCAGAATAGATTTCATTAGGCAGTGCCATGGCCAGAATTCCATGGGCTTTAGCATCAATTTCAAACAGTTTCAGATCTTCATCTGAGTATTGCTCTTTCTTCTTCGGAACCATCTCATTGGTTTCGGATTACTCACCATAGGCTTATATGGTCCATGAACCACAGATTTCCAACAACCTGAACTGTTGACAGACAAGTATGGAGCATTCGGCGTTGCCATATTTTATACTCACTCCTAACAAGCATCGGAGGCTTTGTTGAGGAGCCAGTATTGTGAGGATCATTGATTGATGTAGCCATTTTCACCAATTCAAACAGGTTCAATGAGATTTTAATAGATCTAGCTCAAAAACTCAACAACATAGTTTGAAACAAGACGAATCTCAAATTAATTCACCAAAGCAACAGAAAATCACTCTATAACCAATTGTTGCAAATTTGCTAATTCGATCAAACTTAGATATCAAAAGAGAAGTTTCAATGATCAATTGTTAAATCGATCAATGACTAACTAGCTCTAATACCATTTGAAAGGATCGAGATCTAGTTTGATCAATTAGATTAAGATTTGCAGCAGAATAGAACAAGAATTAGACGAAATTTAAGCAAGAATAATGTTCATACATGTATGTCCCTAGATCATGATATGTGATGTAATAGATCTTGTTTGGTATGATTGATGAAATGATATTGATTGTTTGTTAGTTATAATGTTTAATGTTTCATTATGAGTCGACATTGAATTGGTTAATTAGGTTAGTGATTACTTGAATGATTACACATAATGTTTATTAATTAATTCATTCAAACTTAACAAAATGAAGTTCTCATGCGAATGGCTCATGCGAATGAACCATACGCATGAATAACTTCACACAATTGACTCAGTCGCATGACTGAACCAGGAGACTGGATCAGTCGTACGATTGTAACATAAGATTGGCTCAGTCGCACGACTGAACACTCAGTCGTACGAATGAATCAACCGCATGGTTCAATCGCACGACTGAACCAGAATAATGATTCAGTCGCACGATTGAATAATACCAACCTATAAATACAACTCAATTTGTGAAAAAGAGTGACTCTCGATCAATTACGATTCCAGACGTACCCTAGCCATCCAGAAACCTCCCAATTCGTTCTCCAGGTCATAGAACACATTAGATCGATTCCCAATCGATTTCTAACGTTAGTTTCAATTCTTGATTGATTCTTCGTGTGTTCTCACTGATTGGATTGCCATCAAATAGGATTCCGCACTATTTGATCTGGTTTACACGTTAATCTCTAGGTATTTCGGTCAAATACCAGGTCCTAACAAGTGGTATCAAAGCTTTGGCTCTTGATTAAGTGTGATTCAATCAAGATTGATAAAAAGTTTGTGTTTTTGCACTAGAAACGCAATCTTTTGTGTCAAAAGTGATCTTGGACGTTCCCCGCTCATCAAAGTTTGGTTTCTACGGACTTAGGCAATTCACCCTGCGAAAGTTCGAATTTTTACGGCTAAAACACGTTTAACCTAGAAATTTTCACATAACAGCAGCTTCGGTCGCACGAGTGAGCTATTCGCACGACTGGACTCATTCGCATTGCTCATTCGCACGATTAGACATAGTCGTATCTCCATTCGTACGATTGAACCGTTCGGTCGCACGGTTCATACGCATCAGATTCACTCGCACAACTGAGCTAATCACTTAGTTCAGCCGCACGATTGAACCAGTCGTAGAGTTCATACGCACGACTGAGTGTTCATAGCACGCCCAGTCCATTCGCACCTTCAGTTGGCCGAGTGAAAATTGCTTATTAGACTTAAAGTTATTTACAATGGAAGATCAAATGTCAGCCTTTACTACTGGGAAGGACTCTAGGATCCAGAACCTGCTGTTACTTGAGAGTGAGGTGGGTAATCATAATAAACCACCAAAGCTTTTAATGTTAGATGAGTTTCCCCACTGGAAACAACGTTTTGAGATCTACCTCAATGGAGTGGATCCGAATCTATGGGAGGCCATCGAGATTGGATATAGTACACCGGTGGGAGCCGATGGAGTAAAGTTAACCTTAGGAGGGATGACAGACGCGCAGAAAGTCAAATATAATGCAGAGAAGAGGGTCTATGCATTGATTACACAGTCTATCCCTAAAGAGATATTCCACCAGTACTCAGAGAATAAGCAGTCCAAGAAACTATGGGATGAGCTAGAGAAAAGGTACGACGGGAATGCCTCGTTGAAGGCAATCAAGGCTAAGGAGTTAAAGAAGGAATTCGACAACTTCTCATCGATGGGAAACGAGAGTTTGGATGATGTTATAGATAGATTCTACCATTGATGAGTGAACTGCATACACATGGAGTGGCTACTACCATGGAAGAGAAAGTTAATAATTTTGCAGACGGATTGCCTGAAAAATGGGTTTCATTCGTGTCTAATCTTAGACAGAATGGAATGCTGTCAAAACTGGATATTAATGACTTCATTCTGAAGTTGCAGAAGAATCACTTAGAATGAAGTACAGAGCTCAGAAGTCTACGTACATTCAAAATCCAGCTTTATACAATGCCACTCCTCAAGCTAAGACATCTGGAGCACCCCTCCAGACTGCATTCGTGTCTAGCTCATCGAGTCCTACACATGCACCTGCTCAGGTTCAGAAACGTCAGGGTCTTCTTGTACCCAATACATTGGATCTGAAGCGAATGCTACTAGACTGAAGACCGAGAACCTCGGTAATGTGACTGTGGAAGTAGCTCGAGAGCACATGGATCTATTGGCAGCAATGGTCCAGTCCTATGATGAACTTGTTGCTAGAAAGATTGGAAACTGCCATCTGGCAGACGAGGACTACGAGCAGGTGGACGAAATGGAGCTTGAGAGAATGGATATAATGTGGGCCTTAGCAAGTGCTGTCGGAGGGCTAAGAAGTTTGTGAAAAAGACTGGACAGAACTTGGTTGCTACTAAGGATACCACCTTTGGCTTCGACAAGAGTAAAGTGACCTGCTTTAACTGTGGTGAAATGGGGCACTTCAAGAGAGAATGTGTGAAGCCAAAGAAGACTGGGAACGGGAAACCGTTCTCATCCTCACTCGTCTAGACAAACAAACTACCAGTTCTACTTCCTCAAACAAGGACTCAAAAGCCTTGACTGCTCATGTTGATGAATGACAGGATTGGAGCTTTAGGTTTCTCTCACCAGGGGAATCAAACATTGCAAATGTAGAAGATATTGACAGTGATTCCGCTAGTGAAGGAGATCTAGCAGTTGAGATAGCAATGTCACATAGTGAAGAAGCAACTGCAACCGAGGTCAGTTACAAGCCAAAAGTGGAGACCCATGTCAGAGACAGAAAAGACAGAAGCAAAGAATCAGAATCATCTGATACTGCATTGATGGCAAACGCTTCTGAATCAGCTCAGGTAAGTACTACTGACACAATGTTTAATAATCATGCTTGTTCTGATTGTGATGCCTTTAGGAATAGCATAGATGCTAAATTTGCTAGGTTATTAGATCATAATGATAACTTGATAAAAGATTTGCATCTATGCACTGAGGCTAGTAGGGTATTAAAACAAAATGAGCTCAGTTATAAAGAAAAGATAGACTTTTGACTAAACAGCTTAGGGAAACCAAAGTAGTTGCCTTTAATCAAGCTAATGACATTAGGTATTATCTAAACTCCCTAGAAGACACTAAGAAGCAAAAGGCAGTTCTAGAAGTAGAAGTAAATTCACTAAAACAGAAACTGCATAGTTGGACTAGTTCGTCGCACATAGTCCAACACTTAGTGAAAGAAAGGAACAACGGGAAGGGACTGGGTTATAAAGTGGTTCCGCCACCACCTGAGACTTTGATGAACACTAAAACTAGACTTGTAAATAGTAATCCCATCAAGGATCATGTAGTGTCTACTCCTCTTGTTAGTGATCCAGATTCCTTATGTTCATCTATTGACACTGGAAACAAACAAAAGGAGACCACTTCAAAGGCAAAGGGTAAATTGCCTTGTGTTAATCTGGAAAAGGAATTTGAAAAGGTTAACTTAAAGTCAGGTTCAAACAAAGTCAAATCAGAACCTAAAAGGGCTTTTAAGGATAATCTTTCACATACTTCAAGTCAAAGACCAATTAACCAAAAAGAAAAGGATGTCAAACAGGTTAAATCAGTTAATTTTGTTAAACCAGCAGACACATCAAAAGAACTAGAGTCAAAACCTAAAGTGAGTGATGTTACTAGAGTGTCACACACGTCTCCACAAAGACAGTTTAATCATAAAGTTGATAGCAGGGCGTGCTACAACTGTGGAGAATGTGGACACATTGCTTCCTACTGTCCTTATTATCAGACACCTAGGAAGAAGATTGCACTTCAGGACTCAAAACCTAGGGATTCTAAGAGGAGCTCTTTAACTCCACCTAGACGAACTAGTGAACAGAAAGTTCAATCCGTTAGCCAGTCGACTGTTTATCACAAACAGGCATTGCACAATCTGGCTTATGGAAAGAGAAGTCAACCTCTGTGGCTGATAATGATGACAAGGAGGAACCTGAGCTACCCTCACCTTCTAAGGGTCAATGGGTTGAATTTCTGATGTGTGATGCCTCTGGGAAACCCAAGCCAGTAAAGGCTTGGGTTCCTAACCTAAACTAATCCTTTACCTTGTATGTGCAGGTTGTTCAATACAGTGCTGAAACTAACACGTGGATAGTAGACAGCGGAGCATCCAGGCACATGACAGGAAACAGAGCTCTTTTATCAAATGTCAAACAATAAAAGGAGGGCATGTTTCGTTTGCTGGAAACAAGGGAGGATATATCACAGCTCAGGGAGAAGTTGGAAATCAGAAAGTTAAGTTTGATAGGGTGAACTATGTTCAGCAACTTCAAAACAACTTACTCTCTATTTCTCAAATATGTGATAAGGAATTTAAAGTCATCTTCGACAACAAGAGGTGTTACGTACTGAAGAAAGACTACGTGATCCCAGAGGACCAAGTTTTGATGACTGCTTCAAGATATAAAGATCTTTATATCTTGGATCTGTCAACAGCTTCTACAATGGATCATGAGGTTCAGGTTTTCTATCCAAAGCTACTGAAAAAGACTCCATCTCCTGGCATAGGGGAATGGGACACATCAGTCAAAGGAAGATGAATCACTTGATTCAGAAGGATCTGGTGAGAGGTGTAAATGTCAAGAACTTTCAGCTTCCTGATTTCTATATAGCTTGCAAGAAAGGTAAACAGACAAAGAAGTCTCATAAGGAAAAGAAGTTAATTCAATAGAACTTCCTCTTGAACTTCTACACATGGATCTGTTTGGTCCAATCAGTACAAAGAGCATTGCAGGCGACTTGTACTGTTTTGTGGTCACCGATGACTACTCAAGGTTCACTTGGGTAATGTTTCTGAAATCCAAATCAGAAACATTTGAATCATTCAAGGAGTTGTAACCACACTGGAATCTCTTTACAAGCTGAAAGTTAGACAAGTACCCTCAGACAACGGAACGAAATTCAAGAACCATTGGATGGAGGAATACTGCAAGGAAGAGGGGATTGTGCATCAATTCACTTCTGCTTACACACCTCAGATGAATGGGGTTGCTGAGAGAAAGAACAGGAGCTTGATAGAGACAGCACGGACTATGCTGGCAGACTCGAAACTGCCTATCCAATTCTGGAATGAGGCAGTGGCAAATGCATGTTATACACTGAATCGAGTCCTAATAGTCAAGCGCCACGGAAAAACATGTTACGAGCTACTACAAAGACGCAAACCGAACTTGGAGTATCTCGAACCATTTGGGGCGCCGTGCACACTTGAAGAAGACGCAAGAAGGTAAATTAGCGAGAAGGCAGATGAAGGCATATTCTAGGATACAACATACCTAACAAACGAGTTTACAATAACTCAACAGGTCTAGTAGAAGTTTGGTGTAATGTTGATGTTCAACCATTCACCACACCACCTACTAGCAAAGGACTCGCCTACTTCTTTGACTATGATGGATTCTTCAAGTCATTCAACATTCCTCTCTCTCCCTCAGATGACGAATTAGCTACACGAATGATGTATGATAGCTTGAATCCACCAACATCTAGCTCACAGGGAGAATCATCTACTCATTCAGGGGGAGTAATCGACGACAGTGACACCTCCTCTGAAAATGAAGCTGAAGAAGATTCCAGAACAGTCAGGAGGAACAGGTTCCAGTTCCTGAAAGTCCACAAGCATCTACCAGTGGTGCACCTTCGATGTCAGAGCCTCAAACTCCACTACCTCAGATGAAGAACCAAATGTTCATCATCTTGGCTTGAGGTAGCTCTTCCTACTACTCCAGGATCACGTCTAAACGTTTATCATCCCTTAGACAATGTCATTGGGGATGTCCGATCAGGAGTACAAACCCGAAATCAGCTGTACTCAGCTGATTATGCCTCTGTTATGGAAAAGGGATATATCCATGATGGTGCCTATCAGTGTTTGTCTCACAGGTTGAGCCAAAATATGTCAGTGAAGCACTAAATGATGAGGGTGGGTGAGTGCAATGCAAGAGAACTTCTTCAGTTCAAGAAGTTAGGTGTATGGTCTCTGGTTGATAGACCTAAAGGTGCTAAGGTCATTGGCACCAAATGGGTTTTAAAATGCAAGAAAGATGACCAAGGGGTCATTATCAGGAACAAGCTGACTGGTTGTTCAGGGATTTCGCCAAGTCGAGGGAATTGAATACAATGAGGTATTTGCACCCGTGGCAAGGATGGAAGCCATTCGTATCTTCCTTGCCTATGCATCGTACATGAAGATTAAAGTCTATCAATTAGATGTGAAGAGTGCATTTCTTCATGGGGAAATTAGAGAAACAATTATGTCAGTCAACCCGAGGGATTTGAAGATCCTTATCATCGGGATAGAGTCTACAAGCTCGACAAGGCTTTATACGGGCTTCATCAAGCTCCAGAGCTTGGTATGAGAAACTCTCGACTCATCTTGTGAAACACGGCTTTCGCAGGGGAGTCATTGACTGCACGCTGTTCATTAAAGAAAAAGATGGCGACCTACTGCTCGTACAAATCTATGTTGATGACATAATTTTTGGTTCAAAGCACGAAGAGTTATGCAAAGAATTTGAAGCAGTTATGCAGAAAGAGTTTGAGATGAGTGTTATGGGGGAGATGAAGTTCTTTCTCGGGCTACAGGTGGATCAAACACCAAATGGGATCTTCTACATCAGACCAAGTACGTAAGAGACATTCTCAATCACTTTGACATGGAGAATGCATCTGCTGCAGGTACTCCACTGGCTACGAATCACGACATAGCCCCTGATGAAAATGGAGATCTGGTGGATGCCACGATGTACCGAGGAATGATTGGATCCCTCATGTATCTCACTGCCTCTAGACCTGATATCATGTATGCGACATGTTTATGTTCTAGATATCAGGCTAAACCTAAGGTCAATCATCTGATTGGGGTCAAAAGGATTTTTCGCTATCTAAAGGGTACACCCACACTGGGGTTGTGGTATCCTCATGATGATGATTTTGAGCTCACGGCGTATAGTGACTCGGACTACGGAGGCTGCAAGATGAACTACAAGTCTACATCAGCAGGGTGTCAATTCTTGGGAGAAGATTAATTACCTGGCAGTGTAAGAAGCAGACATCGGTTGCATTGTCAACCTGTGAAGCCGAATATGTTGCTGCTGCAAGTTGCTGTTCACAAATCATCTGGATTCAACAGCAAATGCGGGATTACGGTTTAACGTTCCATCTACTCCTATTTTTGTAGATAACTCTGCTGCAATTACAGTAACTAAAAATCCGGTCCAACATCCTAAGACCAAACATATCGGTATTAAATATCACTTCATACGAGATTGTTTCGAAAAGAACTTAATTGATGTGGTAAAAATTAATACGGATTTTCAACGCGCTGACCTCTATACTAAAGCCTTTGATAAACCACGTTTTCAATATCTGCTAGAGGTCAACGGCGTTAAAAGAGAAGTGATGTTATTCCTGATGATGATCATGTGTAGTCCGATGTAGTTTAGTTAATTTTTCTTTTTTATTTTCTTTTATTTGTTTATTTTAGTCTGTTTAAATTAAACTCATGTTATTCTGCTGTTTTATAAAATCCTAAAAAATTAAACCAGGTTTGATTTTAGTATTTTAGGGGGAGAATAAGTCAGCAAGCAACATTAAAAAAAAGAAAAAAAATAAAGAAAAGGAAACCGAGGGAGAAGGAGTGGAAAGCTGATACAAGGTAGATCGTATCTGTGATACCGATTCAAACCCTTTGGAATATGATAGTACACAGGAACAAGTCAAGAGGGATTTAAAATCCTATTTAGAAAAGATGACAAAAAAATTCAAAGTATAAGTCTGTGTAGTCTAAGCAATATAAAAGGGAAGATGATAGAAAAACTGGTAACTCCTAAGGTAACACAATGAGAGTAGACCTAGAGGTTGCTAGACACAATTGATATGTCGGTAGATTCAACACAATAGATGATTAGACCGGACTGGTGATCTCAAGATCAAATAAACTGTTCAACTGACTGTGGGTTCCATCTTATCACTGGTAAGATAAGCATAACCTAGATATTCTAGAATTCATGGTGTTTGCCGCCTCTTTGTTGTGCGATGGCACTGACCTGAGGACTCGTTTCTCTATGAAAGATCTAAGAATATCTCTTCTTGTAACAATACCCGTAGACCGCTCAAAAGCTCCTGAGGGATGTTGATACCATATAAGTGTGGGATCCACAAATGTTCGTTGAATTAAATAAACCAAAAACAATCACCGGTTTGAGTCAAGAGTATGTGTATGGATTTAAGTGGACAAACATATTGACAATCATTGTGGCTGCAATTCTTGAAAGTTCAAATCAATGTGGTAATCTAAGAGTTCCAGTATGATTCCCTAAAGCTGCTGATGACTCTGGATGAACACCAAGAATTGAGCATCGAAAGAGTTGATAACAAGTCCCAAATGATTTGATGTTCCTGTATGATTCCAAAATTGAATTGGTCCAGGTGTGGTCAATCTAAGTTGAAGCTTTCGATTCCGGAACCAAATCCCGTAGATTTCCATCTTAGGGTTTTATCTCTCACAAAAGTCCAAAAACAAATTTTATTTGTGTATTTAGTTTAAGTTTCTAGTTTAATTTTAGTGTGTGTCTGTCGGACTACATCAGGAAAATCAGAATGGAATTAACTCACCGAAAGGGTCATGTCTGAGAGGCCACATGTTTTTCAAAGTTTAAAGAGTCACGTCAAAGGTGACAACGTGTTTAAAAGAGTCACGTCTGAGGTGACTGAATTGGTTAAGAGCTTATAATGTTATTGTCAAAAGTTAAAAGGGTCTTAAAAGTAAAATGTTCAAAATGACTGTAAACTCACTAAGTGTGACCCATTCGCACGATTGGATCATGGTTATGGACCAACTATGCGAATGGCTCCCAATCGGCCGAATGGACATGAGAATGATCCATTCGACCGAATAGAAGGGGGAGAATGAAGCAGTCGACCGACTGAGGCTCAGTCGGTCAACTGAAGATGCGAATGAAAGAGACCGAATGAGGAAGTCGACCGACTGAGACTCAGTCGGCCGACTGAATGCGATTGACTAGGCCAATCGTACGACTGAGACTCAGTCGCCCGAATGAACTGAGCGAATGAGGCCAGTCGGCCTATTGAACTTAGGTTCAAATTTAAGGGCCTCAGTCGATCGCATGTTCCTCATCACACCAAAATCGCACCCAAATCGCATTCTTCCCGTTACTCTGCCAAAAATTGCTACAGATCCGGATTTACATTGTTGTTGAGTTTCTTACATTCGAGTGACGATTTTACAGGTACATTACTCTTGAATCTTACCAAAATCAGAAGATTAAGAACCTACATAAGAGACACTCGATTGAATCAAGAACCAAACTGTGAAATGACCTAATCACCTCCGTAAACTAAGCAAAGTGTTACAATTAAGTTTAATAGGTTATTAGTGACCAGTAGGCGAGTCTAATGGACCATTAAACACTGTTAAATGACTTAAATTGGTCAAGATTCGACCCACAGGCGATCGAACACTGGGGCAAGCGACTGGTCGTTCGAATGAACTCCAGTCGCACGATTGAACCTTGCGATTGGGTCATTCGGCCGAATGAACCACCCGAATGAGTTCAGTCGGCCGACTGAAACAATCGAAGACTCAGTCGGCAGATTGAACTCAATCGCATGTCTCATTCAACCGAATGAACTCAGTCGTACTTAAGAACAACCGAATGACTCCAGTCGCATGATTCATTCGCATGAATGAATCAGAATGGAAGTGAAACACTACACTTAGAACTGAATTCTGATGTATTATGTACTAATGATCATGTGTTTTTGTTTCAGGAAAAATGGCTGACAGATGGTCTCTTAATCCAAAGCACAACATATGTGCCCATTTGGACCACACAACTCGGAACGGGGCCAAGTTCTCCGAGATTTTAGCCTTCCTCAAACGCTCACGGATACATAAGGCTATATCTACACCGTGCACGCCTTACAAATCACTACACCAGGCATTCTGGGAGAATGCCTCAGTGGATCGCTCTCGTGAGCCATACAGCATCCGAAGTACCATTATGGGTCAAGCTATGACATTACCGCTACTGACATCCAGAGAATCCTTGAGTTTGGGGATGACTCCACTCACCCCACTAAGTTACATCCTTTGACAGTGAGAGGGTGTTTCCTCCGAATCAAGTATGCGGGGGACATTAACTCAGGGGTGCTAAATAAGAGCAACCTGTGCCCACAATACAAATATCTGGCACATGTGATTCTAAGTGCATTGCTTCGAGAAGGGTGGTTTCCATGACCTATCAGATCAGATACAAAATGCCTTCGTGGCTCTGGTGCTGAACCACCCTTTCAGCTTCTCGAATATGATCTTTGCTTATTTGGTAGAGAACATTGAAGCAAAAGGGAAAGAAGGTTTTTGTATGTATCCAAGGTTTCTTCAGATGATATTCAATGAGAAGCTGCCTCTGCTCCCCAAGGAAAGTCACGATGCAGTGACTTTGGAACTTATGGATGACACTACTTTGGGTAGGATGGTGGTGTACCGGGGCAAGCAAGTGAAGCCCCAGGCAAAGAGGCTGATTGGCCATTTAGCAGATGAAGTTATATGGCACCGGGGAGACGCCAATGGCATCACGAGGATAGTGACTCCGACGTGGAGCCAATTGTACCCACTGATGATTCAGATGATAATGATAGTCGGGGTGCCGAAGACAATATGCCTGTTCCACAGAGAGGCACTACGTCTGATGTCGTGCCTCCAGCATCCACCCCGGCTGCAGAAGTTACCGAATCAGCTGGGTTTCATCATGATTTTGTCCTTGAGACAGAAGTAGAATAAGAAGAGTCTGATGAGGAGCCCCTCACCAGGACTGTGGGAAGAAAAGTGGTTCCCACAGTACATGGGCTTCGGGTGGTTGGTGAGCACCCAAAAGACTCTGGAGAGACAGAGACCGACCCGACCTATGCTCCAGGGTCAATCGGCAGGGTAGGAGGGGGAGCATCCACCTCGTAGGGAACGAGGAGAAAACGGATGGCTCAACCCCATGGGCAGAAACCAAAGAAGATGCGTCGTTTGACCTTCATCACTACTACCTCAGCCACTACAGCCACTACCACCACCACTACCACCTCTTCAGACACACCATCCACCACCATAGCCACCACAGCCCCCATAGCAACCACAGACACCACCAGACCGACCACCACAATACAGATCCCAGCCACCACTACATCATTCACCCCTCACTCACCACCACTATCATCCCGACCTGACCGATATTCACCACATCCACCACCACCTACTAGCCACCAAACCGAGCCCTCAGCCTATCCCTCATTCACTTACAGATCACCTCTACCTACAGTTGCGGTAGAAGAACAGTTTTGGGCACTAAACAGAATGGTAATGCGTTTGCTGGCTGCTGATGAGGAAAAGGCCTCCCAAATCCGCCAGCTTACTGACCTGACTGCTGCACAAACTCACCAAATTGCAGAGCAGGCTCAAGTGATAGAAAGGCAGGCCCGACAGATGACTGCCCAGAGCAACGAGATAGCCCTTCTCCAAGCTCAAAGCGTCACCTCAGGGAAGAGAATAGAGGAGTTGGAAAAGGCTAAAAAGACCATTTTGCTAAAGCTGAAAGGATCGAAGGAGGAGCCATTAAAGATAAGGGATGGGGACAGAAATGATGATGATGATGAAGACAATGATGATGATGATGAGAGTGAAACTAACGAAGAGAAAACTGAAGAATGGCACGAAGATGATGACACTGACGGAGGAGAAGCAGCTGAATCTGTCTCAGCTCCAGGGCAAGAGAAAAGATCAAAGAACAGACAAGATCTACCAGCTTTTGCTTCTGCACCTCCATGTGATGAGCCGAGTATTCAGTATAAAAGTAAATAGTAGATGTTTATGTATTTATTTACTTTTGTATTCTGTATTGAAAAACCATGTGTTAAATGTTTATATTAAGTTAATGCATTTCGTTTGATAAATTGCTAATGATTTGAGTGTGAAATGTGTAAATCAAACAGATCCAAATTACAAAAGAGATGAGTTTGATATTGCTCCCCTTCAGCAGGTCAAGTCTCAACTCACAATGGTTCTTGATCTGCAAGGGATTGTCAGAAGGTCAGTGAGTTATACCCCTGAAGAAGGGGAAATAATTCACGATCTATCAAACGAGCAACTGGCAAAAATTTTCAAGCTCAATCCTGATGAAATAGTGAAAGATGCTCCGACATGTAATGCTACCTATGATGACGAGCTAAATGACGTTGATGAAATAGAGATAGAAGATGTCACTGTAGAGCACTATCCTCAGTATGCTGACAATGAGGGCAATGTGGTTCCCAATCTGGGTGAATCCCTTGTCGGTGATACATTTGAGGTGTTAGACAAAATAGAGCAAGAGTCAGAGAAGACAGAGGGAATGGCCCAAGCCTCAAAGGATGATGTTGATATCCGTAAGGCTGAACGGGCTGCCTGTTTTAAAGAAGTTAGAGCCCAACGTTCTGCACCGAAGAAGGATGCCTACACCAAGATCTACAGAGTCAAGAAACATCTTAAGGTGTCAGGCAAGATTATAGCATGGGCATATTTTGATGATCTTAACATTTACGCCGTTAAGAGGGAGAAGGGCATAGAGTACTTTAGATTTCCACATGATCTAAAGACTCTACCAAATTTTGAGCTCAACCAGCTAGCCAAATTGAAGCTGTTGTATGCTGACCCGAGAAAGATGTCAGACTGGTTTGAGGTTGCCCTAAAGAAAGAGTACCACACCAGTGGATTAACTTCAGACCTCAACAACCTACAAGGTATATTAGAAGGTTTGAGATGGATGCCATTACTGGAAAACCAAAGATAGTGTTGAAGTGGAATCCTCCGCGCACAATGTCAAGAATCCCACTCTGGGAAATGACAAAGGATTTCACACCACACTTTAAGTGGTGGTACTACGATTGGAGAACAACAGAAGCGGTCATAGTCCTAAATAAAGAGGGCCAAATGGATACAATCAGAGTATTCAACCCGATGTGGCTTACCAACTTGTCGGAAAATGATGTCTATACACTTTACAAGTGGCCACTGTTCTATGATACGCAAGATATTGTACAGGCCCTCCAGTTCCAAAATGTCATAAGTCTTTGCTTCGCGTTTGATATTCACGCGGGAGTCACAAAAGAGAACAAGTACAAGAAATATGAGGAGGTAATGAAGAAAACAAGACATTAGAGAGATCTAGGTCCAAGGTTTGTTGATACATGTATGTCCCTAGATCATGATATGTGATGTAATAGATCTTGTTTGGTATGATTGATGAAATGATATTGATTGTTTGTAAGTTATAATGTTTAATGTTTCATTAATGAGTCGACATTGAATTGGTTAATTAGGTTAGTGATTACTTGAATGATTACACATAATGTTTATTAATTAAGTCATTCAAACTTAACATAATGAAGTTCTCATGCGAATGGCTCATGCGAATGAACCATACGCATGAATAACTTCACATGATTGACTCAGTCGCACGACTGAACCAGGAGACTGGATTAGTCATACGATTGTAACATAAGATTGGCTCAGTCGCACGACTGAACACTCAATCGTACGAATGAATCAACCGCATGGTTCAATCGCACGACTGAACCAGAATAATGATTCAGTCGCACGATTGAATAATACCAACCTATAAATACAACTCAATTTGTGAAAAAGAGTGACTCTCGATCAATTACGATTCCAGACGTACCCTAGCCATCCAGAAACCTCCCAATTCATTCTCCATGTTCATAGAACACATTAGATCGATTCCCAATCGATTTCTAACGTTAGTTTCAATTCTTGATTGATTCTTCGTGTGTTCTCACTGATTGGATCGCCAATCAAATAGGATTCCGCACTATTTGATCTGGTTTACACATTAATCTCTAGGTATTTCGGTCAAATACTAGGTATATCTGATACAAATTGTGAAGTCGCTAGATCGGTAAACATCCGAGCATGTTCTTGACGGAAGGATAAACAACAGCACAAACCAAAATTCAAACAATAACACGAACTATAATTGAATGGTTTCATTGATAAAACCTAACGATTACAAGTTCGTTACAACATAAGAATCAAGACTCTTGGCAAGGGGAGATCGAGCATGATCTCCCCTCTCATCCGGAAGCCCTAGGCTCCCGGGCAGACTCCTATCTCAACCCCATTTTCCTTCTACACATTAAAACTGGTATATATAGGCCTCGGCCCATATTAGATGCAACTGGCCCCATTCGTACGATTGGACCATGCGTATGGTCCAATCGTACGACTGGACCATGCGTATGGTCCAATCGTACGACTGGACCATGCGTATGGTCCAATCGTACGACTGGACCATTCTTATGGTTCAGTCTTACGAATGTCCCAATCACATCTCTCAGTCGCACGGCTGGTCCATTAGCATGGCTCAGTCGTACGACTGAGTCTCATTCGCATATGCTCCTGCGAATGACCCAGTTTCATGTGTTTACAACATATCAGGTGTATAACATTAGGCCTAGACTATTCGACAAGCGACGGACACACTATATATGACTATATATGCTCCAACAAATTCCCCCTTGTACGTTGCTTGCGAATAGTAGATAACACCTCTTACAATCTTCGGTCAATCTTTGCTCTGGTTGCCAATAGAATCAAACGAAAACCATTTTAGCCAACGTTGCTGATCCGTCAGGTTACTACCTCATCCCTGAAAATGAATTTAGGCACAATAGCTTTCGTTTACTTTGCAGAACACCATCACAGCAGCAAGATTCCCCATATGACTGATTTTTCCAGATAATGATACGAACAGTTTTCCATTGCTTCAATCTTCACACAGGCTAACCTGATTAACATCACCACCTGCAGAAATCCCCCCTCACATTAAGCATATCCCAATATATAGACATTGTGCTCTCCTTGCGTCTTGACACGGTGTATTGGGCAAAAGGTTGAAGGTTCCAATCCACAGCTGACAATATCAACCAAATCAGCACGCACGAAGATTCATCATCGGAAACTGGTTCACATCATCACTTTCTGATTGCGTCTTCACTTTCTATATACAAGGATTCCCCCTAAGAAGCAGAATCCATTCTGTGCAGATAAATATAACTTGATTGGCCCATAAGTTGTCCTGACTACCCC
Organism: Flaveria trinervia; assembly: GCA_025506515.1. NCBI lineage: Eukaryota > Viridiplantae > Streptophyta > Magnoliopsida > Asterales > Asteraceae > Flaveria > Flaveria trinervia. Next base: position 65,846,581 of record CM046442.1, read on the forward strand.
ACAAAATCAGCAACAACTGCTGACATCTTCTCTTCTCTCTTTCGTGTTCCAATTACATTCACCTATTCTGGAAATCCGACGAATAATGGGGTACACATCGAACTTATTTGACAAACGAACCTCTGGGTGAATATGCTTTGCTCATCTTCAAATCCGTGCAAGAAGCTGTTCCAGACTCTTTTTTTTAGTCTGGAACAAATGCGAATGAGTCAATGCGGATGGCTCATTCGTGCGATTGAACATACGACTAGTCTAGTCGCACGACTGAACATACGACTGGTCCAGTCGTACGAATGGCTAATTCGCATGGTCCAGTCGTACGAATGGTCCATTCGCATGGCCCAGTCGTACGAATGGTCCATTCGCATGGCCCAGTAGCATGAACGGGTCTGCATGTAGATTTTCAGATCTGCAGCCGCCAGGGCTGCCCAAAACCCTAATCTGACGAATTCAACATGAACCGAAACAAAGTAGACATCATCAGATTCGAAAGGGTGACAGGAACGTGGTTTCTTATTCGATTTCAACATAGAAGCAACACACGTAACAAGATCTGAGCAAAACACGAAGAACACGAAGTGGGTTTAACGATCTGAAATTCAATCCAGAAATCAAGAGCTCGGGTTGCTAGAATGATTGTTAGATCATTCCAGCAGTAACCGGCTCTGATACCAATTGTGAAGTCGCTAGATCGGTAAACATCCGAGCATGTTCTTGACGGAAGGATAAACAACAGCACAAACCAAAAGTCAAACAATAACACGAACTATAATTGAATGGTTTCATTGATAAAACCTAACGATTACAAGTTCATTTCAACATAAGAATCAAGACTCTTGGCAAGGGGAGATCGAGCATGATCTCCCCTCTCATCCGGAAGCCCTAGGCTCCCGGGCAGACTCCTATCTCAAACCTTAACCCTTCTACACATTAAAACTGGTATATATAGGCCTCGGCCCATATTAGATGCGACTGGGCCCATTCGTGTGAGTGGACCATGCGTATGGTCCAATCGTACGACTGGACCATGCGTATGGTTCAATCGTACGACTGGACCATTCTTATGGTTCAGTCTTACGAATGTCCCAATCGCATCTCTCAGTCGCACGGCTGGTCCATTAGCATGGCTCAGTCGTACGACTGAGTCTCATTCGCATATGCTCCTGCGAATGACCCAGTTTCATTTGCTTACAACATATCAGGTGTATAACATTAAGCCTAGACTATTCGACAAGCGACGGACACACTATATATGACTATATATGCTCCAACAATAATATGAATATTCAATCAAATAGTGACGGTTATAGAGAGAGAAAGTTTTCTACAAAGAGAATGTTTTCATTCATGCACATGCTTCAGGTTACAAGGAAATTAGGTCAACATTCCTTTTATAAAGGAATGTGACATCAGCTGACGTCACTTGATAGTGACAGCTAACTAATTTATACAAACAACTGAAACTAAACTAAACTACTGAAGATGTCCACAACAACTGAGAACACCTTCACAAAAAAACTAAGTACAAGCTAACATTACAACTATTGAAGTTATAACATCTGAAGTGTAAGAACTTCATAATATAAAACTACTGATTACAAACTACTGAAAAGTAAACCATCACAACTACTGAAGAGAACTACTTCAGCTGTTGTGACAACTTCTGAGAATTTGGTCTTCAGACTTTGTCTTGAGCAGTTGTCTTCAGACTTTGTCTTTAGTTGTTGTCTTCATACTTTGTCTTCAGACTTTGTCTTCAGCTGTTGTCTTTAGACTTTGTCTTCAAACTTTGTCTTTAGACTTTGTCTTCAGACTTTGTAGACCACTTCAGTTGTTATGATGTCTGTGGGACTTAAGGGTTTTTCTGATCTGGCTCATTGGTTCTTTTGGTCCAACAAGCTCCTTGTGAGCTAAACTTCATGTGTTATCCTAATTTAATGAAATTTATGTAATTTTTGATGAACTAATGGTGTGATAAATATTGTGTTAACGTTATGGTGGTCTTGGGAAAACTATTGATGGGTAGTATCTACATTTGAACGAGAAGTTATAAATATATGGTTTGTGATTGTGATTGTCATACAATGTTGAAAAACCGTATGATTAACTTTCATTCGCGAAACCGGTCTTCATAATAAATCCATGGCTAATGAACTAGAAACGGTTATTAGAAATCATATCACTTTAACTTTCTAATCATTTGCGGGTTCCCTTTTATTAGTTTGGAAACTTCAGTAATTGTTACGGTTTTCTAAAATTAATGGTATGTTAGGAAGGAACCTCATCAACTCTCTTTTAACATTAAATTATGTTTTCAGAAATCGTATGTCAAATAGGTCACAAAAGATTTACCTCCATTACTAGGGCTTCGATCTGAGCAGTAAAACTCAGCCTGACAGAATCAAGTCACTACGGTAGCAGGATAGACGAGAAATCGTGCCAACTCATCTTTATAAACATTAACATAATTACATTATCCATATCTTTAATCACACCACCAATTCATCATAGTTACATAAGTGTAATCTAAATTAGGATAACACCCTTACTTCACTAAAAGAATCACCAAAAGTCTCAAATTATCTTTATTTATCTTTATCTATCTTAGTTATTGTTATTATGTTTAACTTATCATTTTCTAAAAACACAAAACTAATAGTCAACTATGAAGGTTTTTGAGTAGGCTTAGTGTGTCCACGGATTGATACTCGGTTCTTACCAACACTATATTACCACACGACAAGTAGACTTGTCTTCTGTGTGTGTGGTTTAGTATTAGTAATAACCAATTAAAACTTCATTTGTGCATAAAATATTTATCAAAATATATATACTATCTGCACCTATCACTTATGCATGATGGTATGTATGATGTATGTGATGTATGTATGATGCCCTATATGATGATGATGTTGACTGTTTATGTTTGTGTCCTTGTTGCATGATTATTTTCTCGTGGCTTTACGTTGAATGTTAATGAATAAAATGAAGTATTATGTAACATAAAGTGGAATATAATGAAAAGAGGAACATGATGAATGAATGCATGCATTTATGAATGATGGAGTGTAAAGAAAGTCTTGCAAGTCTTGTATGTCGGGACACGCTCCATTGTAGGGTGTTAGCCCAACAGTGTGGGTTTGCTACCCTAGAAGGATGCATATCGGGGTCTTTCTTTGTGATTGACCATATGTATAGAACCTTTGACCCTTACCTTAGATATTGTGGGCAGGCTGCTATGCGCCATGATGGGGGGTCAATGATGGACCTCGACCCAGTATTAGCTTTATGCATGACGGTAGGGTATAGCACATGACAATGGTACACCTGAACTTACCCTAGGTAATGTGGCCAGACTGTTGTGTGCCATGACGGGGGGTCTATGATGGACCCGGCCCAATACCAGCTTTATGCATGACGGTAGGGTAAGGTTCATGGTTTTGATGGAATGAAATGAAGTAATGATGAATGAATGAATGAACGTAATGAATGTGAATGATAATGATGTACGATGAATGAAAGAAAGTTAATGAAAGAATGATGAAGATAACAATGATATTATCTATTTATGCGTATGATGTGTGCTCACATGCAAAAGTAAAGAATGGTTTTAATGAAAGTAAGGTATGTTTTATTATAAAACTAGTACTTACTCAGCAACGCTGACTTTTTATGCATTTTCCAGTTGGTAGGTGAGCATTGCTGAGGATGGCGCGAGGCAGCTACTTGGCATTTTGGATGGCATTCTTTTGTTACTGTTTTTGCATTGTAATACGAACAAATGAAAATATGTAATGAATGATTGTATTAACTTGCAAAAGCAGTTATTATGAAATGAAAAGTTATTTAAATGTTCCGCTATGATGTTTTTATGAAAGTTATATGTAATTGTGTGTTTTGTGAGCAATGGTTGGCCTAGTGTAAGCGTCCCGAGAACGGGGCCTTACAAGTTGGTATCAGAGCCAAAGTTTAAATGAAACAGGTAAAATTTTAAAATAAATCTAAACTTAAACTAAAAATGAGACGGAAAGGGAAGGGATGCCAGTCCAAGTAGCTGTATGCCATGAGGTATTTTCTTAATGATTAACTGGTATTATGTGCGCATGTTATGTGGTTATGTGTTGCTGGTAGATTTAGATACTGATATAGTCAGGACAGGTAATGCTTGGGGTATGAAGAGTAAGTAAGTGGCTAATCGCAACTGGCCATTGTATTTAGGGACTTACAATACCTGACATAAACTAAGTTGTTCCCTTGAATGACCGTGTCGATTTTTGAATCTTTCAGTGTGTGTTTGAGGATGGCTGGTGGTAGATCATCTAAAGCTTCATGTGGTGGAAGTCATGGTGCTGAACCACAGGTCACGAGAGGAAGGCCTAGAGCCAAAAAAGTGGTTCATGAAGAACCAGAGACCCCTCATCCAGAGGGTCGTGATGATAATGCTAATCTGAGAGCCTTATTGAAGGATGTGGTTGTGGAGGAAGTGCATCATGTCATGCAGACGATCTTACCATCCTTGGTGACCGAAGTTATCAAGGTTGTCAAGGAAGGAGAAAGGAAGGAAAGAAGTAGACCTACGGGCGAAAGGAGAAAGCCCGAAACTGAGACGGTTCTATGTGATGATGAAGAAGAAAAGCCTACGCTGGAGGTGGCACAAGGCTGTAACTATGGGGTGTTTCAATGATGCAAGCCCCCTACTTTTGATGGTAACAGCACTGCTGCTGTTGGTCACCGGTGGGTGAGAGAAATGGAAGTTGTTCTAAATATCAGCGAGGGTCGAGAAGACCAGAAAGTGAAGTTTGCCGCCCACTATTTCGTGGACTCAACTTTATATTAATGGGACAATATTGTCCAAGCTGAGGGTAGTCGGGCTATTGGGCAAATGAGGTGGTCCGAACTGAAAAAGTTGGTAATTTAGGAGTTCTATCCTCACAGGGAAATGGATAAGGTGGAAAGAGAGTACACTACCAAGTTCAATGAGATGGCACGTCTGGTGCTGGCCCAAGTGACGCCTTTGTCACAAAAGATTAACAGGTACATTTAGGGTCTGCCGGCGGATATCCGTAGGCATATGATCGCTGCCCGACCAAGCATGTTTAGGTTGGTGGTGGATTTGGCAGGGAGGTTGTATGATGAGAGAACTGTGGTGGTGATCGAAGGTAGCAAGAAAGGTTATAGTGATCAGAATTAGAATGGAAAGAGGTTTAGTCGGGGTGGTGCCTCGATGAGTAACAAGAAAGCATGGTTGGATGACTGTCATGTGGTCAGATCTGGTGCGACGTCGAAGATGTGTGGTAGATATGGGAAGGAGCATGATGGAGAATGTAGGCTGGGATCAAACTTATGCTTCAAATGTGGGAAGATGGGGCATATAGCAAAGGAATGTCGTATGTTCCGATGTTTTAACTATGGCGTGGAGGGCCACAAGAGAAGAGATTGTAAAAATCTGAGGGCTGAGGGTTCTAGGGTGAAGAATACCGGAGGTGAAGGACCGAGGGCAAGTCCTAGAGTATTCACAATGACGCAGGAGGAGGCTACGACAGACCCTGATGTCGGGTCAGGTATGTTTCTAGTAAACCAAACTTTAGCCTCTGTGTTATTCGATTCTGGTGCTAGTAAAAGTTTTATTTCTACTACTTTCTGTGCTAAACTGCCTGTTAGTAGTAAGGATATAGATGAGCCCTTCAATGTACAAATCCCATAGGTAAGTCTACCAGGATATCTGAGGTGATAAAAGGATGTGATGTGGAATTGGAAGGTCATAAGTTTCCGGTTAGACCGTTCGTAATGACCTTAGGTGGTTTTGATATGGTTCTTAGGATGGATTGGTTGGCGGACTACGAGGGAAACATTGTGTGTCACAAGAAGATGATTTGTTTGACAGCGCCTGACGGGAGTTCGGTAACGGTTTATGGTGATCTGGTCATGATGATTCCGAAAGTGATCTCAATGGCGGTGGCGGGAAAGTGCTTGAGGCGTGGATGTAGCGCCTACTTGGCTTATGTAAACGATGTGGAAACACCAACACCACAACAGTCTGATGTACCGGTTGTGTGAGACTTTCCAGACGTCTTCCCAGAAGACTTACCAGGAGTGCCACCTGACCAAGAGATCGAGTTCCAGATTGATTTGATATTGGGTGCCCAACGTGTCGCCAAGGCACCGTATCGGTTGGCTCCTACTGAGATGAAAGAATTGATGGAGAAATTGCAAGAGCTGCTTGATAAGGGGTTCATTAGACCGAGTATCTCTCCTTGGGGTGCCCCGGTCTTATTCGTAAAGAAGAAAGATGGTAGTATGAGGATGTGTATTGACTACTGTGAGCTGAATAAGTTGACGATAAAGAACCGATACCCTTACCAAGAATTGACAATTTGTTTGATCAGCTACAAGGTGCCAGTTGGTTCTCAACGATAGATCTTCGATCGGGCTACCATCAGTTAAAAGTGAAAGAGTAGGATGTCCCTAGAATAGCTTTTCACACGCGTTATGGTCATTACGAGTTTCTTGTCATGTCATTTGGTTTGACCAATGCGCCAGCTACTTTTATGGATCTGATGAATCGAGTGTGTCGGCCGATGTTGGATAAGTTAGTGATTGTGTTTATTGATGATATCCTGATTTATTCGAAGAGCGAGTTTGAGCATGCCAGTCACATTAGGGGCGTTTTTGTTGGATCTTGTATGCCAAGACACATACAAGATTGATGTGGTTAGTACATTATAGTCCAAGTCCGGTCATACCCAATAACAAGCTAAATAAACACCAATATATGTTTATTTGTTGATGAGATTATACAAATAAATATTGACACCAATTTAGAAAATGGGTTTTCTAAAATGTTGCTTTTGTAATTGAACAACATTATATATATATATATATAATTTGTTCATGAGAAATTTATTTGTTGAAGGGTTTGTTAGAAGATAAAACCAAGTTTAACCTCTTAAACTTTCAGAAAAACGCAGCGGATATATATATATATATTTTAAAACATGATTATTAAGCTGAAATTTCATGTTTTTATGGTGACATATATATGAATGAAACAAACCCAAAACAAAAGGATCATTATATGTGAATAAGCAAGCTATGAACATATGTAAATGTACATAAAATCACAGCTACAATGAGCTGTGAAAAACTACCTTTCAGCAGCTCAAAATCGATCAAGAAGAGGATGTATGATGCTTAAAATTCGGCCAAGGCTCCAAAGAAAGGACCCCTCAAGCTTGTATACCCCAAGCTAATATGCAAGAACCTCTTCTTATTAGGGAGATGAACACCAAGTGACTCCAAATCCTCTCAAAAACTGCTGGAAACCGAGAACCTTTTGAGAGAAAAGTGAGCTGCTAATTTTGATTGCATGTGTGTATCTTGAGATGTTGAGTGTAAGACTAGTTATTGAGGTTCATATGTTTTCAAGAAAGAAAAACTCTCATTGGAGAGGATGGGGCGGCCAAAAATTGGTCTCTAGACCAAAGTTTCCCCAAAACATTATAAACCAATTTATAAATTAGTCCCTTGTAAGTTTGTACAATTAACCTTTTTATTGTATAACTTATACACTCTTTTATTACTTAATGTTATCTAACTAACATAAATAACACTAAGTAATGTTCTTGAACAAAAGTATCCTAATAAGTTGTTCCATCTCAGATGCAACTTATTTAGAAAACCCATTTTCTAAATTTGGTGTTATTATTTAATTGCATGATCATATCATCCATTGAATAATTGTCGGTGATTGCAAAGCTTGTCATTGGGTATAACCCGACTTGGATCATGACATACTAATCACATCAATGTTCTATGTGTCTTGGGCATATAGAATCCAACAATCTCCCAGTTGCACAAGATTCATAGAAAAATGATGCAAGCAGTAAATACCGCCTAACAATGGTTTACTACCCTTAACACGCATGACTTATAGCCATTCAATAACATCATCCCATTCAAGTATCCTACTTGAAATGATTTAGGTGAATTAATCATCTATCCTTTTGTTACAGATGTCATGTTAGATTCAAGGACACAGAGTGATCATTCCTTGTTGATTTAACTTATCCAAGCCTTAGACATCTAACTCTCAACAAATAAGAGGAACAAATCCCATCTTCACTACATACGTTTCTCACAATCACCTTGTGTCACATCTGAACATAGTCTCATGTACTGTCCATTATTTCAGAACAGCAGATAACCAGGTCAAGGTATGACACTTGGTGAATATCAAAACCCAATATGTGTCTTAGATCTGAGGATACCAAATGATATTTGCCTTTACTCAAATTTACTTATGATCAATCAATAAGATTCCATGTAGTAAAGTTTGAGTTGCGGGTTAGTCCAATATTTGTATCCCACAAATATCTATGAACCTTGGTAGCAACCCATTGCTCTATATTCATCCATATGAATATCAACCAATCCAAGTTCATAATAATCTTACCCTCACACTTTTTCCCACAAGTCTGAACGACTACGGACATTTAGAGTAAGCAATTTACTCATGGATTAAACATGCTAAATTGGAATATTAATTAAAACATTATAACCAAATAATTGTATTCAAATAATAAAGAGTTCCACATATCCAAATACAAATTTACAGATCAAATCCAATCACTAGAATATCAAGTCCCATGGCACAAGTATGACCTTCATGCTTTGCCTTTTCAAGGAGCTTCGTGAGAGGATCCGCAATGTTCTGATCCGTGTGAACTTTGCGAATACATATCTTCCCTTTTCAACTTCATCTTGTATGTAGTTGAATCTCCGCTCAATGTGCCTAGTCTTTTGATGAGCACGAGGTTCCTTGATTTGAGCAATCGCACCCTCATTATCACAAAAGATCTCTAGGGGGTCCTGAATGGAAGGGACAACCCCCAGATTAGCAATGAATTTCTTCAACCATGCAGCTTCTTGAGCTGCCAATGAGGCGGCGACGTATTCTGATTCTGTAGTTGATAGAGCCACCACATCCTGTTTGGAGCTCTTCCAAGAGACCGCTCCTCCATTCAGAATGAAAATATATCCCGACTGTGACCGTGAATCATCACGATCTGTTTGGAAACTCGCATCCGTGTAACCTTTTATAACGAGTTCCTCATCACCAGATCCATAGATTAGGAACATATCTTTTGTCCTCCTTAGGTACTTAAGTATGTTCTTAACAACCATCCAATGACTGTTTCCAGGATTTTGCTGGTATCGGCTTGTAATGCTTAAGGCGCATGACACGTCCTGTCTAGTGCATATCATTGCATACATGATGGATCCAATAGCAGATGCGTATGGTATTGCCTTCATTTTATCTTGCTCATCCTTTGAGCTAGGACATTGAGTCGTACTCAATATCGTTCCTCTTTGAATAGGTACCGTACCTTTCTTAGAGTTCTCCATCTTGAACCTTTTCAAGATTTTATCAATGTATGCGCTTTGATTTAAACCAATCAACCGCATTGATCTATCCCTATAGATCTTTATTCCCAGAATATAGGCGGCCTCACCAAGATCCTTGATGGAAAAACAACTTCCAAGTGAGGTTTTTACACCTTCGAAGGTTGGAATGTCATTTCCAAATAGTAGTATGTCATCAACATATAATACTAGGAAAGTGATGATGCTTCCACTAGCTTTCTTATATACACAAGCTTCATCAGCGTTCTTGATGAATCCAAATTTGATTACTTATTCATCAAAATGGTGATTCCAACTTCTCGATGCTTGTTTCAATCCATAGATTGATTTCTTTAACTTGCATACTTTATCAGGATGTTTTGGATCGACAAAACTTCAGGCTGAACCATATAGACATCTTCTTCAAGATATCCATTTAGGAAAGCGGTTTTGACATCCATTTGCCAAATCTCATAATCATAATGAGCAGCTATGGCAAACAATATCCTTATAGACTTTAGCATCGCAACAGGTGAGAAGGTTTCATCATAATTAACCCCTTGAGTTTGAGTGAAACCTTTTGCTACAAGTCTAGCCTTATAAGTATCCAAGTTTCCATGCATATCGGTTTTCTTCTTGAAAACCCACTTACTTCCAACTACTTTGGAGTTAAGAGGTGGTACAACCAAGTCCCATACTTGATTGTCATACATGGATTTCATCTCAACGTTCATGGCTTCAAGCCATTTGTCACAATCCAAATTGGACATTGCATCACGATAGGTGGTTGGTTCATCGGAATTTACCACATAGCATCCATCTACGAACAATCCATATCTTTTAGGTGGATTACTAATTCTACTAGATCTGCGAACGTTTTGTGTATATTGATCAACCACTTGATCATCCTCAACATCCTCATGTTGAGTGCTAGTTTCAACCAAACGTGCATCGGGTTGTGGTTCTTGATCCTCCTCAAGATCCATTGTTCTACTGCTAGTTTCTTCCATAAGGAACTTTGCTTTTAAGAACTCATCCTTTCTAGCAACAAACACCTTTGGTTCCAGGGATCATAGAAATAATATCCCATAGAATCTCTAGAATATCCAACAAAGATACACTTGGTGGATCGGACTTCCAATTTTTTTGGGGTGGGAGTCTTAACATAAGCCTCACAACCCCAGACCCTTAAGTATGATAGGGATGGAACTCTTCCATGCCATATCTCAAAAGGTGTCCTTTCCACCTTTTTGGTTGGGGCCATATTTAGAATATGGGCCACTGAGAGCAAAGTGAAACCTCAAAATGATAGAGGTAATGTGCTTCTAGCCATCATAGATCGGACCATATCCAATAAGGTTTGATTCCTCCTCTCAGACACACCATTATGTTGTGGTGTTCCAGGTGGAGTGAGTTGTGAGACAATCCCACAACTCCTAAGATGCGGAGAACTTTAATCGACTTGTTGAGTTGATTTTGTACTTCATTTTGAAAGAACTTGAACATTTCAAAACCTTCATCTTTGTGTCTTAACAGGTACACATACCCATAGCGACTATAATCGTTGGTAAAGGTAATGAAGTATCTTTCACCATTCCTAGCCATTGGCTTAAAAGAACCACATACATCCGAATGTATGATTCCTAACAAATCTTTTGCCCTTTCGTTAGTCCTACTAAAGGGTGCCTTAGTCATTTTACCATGTAAACAAGACTCACACACATCAAATGAATCAATTCACTTGTTTTTAAAAGACCATTCTTTTGTAGTGTTTGAATTCTTTTCTTGTTTATATGACCAAGACGACAATGCCAAAGATAGGTATCACTCAAATCCAACTTGAGTTTCTTGGTGCTAGTTTTGTACAATGAACTATTTAAAGTATTTTCATGAACCAATTCATAAATACCATTAATGGGAATAGCTTTAAAGTAGAACATATCATTTAAAGAAACATGAATATCTTTTTCAACAAATGATAATACATATCCAAATTGTTTTAATAGGGCTACAAAAATAATATTCCTAGTCAAACTAGGAGCATACAAAACATTGTTCAAAATTACTTCCAAACCATTTGGAAGTTTCAAGATGTAGTCACCACGAGCTTCAACTTGAACTTTAGCCCCATTGCCCATGTAGAGGCTAACATCCCCTTTGTTGAAGTTACTACTTCTTTTGAACCCCTGCAACAAATTGCAAATGTTAGCTCCACATTCGGTATCTAATACCCATGTGTTAAAAGGTGTCATGTTTAAATCAATATGGATCATGTAAATTGTACCTGAGGTTTGCCCAGCATCCCTCTTTGCTTTCAACTCTTGGAGATGGACAGGACAATTTCTTGCCCAATATCCAATCTCCCCACACTTGAAGCATGGGTCATTTGTAGCAACCTTTTGCTTCTTCTCCTATGGTTTGGGTGGCACCCTTACCACCCCTTTCCCTTTTCCCCATAGGGGTCCCTTGCCCTTGGCAACCTTTGCCTTGGGTGTGGGATGAGGCCTTTTCTTGTTCCCACCTTCATTGATGGTGAGAACGGGTAAAACCCTTTTACCCATGGCCGCCTCGGCCGTTTTGAGCATTGAGCGAAGCTCACCAATGCTTTTGTCCTAAGCATTCATGTTGTAGTTCAACATGAATGTCTCAAACTTCTTGGTAAGGCCATTGAGGATCAAATCCGTGCCCAATTCCTTCGAGACAGGACAATTAAGCCTTTCGAGGCGGTTAATGTGGCTTTTCATCTTAAGTACATAAGATGAAACTGATTGGTTATCATCCATACGACATGCATGGAGTGCTCGAACCGTTTCGAAGCGCTAAACCCTCGCTTGCTGTTGGAACGTTTCCTTCAACTGGGTTATCATGTCATAAGCTCCATGATGTTCATACTCCTTTTAGAGATCCAGAGTCTAGCTCGCCGGCATGAGACAAGACACTTGGACGGAGTCCTCAGTGTACTTCAGCCAATCGTTATAGGCCTCCTCATCATCCTCAGTTGGTTGATCGGGGATAGGGTCGTCTAAAATATATGATCATCTCTCTTGCTTGAGAACGATTCTCAAGTTTTGATACCAATCAATGAAATTGTTATGATTTAGACCTTCCTTTTGGAGAAACGCTCGTAATGATTGGGCGGACGGATGAATTTTCATGATTATCATTATTGGTGGCCATCTACAAAATTTAACAAAGATCTATTTTAGTATTTTCGATATTGCTATTTTTAATAATTAATGCCTTTTAAGGCCATTTTCATATTAAAATCTAGAACCCAACATTACATTTAAATTGTGGTTAGGTAACCTTTATCCCACGATTTAAATTAATAAGGTGGTGACGATTGACGGTTGCAACCATTTGCAACTTCTTAAGGTATGGGATCGACTTTTAAACATCATATGTAAAGTCGGCATGTTAATCCCATCAACACCATTTGAAAACCATATTGTAGGTGATCCATTTAATATGGTTTGCAAATCAAGTTACCCAACTTGCACACACATGTGAGTTGACCAACATAAGTGGTTAGGTGACCTTTATCCCACCAATGTGGTATCCCCACCTTAAGTCACAAGTTCCCTCTAAATGGTTAGGTGACCTTTATCCCATTAAGAGTTTCCAAATGACTCAAGTGTTGTGCAAAAGGACGGTGTTAAACTTGTTGGTAAAGAATTTAAAGTTTTCATTAATTCTAGACTTTGAAAACTCTATGTACCTTGTAATTGCATGCTTACAAATGCTTGGTACTCTATGGTTCTTTTAATAAAACACATTTTATTATGAAATCATTAATCCTTTTAATAACCATTTATTAACACTTAAATATTAAGAACCATTTTTTATTAGCTTGTTAAGATCATTTTTATTAAGATTGTTTATCATATCCAAATATCATATAATCATTCACAAAATCACAATCAAACAAGCATAATATAACAACCACATGTGCATAACCATAGCTACTATTGTGACCACACTTGTTTGCCATCACAAGTGTGGTCATTTGGTCTTTGCTAAGGGTTTCCAAAAAACACAAAATAGAGATTACAATGGATCTTCCACTTGATGTCGCATCCGTATGCTTCAAGTCCACTTTGTGTCAACCTTTTGTGATTCCTTCCCAAGCATCTTCTTTTACAAAATATATATCCTAATACATATTTTTTAGTAAAAGAAAAATACTCCTAATCTATTATTACATCCCATTGAATAAATAGATAAATTACAAGCACAAAACTTTACAACCCAATTGAATGAATATAATCAAATAAATACATTCTTTCAAACCAAACAACACAAGGTCAAGCTAGGTTATGCACTATCAAATGAACAATAACAAACATCATACAATAAACAAAATAAACCCCATCAAACCCCAAATTTTCAGCCAACATAAATTGAAAATTAGGGTTTGTTTGTCCAAACAAACAACAGTCAAACATATCAACCAATTGACATTCCTATCTTTCAAAGTTTAATCATAAGCATGAAGATATAACTTTGAAAGACAGGGTTTATTGAATCAACCAAAACAGCCTCTAATGAGTGATAAACATCCTTTAAAACTGATTTTTAAAGGACAAGAACAAGCAAGCTATCCACATAACCGGCTCCCGATGCCATTGAAGGGTTTGTTAGAAGATAAAATCAAAGTTTAACCTCTTAAAATTTCTGAAAAACGCAGCGGATATATATATTGAAACATGATTATAAAACTGAAAAATCATGTTCTTTAGGTGACAAATATATGTATAAAACAAACCATATTACAAAGGATCAAATTATGTGAATAAGCAAGCTATGAAAACATAAAACGAGCATTATGGACAGCCATATAGAGGCTGCCATAAACTACCTTTCAGCAGCTCAGAAGGGTTGAAATCTTTGAACATGATGATGGTTTTTGAGCAGCAATCCTTCAAGGTGGAGGACCTCAAGCGTTTAATACCCACAAGGTCTTCAAACACCTAGCATGTTAGGAAGCTTGACACCAAGATCTACACCAAGGAACCTTCAAAACACGAAATTTTCAACCTCTTTTGAGCTGGGAAAATCCGAAAATAGTCTAGCCTTGTAGAGAACTTGTGTTGCTTAAGTGTGTGTTAGAGAAGGTGAGATGATGGAAGAGTGTTCAAGTGAGTAACGTCACTCAAGAACCAAGACAAAAATGGGTGTTTCAAGGCCAAAGGCGGCCGAAATTGCCCATTTCAAATAGGTTTCCCACCCATTTCAAGTTTTATAAAATTAACTCTTTCAATCCCTTAAATTTATAAAATTAAAACCTATTTTAATTTTATAACATTAACACAATTTTATTTGTCATTATTTAACCAACTTAAATAATGAAACAAATAAATATCTCATGAACAAATTATCCATATAATGTTGTTCTATCACAAAAGCAATAATTAGAAAACCCTAAATTGGTGTCAATATTTATTTCTATGATCTTATCAACAAACAAATATTTATTGGTGTATGTTTGGCTTGTTATTGGGTATGACCAGACTTGGATCATAACGTACTAACCACATCAATCTTGTATGTGTCTTGGGCATATGAGGTCCAACAAACCTATATAATAAGTTCATAAATATGAATCAAAGATAAATAAACAACAAAGCATATATCATATTTCATTACTTCGTCACATTACACATATGCAAGACATGAAAGACTTTTACATTTAAGCATATAAACTAGGAACATCATGTATCTACACTTGAGATACATATACTAAATCCTACAGCCGGCCATACTTTGAAGGCCAGCTGGATACAATTGACTAGTCACAAAAAAATCAATTGTAGAGTCAAAAGGCAGATTGCCTTGTGACTTGTGACTATGACATCCCATAGCTCACATCCTAATCTATTACAAAAAGAATAAAGTACATGAAGTAGAAAATTACAGACTCAAGACCTCAATGTATAGTTACTAAAAACATGGACCTTTTCACCAACTTATGAAAGTTGGTGACTTCACAGAGTTGCAGCAGAAAGGGGTCCAGCTTTATGTAAAGTACATCAGATAAAGCATGTATACTAAAAGTCTTTGGAAGAAATCTGTCTTCAAGTGTTGGCTTCAAAAGACTTTGTCTCTGAAGCTTTGGAAGACTTCATCTTTGGCTTCGGAACATATTGGTCTTGGCTTCGGAAGATTTCACAGTTAGAATATTTTTGTTGCATGTGTGAAACTTCCGAAGCATTCTTCTTCAATGCACTTGTGCATGCATGCAGGAGACCTTAAGTGTTTGAGTTACATCAGCCTTAACATGCATTCCTTACAAACTCCCCCTAGGCTAATTGATGTGCTCCAAATTATACATAAAAATCCTATCAAAAGCACATAAATTATTCCTTAATATCTTCCTTAAAATGATGAAATTGTACTAAAAAGTCTTAAATTGTGTTTTCAGGTGTTTGAAAGGGCAAGATGGACAAAAGAAGCATATTTAACAAGAATTGAAGTAATCTGAGCTTTGAAGTCCAAGCATGGGGTCGTGCCCTTTAAGCACGCCCCCATGCTTTGCAAGAAAACACCCCCGTGCTAAACTAACACACCCTCGTGTTTGGACATCTAACCAGGACAAAAGTACTGTTCCCTAAAAGTAGACACGGGGTCGTGCCCCATAAGGCACGGGGCCATGCCCCACCTCCAACACGGGGTCGTGCCCCATTTAGCTCGGGGTCGTGCCCGACACAACTTGCATGTACGAGCCGACCAACTTTCGTAAGCATTGTACTAGCACGGGGTCGTGCCTTTTAGGCATGAGGCCATGCTTAAACACTCCGGAAAGCCTAAACGCCATCCATTGTGGATAATCAGTTTGATTGTTCCATTTCACCGATGATTACATATCTATCTTCTTTGTTATATGTTGTTATGTTCAAGCTCATTATGAGCTAAACTCTTTTTATCATCCTAATCGGATGAAACTTATGTAATTTGTGGTGAACTAATGGTGTGATAAACATTATGTTAATGTTATGGTGGTCTTGGAAAACTATTGTTGGGTAGCATCTACATTTGAATGGGAAGTTATAAATTTATGGTTTGTGATTGTGATCGTCATATGAAGTTGAAAAACTTTATGATTAACTTTTATTCGCGAAACCGGTCTTCATAATAAATCCATGGCTAATGAACTAGAAATGGTTATTAGAAATCATATCACTTTAACTTTCTGATCATTTGCAGGTTCTCTTTTATTAGTTTGGAAACTTTAGTAATTGTTACGGTTTTCTAAAATTAATGGTATGTTAGGAAGGAACCTGATCAACTCTCTTTTTGACATTAAGTTATGTTTTCAGAAATCATATGTCAAATAGGTCACAAAAGATTTACCTACATTACTAGGGCTTTGAGCTGAGCAGTAAACTCATCCTGACAGGATCAAGTCACTACGGCAGCTGGATAGACGAGAAATCGCGCCAGCTCATCTTTACAAACATTAACATAATTACGTTAATCCATATCTTTAAATCACACCACCAATTCATCACGATTACATAAGTGGAATCTAATTAGGATGATAACTTTTATTCCCTGGTTTTAAATCCAAACGCTTCAAATCTTAGTTTACTTCCTTTCTATTATTGTTTATTTTTAAATCCTAAAAATCTTTCCAATGCAAATTATCATTTTCTTTAACAAAAACCAAATCTGATAGTCAAACATCAAGTTTGTTGAGTAGGCTAGTTGTGTCCACGGATTGATACTTGGTTCTTACCAGCACTATATTACCACACGACAGGTACACTGCCTTTTGTGTGTGTGGTTTAGTATTAGTAATAACCAATTAAAACTGAATCTATGCAATAAATCTTTATCAAAAATATATATACTATCCGCACCCATCAAGTTTTTGGTGCCGTTGCCGGGGACACACGGCAGTTGAAAGACAAACTAAATTTTTGACTATCTTGTATATAACTTATTAATATATTTTTGTTTAAACTTCATTTTTATTTTTAGGTAGTTTGCCCTATTTAGTTTAGTTAATTTTGCCTGATTCATTTTAAGCTTTGGTTAGTTTATGCTTCTTTAAGTTAGTGTATGTCCGAATCGTCTAGTTCTGAACTTATTCCGCCTCGTCCGGAACCCGAACGACTTTTCCGTCAAAGATTGCGCAAAAGATCACTACAAGCAGCACCAGTCATTGAAGAAGACATTTTGGAAGATATACCATCCGAAGAAGACATGGCTAACCAAGACGAGGAAATGAAGATGACACACTATGCCACACCGTCAATAGATGGTTATGAGTCTAGTGTTGTCCAACCTGTAATAGCGGCCAATAATTTTAAGATTAAGTCTAGTATTATCCAACTCGTAGAAAACTCTGTTCAGTTCCATGGGTTACACAAGACGAAGATCCTAATGCTCACATATCACGATTCCTTCGTATATGTGCTACCTTCAAAATCAATAACTCTTCAGACGACGCCATTCGACTCAGACTTTTTCCATTTTCACTTCAAGGCCGAGCCATCGATTGGCTTGATTCACTTCCGTCTGGTTCCATCACCACATGGGTGGAAATGGCTGAACAATTCCTTTTGAAATACTTTCCACCCAATCACGCTGCCAAACTAAGAAGCAGCATCACAAGTTTTCGCCAAGAAGACGATGAATCAATACACGCAGCATCGGAGAGATATAAAAGTCTCCTTCGGAGATGCCCATATCATGGACTTGATATGTGGCTATAGTGTCAAACCTTTTACGATGCAATCAGCGGAGCCCACAAGCAAGTTGTAGACCAAAGTGCGGGAGGAGATTTCGGAAGTGTCACGCCAACAGAAGCATACCAAGCCTTAGAAAGAGCAGCTAAGAAGAGCTTTTCTTATAATCCCTTAAGAACCAAACCTAGTTCTAAAGGTATTCATCAAGTAGACTCTCAAACCCTAATTGCAGCCCAATTAGAAGCTCTAACCAAAAAATTCGAATAGTTGCAAAGCGAACTAAGGAAAACTCCAACACGATGCAACACATGTGGAAATTCACACAAGACCAACAAATACCCACAAGGCATTATGATGGTTGAAGATGTTGACTACGTAGGAGGCCCAAACAACTCATACAATAACAACTCAAATTGGAGAAGCAACTCGAATTACAGAGATGCTAGTAATAACCAACAATCATCTGGATTCAACCGAAGGCCACCTTACCAACAACAAAAACAACCATACCAAGGTCCAAGCAGTAGTAACCAAGACTGTGAAGCATCATCAATGGAAGACTTATTGCAGTAGTTGTTGTTAACCACACAAGCCACAGATGAGTACATCCGGAAATCTGATCAAAGAAATGAGGAGAGGTTCCAAAGAAACGAAGCTGACATCAAAAGCAACAAAGCATCATTGCAAACCATAGAGAACCAAGTAGGTCAAATAGCACAATAGCTATCTGAAAGACCTCAAGGAGCTTTGCCCAGCAACACTGTAACAAACCCTAATGCTCAAGTCAAAGCCATCACCACCAGGAGTGGCAAAACCACTCAAGGTGATGCACCCGCATTACAACCCATCCTTGAAAAGGTAGAAACTGAAACTCCAAGTAATGCGAGTGATAAGCAAAAGCAACCTGTTGTTATTGAAGAACCAGCCAAGAAATACGTTCCACCACCACCTTATGTTCCACCACCTCCATATCCAGGTCGTTTGAGACAACAAAGAATGGAGGCACAATACAGAAAATTCCTTGGGTTGTTCAAGCAACTCCACATCAATCTGCCCTTGGTGGAGGCCTTAGCACAAATGCCAAACTACGCTAAGTTTCTAAAAGGTGTCTTGTCAAACAAAAAGAAATTACCTCAAAAGATGACTGATCCAGGAAGTTTCACCATACCTTGCCTAATAGGAAATCTTTCTGCAGTAACGTGTTAGCTAATTTAGGTGCAAGGATTAACCTTATGCCTTATGCGGTTTTTGAAAAATTAAACCTAGGTGAACCTAGACCTACCCATATAAGCATCTAGTTAGCTGACCGTTTTGTCAAATATCCGAGGGGCATCATTGAAAATCTCTTAGTTAAAATTGACAAATTCGTATTTCCCGTTGATTTTGTGATCCTTGACATGGATGAAGACAAAAAATTTCCACTTATCCTAGGTCGACCTTTCTTAGCGACTGCTCGAGCCCTTATTGGTGTTTGTACAGGCAAACTCATGCTTAGAGTAGAGGAGGAGGAAGTAACTTTCGATATAGGCCAATCTATTAAACACCCTTAACATCATGATGACTCACTCTATTACGTTGATGCTTGCGATTCAATCATAAGTTGTCATTTGGAGAAAACTCTTCAAAATGAAGCTTGCAACACTCAATTAATAGAAGTCCAAATCACTAATCCCATTTGTGAGAACCAAATCATTCAAGAACTTGAAGTTGATGAAACATCATTTCATCAAGAAGCATTTGAGATCATTGAGCAAGACCTAGAATCAAAAGCCAAACCTTCTATAGAAGACCCTCTAGTTTTAGAGCTCAAAGAACTTCCATCTCATCTCGAATACGCTTTTCTTGAAAACACAACTCAACTTCCTATCATAATCTCATCCGCCTTATCAATTGATGAGAAGAACCAGTTCCTCAATGTGCTTAAGGCACACAAACGAGCAATTGCATGGAAAATCATGGACATCAAGGAAATGAATCCATCCTTTTGCACTCATAAAATATTTATGGAGAACTTCAAATACGTCATTCAACCTCAAAGACGTTTAAACCGAGCATGCAAGAGGTGGTGAAGAAAGAAGTAATCAAACTGCTAGATGCCGGTTGATTTACCCTATTTTGATTCACCTTGGGTCAGTCCCGTCCAAGTTGTTCCAAAGAAAGGAGGAATGACTGTTGTAACTAACGAGAAGAATGAGCTTATTCCCACTCGTACGGTTACGGATGGAGAGTTTGCATAGACTACGCAAACTCAATGACGCACAAGGAAAGATCACTTCCCTCTTCCTTTCATTGACCAAATGCTTGAGCGATTATCTAGAAAAATGTTCTATTGTTTCCTGGATGGTTTCTCAGGTTATTTTCAAATCCTATTGCCCGAAGATCAAGAGAAGACGACATTCACCTGTCCATATGGCACATTTGCTTATCGGCGAATGCCCTTTGGATTGTGTAATGCTCCTGCTACATTTCAAAGATGCATGGTAGCAATTTTCATGACATGATTGAACACTCAATGGAAGTTTTCATGGATGATTTCTCCATCTTTGGAAACTCATTTGAGCAATGTCTTGAAAATCTGGAAAAGATGCTGGTTAGATGTGAAGATTCTAACCTTGTTTTAAACGGGAAAAGTGCCACTTCATGGTTACGGAAGGAATAGTGTTAGGACACAAAATCTTGAGCAGGGCTTGAAGTCGATCAAGCCAAAGTCGACACTATTTCTAAACTTCCACATCCCACAACCGTGAAAGATATCAAAAGTTTCCTAGGTCATGCAGGATTCTACTGTCGTTTCATCAAAGATTTCTCAAAAATCGCTCGACCAATGACTCAACTTCTTGAGAAAGACGCTCAATTCGTATTTTCTGACGAATGCATTAGTGCATTCAAATTGCTTAAAGTTCAAAGGTCATAATGGTTCCTATATTGATATTGAAATATATCATTCTGTCTTAAGTCAGATGGTCATAGAATACTTTTTAACCAAAAAATGCAACAAAACAAGGAAATAAAACACAAAAAAGTCAATACAAGCGGTTTTTCAGATATAAAAAATCATCATCATTTGTTGTTTATTTATTATTTTTATTTTTTACTCAAAACATCAATCTTGCTCTTTTTTGAAACTCAAAAGATTAATCTATTTTCACGTTGGTCTAAACAAAGGAGTATTAACCCAACTACGGCAGAGAAGCCTTATTCTGGGTGTTGGAATGAAAGGTTACCCGGCTAGAAACTTCAATCAATCCTATGGCATTGTGAAATCTCTAATCGGAGGCATTAGCGGTTCAACCTATAGGGACAACGCCAAGCGGAGGAGTCGATTTCAACACCAAACCGTGAAGACGAAGGTCTGCAATAAGACTTTGTGCAATCGTAGAGACCGAGAAGAGTTTGCAGCTCCCTCTACAGGCCTCAACAAGCAGAACCAAGAGAGTAGTGAGGGGAGAGGAGTGAAACCCGACTCAAGGCCTAGTAGATCTATTCCTGCTACTTACAACTAGGAGGTTGAGTTGAAGAAGCTATGACAGAACAAGCTGTTACAGAATCAGGTTTTATTGAGATTGTTGGCATCCAAATCTTGTAATCACATCTCCATGGTGAAAGAGAAGGGAACAAGCAACGTACATAGAATAAAGAGGCAAGATATAAGGCAAGCTGAGGTGGAGGGAAGCTAGGATCGACTCGCATCGAAGAAAGCAGGCTGATAGGCCCAAGTCTATCTTTGCTAAGTGTTAAGTGCTCTAAGAAAGATTAACATGTTGTCTTTATGTCTTTTGATAGTTTGTAATAGTATAGGACTATTGTGTATTTGTTAGTTCCTTACTTTTGTTTTCAGTATAAATAGCTTAGATTTGCACGTAGATAGTAAGGAATGCATAAGATATTCGAATGCCCTTTGGATTGTGTAATGCCATGCTACATTTCAAAGATGCATGGTAGCATTTTCATGACATGATTGAACACTCAATGGAAGTTTTTCATGATGGATGATTTACCATCTTTGAAACTCATTAAGCAATGTCTTGAAAAATCTAGAAAAAGATACGGGTTAGATGTGAAGATTCTACTGTTAAAATGGAAAAGTGCCACTTTCATGGTACGGAAGGAATTAGTGTTAGGACACAATATCTCTCGAGCAGGCATAATTCGATCAAGCAAAGTTGACATAATTTTCTAAACTTCCAATCCCACAACCTGAAAGATTATCAGAAGTTTCCTAGGTCATGCAGGATTCTACCGTCGTTTTCATCAAAGATTCAAAAAATCGCTAGACCAATGACTCAACTCTCGAGAGAAGATGCTCAATTCGTAGTTTTGACGATGCAGTTTTGGACCAAAAGAACCAATGAGCCAAGATCAGAAAACCTCTAAGTCCCACATGATATCACAACAACTGCTGAAGGCTTCATCAGCAGTTCGACAAGTGCTGAAGACTCAACAGCTGAAGATCAAGTACTGAAGACTTCAACAGCTGAAGACTAAAGTGCTGAAGCTCAACAGCTGAAGAACACAAGTGCTGCTGAACAGCTGAAGAACACAAGTGCTGAAGCTGAAGACCAAAGTACTGAAGTACAACAGCTGAAGAGTCTACAAGTGCTGAAGATCAACAACTGGTGTACAAAGTCTGAAGACAAAGACTGAAGAACATCAGCTGATGAAACGTCTGAAGTTCAAGTCTGAAGACCAAGTACTGAAGTTTCAGTAGTTTGTCACAACAGCTGAAGAGTACTTCTTCAGTAGTTGTGATATCAGTAGTTTTATGTTTTTACTTTCAGTAGTTTTGTAAAACGACTGAAGAGCTTGTTCTTCAGTCGTTGTAGTGCAGTAGTTTTATGTTTTTCAGTAGTTGTAGTAACTGATAACACTTAGTATTTTGTGTAAGAAGATGTCAGGTTTTGACATCTTCAGTAGTTGTGTTTCAGTTGGAATAATTCTGTTAGATGTCACTATCAAGTGACATCAGCAGACGTCACATCTCTTATATAAGAGGTGTCGACCTAATTGTAAGTGTGACATTCCGTTACCACGAAAGCGAATATTGAATGAAATATATTTGCAGAATTCTCTATATCTATAACCGTTTTTGTTCTTCATTGAATATCTTTTCGTTCTTGTGAATTGGCTAATTCATTGTTAGAATTCCGCTGCTATAACTCTAATCAATCAAACGTAGATCACTGATCCTAACAAGTGGTATCAGAGCAGGTTAATCATTGATCGATCTAACAATTGATCATTGAAACTGCTAATTGATATCTATGTTTGATTGAATTAGCATATTTGCAAGAACTGGTTATAGATTATTGAATTTCTGACGCTTTCGTTCATTATTTTGAGATCTCTCTTGGTTCAATTGGTTGTTGTGTTTTTGTTCTAAATCTGTTATAGCTTAATTGAATTTGATTGAATCTGAGATGATGACTCCTTCTAATGATCCTCACAATACTGGTTCCTCAACCAAGCCCCCGATGCTGGTTAGGACCGAGTATAACATATGGCAGCGAAGAATGCTTCATCACCTGTCTGTTAACAGTTCAGGTTGTTGGACATCTGTGGTACATGGACCACATAAGCCTATGGTGAACAATCCGGAAACCAATCAAATGGTTCCGAAGAAGAAGGAACAATACTCTGATGAAGATCGGAAACTGTTTGAGATTGATGCTAAAGCCCATGGAATTCTGGCCATGGCACTGCCTAATGAAATCTATTCAGGGCTTATGCATCATGAAACTGCTCATGATCTCTGGAATGCCCTGAAGGAACAATTCGGTGGCACAGATGAGGTCTTAGCAACAACAGAGAAATCCTTGCCCAACAATATGAGACATTCTCTCATAGAAAGGGTGAGACACTGACTCAACAGTTTGAGCGTTTTTCCTGCTTGATCTCTGAGCTGAAAATGGTGAAACAGGAATACACCAATAGCCAGATGAATAACAGGTTCCTCAGATCACTGCCTGAGAGATGGGACACATACACTATTGTCCTACGCTCCAGTGCAAATCTGGATAGCCTATCTCTCACCCAACTTCATGGGAAACTGCTTACATTCGAAAGAGAGATAGAGCAGAAGAGGAAACTGTCCTCATCAGGAAAGCTCACTGATGACTTTGTACCAGGGAATACTGCCTTGGTTGGTCATGAGTCAGAATATGCTGCATCTGAAAGCAATTATGATGAGCATATTGATTTCTCTTCAAATAGTTCTGATCATGCATTTGTTGGTATTGAGAGTCATTCTGGCAGTAATAGTGACAATCTATGCTTCATCATGGATGATTTGAAAGGAATAGCTGATGATGATCTAGAAGAGATGGATATTCTGAGCCAAATGGCATTGATTAATATCAGATCTCAGAAGTTCTATAAGAGAACTGGCAGGAAATTTCCTGGACTCTCTGGCAAAACCAAAGTTGGTTTTGACAAGAGTAAGTTGAGGTGTCACAAATGCCAAAGGCTGGGACACTTTGCAAGAGAGTGTAGATCAACTGGATCTAACTCTTCTGCACCTTTGTGACTTTTCCTAGTACTAGTCCACAAAACAGAGGGCAACATACTGCTGGTTCTGGTCATCATTCACATCCTAGGTCTCCTGCATACTTTGTTCCCCAGGGTCAAATGTCATATCCTTATCCCTGCTATTATATGCCTCAACCAAATCCTGTTCAAGCTCCAATTGCACAACAACCACAAGCATTGCCTGAACCACAACCTTCCCAATCTCATCAACAAACTCAACCTCAACAACACAGCTTCTTCACCCCAGGAGTTGTTGACTGGAGCAGTTTACCAGATGACTTGTCTGGTCATGAACAACTGTTCTCAGGTGCTGGTCAACATGGTGGTGAAAGTCCCTTTGGAAATCTAGCTCTTATGGCTTTGGATTCTGCTGATACTTCATCCACTAATGCCTCTACACCAAAGGTATCACAGGTATCCTCTGAGGCAAAAGCCAAATTATGTTCTGAAACATGCATAGCAGCATTTGCATCTATTAGAGAAGCAAATGTAGCTTTAATCAACAAGAACATTGAGCTAGAACAAATAATTTCCAAAAGCAAAGCTGAATTTGAGTCTGTGCTTAATGATAAGAATGATGAGATTTACAAACTTAAATGCCAAATAACTGATGATAAGGCTAGGGAAGAGATACTTCTAGAGAAGTATAAAGATCTCAAAGAAACCCTTGCAGTCACCAGGTAGAGTGTGATCGATGGGTACAATCATGCAAAGGTTTTGAAATGCTTCTTAGTAAGCAATCTGCTTCCAATGTGAAGTTTGGCATTGGTTACAATCACACTGCTCCACCTACAGATTTTACTCCCAGAGCAGAGGTAGAATCTGATGGTGAGAGTAATAACCAATCCATTTCATCATGTGATCTACTTTCTGATACAGCACATCAGAAGTAGAAGTCAGCACTAAGCCCTCTCAGAACCTATCAGCTGATGTTGATGGTTCCACTGCTGACACTCACATGATCAATGAGTTGATCAACTCAGGAGTTAATTCTAAAAGTCCTGAAAGGACTAGAGAGCAAGATTAACACCTGAAGTTCAAACTCCAACTACTGCCAGTACTGAAAAGAAGAAAACTGTCAGTAGAAAGAGTTTGAAGACTACTAAAGAGGAAGTCAAGAAAGCAAACAATGCTTCAAAGCACTGAAGAGCAAGTCTTCAGTTGTTTCATCCTCTTTAGTTGATGATCAACATAAGATGAAGAAGAAACCATGTGAAGTATGTGGTTTGTTCAATCATCTTACAGATGATTGCTGGTACAAAAGAGGATCCAAACTCAAACATAAAGAGGAAATTAAAGAGAAAATGGTTAAAATGAAAACTGAGTTTGAGACCACATTTGTATCAGCAACATCAAATCCTGTAACCCTTAAGTCCACAAAGAAATCCAAAAAGGAAGGGGTTAAACAGGTAACAGCTGAGATTGCTCAAAGAAGAAGGTGCAACATAGGAACTTATCAAACTCCACTGGCAATGTGTCTGATGAGCTGAAAGCTTTATCACAAAATCAGACACAGCTGGTTATGATGGTTCAACATCTATTGGGAAGAGTTAACCAATTAGATGCTCCTATGTTGAAACCACAGAAAAGGAGGTCCAAGCCAAAGGATTCCTCTTCTTCACCATCTTCTTCCTCTCAGGCTGTTGTTTCCAATAAACCTGTTAGTTTACCATCTGTTGATGAGACCAGGCCCAAAACCAAAAAGGTTTGGGTCTCCAAAACTAACTGATTGTTTATTATTGCAGGGTTCTTCAACATGCCAAAGTAGCATCTGGTATGTAGACAGTGGGGGATCTATGCACATGACTGGGAACAGCTCTCTTCTTCATGACTACTCTCAAGGAAAGAAGGGTTTGTTTCTTTTGGCAATGATGCTAGGGGTTACATCATTGGCAATGGCTTTGTCTCCAATGGAGAAATAAAGTTTGATGATGTTAATCATGTGGAAAATCTCAAGTACAATCTCTTGAGTGTCAGTCAAATGTGTGATAAAGGCCATGTTGCTCTTTTCACCAGTCAGAACTGTAGGATTCTGTCATCCAAAGTTCTGCATTTGATTGATAAGGTGTTGGATGATCACACTCTCCTGAGAGCCAACAGGACAGGAAGAGTGTATGCCTTAGATCTTTCCAAGAAAATAGATCTCAGAGGCAATCCTTGCCTATTTTCCAAAGCCTCTTCTCAAGAATCTAAACTGTGGCACAGAAGGCTGGGTCATGTTAATTTCAAAAACATGAATCAGCTAATCCACAATAGTTTAGTTAGAGGCTTACCAATAAAGGAGTTCCACTGTGATGAAACCTGCACTGCTTGTTAAAAGGAAAACAGCACAAAGTCTCATTCCCTCCTATTGAAGAGCCTAAGTCCTGCCTGCTTGCAATTACTGCATATGGATCTATTTGGTCCTGTGAGAGTAATGAGCATGGCAAAGAAGAAATACTGTCTGGTAATTGTGGATGATTACTCCAGATTTGTATGGACTTTCTTTTACATTCAAAGGATGAGGTTGCTCAGAAGATTATTCACTTTGTGTTGTATGTTGAGAAGCAGTATTCCCTTCCAGTCAAGTGTATTAGGAGTGACAATGGAACTGAATTCAGAAACCATACACTTGATGACTTCTATCTTTCAAAGGGAATCAAAAGGCAGTTTAGCATACCAAGGACTCCAGAACAAAATGGAGTAGTGGAGAGAAAGAACAGGACCCTAATTGAAGCTGCAAGGTCCATGCTGGCTGACTCTGGTTTGCCACTGACCTTTTGGGCTGAAGCTGTTAACACAGCTTGCTATGTGCAGAATAGAGTCTTAGTAAATCAGAGGTTGATGAAGACTCCATATGAAGTTCTCCATCACTTGGCTCCTCTAATTTCATTTTTCAAAGCATTTGGGTGTCCTGTTTTATTCTCAACACAAAGGATCAACTCCAAAAATTTGATCCGGATGCAGGGTATTTTGTTGGTTATTCATCTACTTGCAAGGCATACAGAGTCTTCAACTGCAGAACAAAGATAGTTGAAGAGACTTTGCATGTGAAGTTTAATGAATCTCCTATGGACAAGATTCCACAAAACCCTGTGGAGTTGTTTGATTTGGACATACTGCAATATGTTCCTTATCAACCTCCAGCTGTTGCAGATCATGTGGATAAATCATCTTCTGCAGCATGTCTTCCACCTGGTGGTATGGATGATGATGATAATATCAATACTCACCTATTCAAGTTTAGTGACCAACTGCCTGTGTCTGCTAAATTTGATGTTCCTGTAGCTTCAGCAGTTCCATCCACAACAAATGCTGATGAGATCTCTGATTCCTCTACATCTTTTGAGTTACCATCTAATTCTTGGTTTCAAGAGTCTGCATCAACATCTGCTGCTGCTGAAGGTCCTACAAACACTTGCACAGATCTCATTGTTTATCAAGAACTGAAGAATCACCCAATGTCTCAGATTATTGGTGATATCAATGCTGGTGTTTCAACAAGAAGTCAATTGTCTAACTTCTGCTTCTATGCTCTCTTCATCAGTCAGCTAGAGCCAAAGAACTACCATGTTGCTTTGAGAGACAATGGATGGGTTGAAGCCATGCAGCTTGAGCTACTTCAGTTCAAGAAACAGCAAGTGTGGGAACTGGTTCCTCTTCCCCCAGGTAAGTGTGCAATAGGCACTAAATGGGTGTTTAGGAATAAAACTGATGAAAATGGGCTTATTGTTAAGAACAAGGCTAGACTGGTTGTACAGGGTTTTTCACAAGAAGAAGGTATTGACTATGATGAAACCTTTGCCCCTGTAGCCAGACTAGAGGCAATCAGATTGTTTTTAGCCTATGCATTCCACAATCTTAAAGTTTTTCAAATGGATGTCAAAAGTGCATTTCTATATGGTAAAATAAAGGAAGAAGTTTATGTGTGTCAACCACCAGGTTTTGAGGATAATAAACATCCTGAATGGGTGTATAAACTTGATAAGGCTCTTTATGGGTTGAAACAAGCTCCTAGAGCCTGGTATGAGACACTTTCCACTTTTCTTCTTAAGAATAATTTCACTAGAGGCTCCATTGATAAAACTTTGTTTATTAAGAAGGTGGATCAGCATAAGCTACTTGTTCAGATTTATGTTGATGATATCATTTTTGCATCCTCTGATCCCCAGTTGTGTGATGATTTTACAACATTAATGAAAAAGAGGTTTGAAATGAGTGCAATGGGAGAATTACAGTTCTTTCTAGGCTTGCAAATTAAACAAAAGGCTGATGGAACCTTTATCATCAGTCAAAATATACAAAAGATCTTTTGAATAAGTTTGATTTACAAAACTGTAAGCCCTGTTCTACTCCCATGTGCAACACCACACAACTGGATGCAGATCAGAAAGGTAAAGCTGTTGATGAAACACTTTACAGATGTATGATTGGGTCCTTGATGTATTTAACAGCTTCTAGACCAGATATTATGTTTGCTACATGTGTTTGTGCTAGATTTCAGGCTGCTCCTAAAGAGTCTCATTTGATTGCAGTCAAGAGAATCTTTAGATATTTGCAAGGTACACAATCTCTGGGTTTATGGTATTCCACTGGACACTCTTGCAAATTAGTTGCTTTTTCAGATAGTGACTATGCAGGGTGCAAGTTAACTAGAAAGTCAACTTCTGGTGGTTGTCAATTCCTAGGCAACTGTTTGATTTCTTGGCAGAGTAAGAAACAAACATCTGTTGCTACATCAACTGCTGAAGCCGAGTACATTGCTGCTGCAAGTTGCACTTCTCAGGTACTCTGGCTTCAGAACCAACTTCTGGATTATGGCATTACAGAGACTAAGACTCCATTATTAATGGATAGTGCTTCAGCTCTGTGTATTGTCAAAAATCCAGTCCAGCACTCTAGGACCAAACATATAGAGATCAGACATCACTTTATTCGGGATTGTTTTGAAAAAGGTCTGATTGATCCTAAGTTTGTGCCTAGTGCTGATGAGCTTGCAGATATTTTTACTAAGCCTTTGGATAGTTCTACTTTCCAAAACCTTGTGTTAAGGCTTGGTATGCTGCAGCTAGAATAAGTGACAACTACTGATGATTTCAGTAAAAAGTACTGGTGATCATTGGTAACCATGTCACATATAAGTACTGATGAGTCCTTTCACCTTCAGTAGTTTTTATAACTACTGACGGCTAAATGCCTCACAAGTACTGAAGTACTTTATCTGTTCTAAACTACTGATGTAGTTACAACTACTGAAATCAGTACAAACAGATAAGTACTGACGTCCTATGAAACACCTGAAAAGCAGATGCAAAGTCTGATGAGTAAGTGTTGAGGACAGTATGAAACAGCTGAAAGGCTATGAATTGACGAAAACTACTGAAGAGAACTTTCTCTTCAGTTGTTTCTACAACTGCTGTTTCATTCTAAACAACTGAAGCAAAACCATGTCTTCAGTAGTTTTTATAACTACTGATGACTAACACCAAGTCTTCAGCTGTTTACAACAACTGATGACAAAACCACTGTCTTCAGTAGTTTCACAACTACTGATGACAAACACCAAGTCCTCAGTTGTTTCATCATCTGAAGTCAAAACCATGGTCTTCAGTAGTTTTCTAACTGCTGATGCCTAAAACCACGACTTCAGCTGTTTCAACGTCTGAAAGGGTAATACCATGTCAACAGTCGGTTTAAAACTACTGATGACTAACACCAAACCCTTCAGTCATTTTCTCACCCCTACCCTATAAATACCTGTCCTCTTCTCTAATGTTTCATTAGCCGTTATTTTCTGAACTTCTCTCTCTCAAACATGGCGACCATGAGTCTGAAACCACGACATAACTGCGTTGCTTACCTTACAAAGTCGGCTTTCTGGAACAAATATGATAATGCCATTGACTTAATGGTGGATTCCCCATATCGCACAGCCTTTCTCTTGAATCCGACCATTACCCTGAATCCCTCAGTCAATTCTGGTCAAATGCTTTTGTTCATACTGATGAGTCTACCGGCCAGATCTCTGTTCGGTCCCTTGTCAACCAGAAACCAGTGGTCGTTACAGCCGACATCATTCGTCAGGCATTACACTTACACGACTCCACCGCTGTGACTGAATACCCAAAGGGCACAACAGATATGTCCTTTATCAATCATGGGTATGAAGGTGATCTTCGGGCTACAACCATTCTAAAGAAACATTTCCATGACGCTGAGAAAGTTATTTTTCACATGGTAAATGTCTGCTTAGCCTCCAAGACATCTTCTTGGGATCAAATGTCATCCCAATGGCAACAGGTATTGTATTCTATTCTAGAACACCAACCGCTAAATTTTTCTGAAATCGTGTTTCTAGAAATAAAGAACTTGGCTCAGAAACCTGTGGCAAACCGATGGCCATTATATCCCAGGTTTCTGATGGCCATATTTTAGATGAATTAAAATCTGATGGCCTTGTTGGCCTTGGAGTCCCTGCACACAGCTGTTTTGGCTGAGGTATACTCCAGGCACAACTCAGACCTTACACTCAAAGAAGCTGCCCGAATGCTAAAGCCCAAGCACAGGGAACCCACAGCTTCCTCCACCAGAACCAAAGTCCCCACTAAACCAAAACCAAAACACCCCAAAACAGCTATTCAGGGAGATGAGTCCCCTGAAGATGCTCGCACCACCAAGGCAGGATATACTTGCTGGCTTAAACCCCCCAGCAGTATCAGAGACTCTACCAGCCATAGCCGCTCAGGATTCCTCTCAAAAGGAGCCTGCAGCCACCACACAAGGGGTACCCACACATCTGGGATCTTCCTCACTTGAGGAGATTGCCATTGAAGAGCACCATCCTCCCCAGGTGCACACTGCTTCTACCCCATCTCCCCATGCAACCGCCCCCCAAAGTCCAACCATAATTATTGCAAACGTGCTGACTCAGTTGCATGCTCTCCTCCTCCCCAACAACCACCAACAAAGGGGAGAACCACAGATATTGAGGAAGAGGATCATCATGCTTCTGACAACCCACAGCACCGGGGTTACAAGTTCTATCTCCTAGGTGGATAGGGAGATTAGATAGAACATCTAGTGAGGCTGCCACCTCTTCTGCATCAGCACATGATCAGAATGAGGCTGGTAACATTGCTAAGACCTCACTAGAGGCAACAGCTGATGAAGGACATAGTCCTGAGGCTGGAAGTCCCCAGTTCCAAGAAAAAGGGGCACATGCTAAAACTGGTCTACACCCAGTGCATGTACATCCTGCTACAAGCAGGAGGTCAGGTGATTCAGCATCTGCTGATGATGACCTGGGCTTTTTCTATGACGTTCTAGCCCACAACACCATCCTGGAGGCTGAGGTAAGCAGACTACAAGAACTGCTTGCCAAGAAGTCTCAGGATGTAAGTCCATCTGCCCCCACCAACCCACAGATGGCACCTTCATTTGAAGGTCCCCCAAACACTTTACCCTCTCACTTCACTGAGCCTCCAGCTTCTGCTTTTGGCACTATCTCTCCGGGACAGAACCCCCCTGAGCAGATGGTTGCTGTATTCCAACAATCCCACCTCTCATCACTCCCATCATCAATGACATTGTTTATAAAGCCATTGATGAGAGGATCTCCTCAAGTCTACAACCACTCATTGATGATGCTGTGCAAAGAAACTTTCTGCGGTACAACCCCTGCCACCAATGCATCCAAAAAGGGGGAGAGTACTGCAGTGAAAGAAAAGAAAAGAAAAAGAACTGAGGATGAGAAGGCACAAGAGAAAACCCAGGAGTTGGAAAAGAAAAGGAACAACAACTGATCACTTACAAAAGAAAGAAAAGTGCTGGTGATCAAACGAATGCTGAAGAAAAATCCTGGAAGAGCTGGTAAAAGATGCAGATGATACACACAGCCGATCCATGGACAAAATCATTGAGCAACTCTTCAAGCAAGGCTTTGATACAGCCACACTAGACAGTGAGATCAGGAGGTTGGAAGTAGAGGAAATTCAAAACAGATGGGCTGGATATGATGTGGGAGAAAAGAGAGATTGGAGATCATGATTCGATTCATAGCCAAATACTTAGGAAGATCACTGATGGAGATTCGTTCATGGACCAGAGACAGCATTCTGGCTATAGCCACCAGAATCTGTTTGTCTGAGCAATTTCATAAGGGGATAATCATTGAAGCACTTGATGAGGCTGGGGCTGGAAAAAGGTTTGAAATGGCAAGACTTACAAAAGCCAAACTCACAACCAAAATGCTTGAACAACCTTCCCAATCACCCACTCAAAAAAAGCCTACCCCTCAAATCTCCAAACCAATCTCAAAACCCAAATCCAAACATCCTCAACCTTCAAAACCAATTCCTTTACACACAAAACCAACCCAACCATCATCCAGTGATGCACCTAGAAGGAGGAGAAGGGTGCTGAGGATAGAAGAAGAGGATGAAGATGATAGTCTGCCACTCTCTGCTGTTCTAAAGCTACCAGAACCCAGGAGTCAACTCATGATCACACCTGACTCTCAAAGGGAAACGGTTAGAGTCAAAATAGAAGATGAAGAACAGCAGAAGCAGCACGATGAGCAACTACTGAAGATGGTTGACAAGGAATTTCCTCAGTCATATCTATACAAGCCATGAAAGGGCATGCTCAGAGGCTGTACACTCTCAGACACACATTTCAGTATCAGAAGGAGAGAGTGAGAGTATGGCCAGACCCCAAGGTGAGTTCTAGAATCCACAAAAGATCCATTCCACATAGATACAATGGCCAGGTTAGAAAAACAATAGACTCTACAATCATGTTGGCCATTGTAGTCTCACCATGGGAAATAATCGATGAATTCAAGAAGGCTCATCAATCAAATATGACCCCTCAAGCCTTACTGGAAAACAAGATGATCAAAAAGGGGTTATTATATAAGAAGCTTGAAGACATAAGAAGAATGAGCTCCAGTTACTCCTTGAGGGCACTCATCCTGATGAATTTGTCTATAGGGAGGTAACTACTGTGGAGTTGAAGAATGGCAGGACTGTAAAGTACTTATCTGAGTACTATGGTCCAGAGTTCTTCTTTGAAGGAGGAGTAGAAGAACTCTCCAAGGAGGAACAGGTGTTCTCCTTGAGGCCTATGTTCGAGAGTCGTACAGACTCATTATGGGGAAGTAGATCTCATGAATGGGGTAACAACTCTGTGTCCAGTTCCCCAAAACAGAGTTCCCATTCATACCTTGCCAAACAGATCTCTGAGATTTCTTCCCAGGCCAGTGCTTATATGGGTCATCTTCTCAACTGATCAAGAAGAAAAAAGACCAACCATTTTGCCAACAATAAGTGGGAAAATAAATCAATTAGAGGTTTTGGCTGCATTGGTTCAGGGGGAGTTTGTTGGACCAAAAGAACCAATGAGCCAGATCAGAAAACCTCTAAGTCCCACATGATATCACAACAACTGCTGAAGGCTTCATCAGCAGTTCGACAAGTGCTGAAGACTCAACAGCTGAAGATCAAGTACTAAAGACTTCAACAGCTGAAGAATAAAGTGCTGAAGCTCAACAGCTGAAGAACACAAGTGCTGAAGCTGAACAGCTGAAGAACACAAGTGCTGAAGCTGAAGACCAAAGTACTGAAGTACAACAGCTGAAGAGTCTACAAGTGCTGAAGATCAACAACTGGTGTACAAAGTCTGAAGACAAAGATGAAGACATCAGTGATGAAACGTCTGAAGTTCAAGTCTGAAGACCAAGTACTGAAGTTTCAGTAGTTTGTCACAACAGCTGAAGAGTACTTCTTCAGTAGTTGTGATATCAGTAGTTTTATGTTTTTACTTTCAGTAGTTTTGTAAAACGACTGAAGAGCTTGTTCTTCAGTCGTTGTAGTGTCAGTAGTTTTATGTTTTTCAGTAGTTGTAGTAACTGATAACACTTAGTATTTTTGTAAGAAGATGTCAGCTGTTTTGACATCTTCAGTAGTTGTGTTTCAGTTGGAATAATTCTGTTAGATGTCACTATCAAGTGACATCAGCAGACGTCACATCTCTTATATAAGAGGTGTCGACCTAATTGTAAGTGTGACATTCCGTTACCACGAAAGCGAATATTGAATGAAATTTATTTGCAGAATTCTCTCTATCTATAACCGTTTTTGTTCTTCATTGAATATCTTTTCGTTCTTGTGAATTGGCTAATTCATTGTTAGAATCCGCTGCTATACTCTCTAATCAATCAAACGTAGATCACTGATCCTAAAAAGTTAATGCATTCAAATTGCTTAAAGAAAGGCTGGTAACCGCTCAAATTATGGTTCCCTAGATTGGACGCTACATTTGAACTCATGTGCGACGAAAGTGTTTGCGGTAGGAAGCAGTATTAGGACAAAGGAAGACAAGCAATTTTACCCAATTCATGAGCGAGCAAAACCATAACGAAGCACAAGAAAATGAACCACCATGAAAAAGAAACTTCTTGCGGTAGTTTTGCATTGACAAAGTCCGCTGTATCTCATCCTTTCATAACTTGTTTAACCGATCATGCAAACACTCGTTATTGTTCAAACAAACAAGATGCAAAGCCGAGATTGATCATGGATCCTTCGCTCAGATTTGACATCGAAATTAGTGTGATATGACAGGAGCAGAAAAAATCTAGCGGATGACATCTCTCGGTCGTGAGAATTCAAGTCTTCACAAACTGAGGGAAGCATAATCAATGACAACTCCTCATGATTCTTATGCACATTCAATCCTCAATTGATGAACATCCTTGTTTTGATTTTGCAAATACTTAGCAAGCAGAATCCTTCTCAAGGGAGTGACTTATTAGCAAAAGAAGAAGTTCTTTACTGATATCAAACA
The DNA here is from genome assembly GCA_025506515.1 of Flaveria trinervia. NCBI lineage: Eukaryota > Viridiplantae > Streptophyta > Magnoliopsida > Asterales > Asteraceae > Flaveria > Flaveria trinervia. Next base: position 65,882,022 of record CM046442.1, read on the forward strand.
TTGCTATTAGGAAGACCCGTATCTATTCAGAATCGGTGCAGACTAACTCATTCGAAGATGCGTATACGAAAGAGAAGTAGAACAAATTCTAAGGCACTGTTATGAAGGACCCACCAGAGGACACCATGGAGCAATCTTAACAGCCAAAAAAAATTTTACTCTGGATTTTTCTGGCCCACGATATTCAAAGATGCTCACAACATGGTACGCACCTGTGATGCATGTCAAAGGGCAACCAATATCTCAACACGGGATGAGATGCCTTAAAACTAGTTCAAGTATGCAGGATATTTGATATATGGGGTATTGATTCATGGGGCCATTCCTGGTGTCATTCGGCAATCATTACATCTTGGTAGTAGTTGATTACGTCTCCAAATGGGTTGAAGCTCAAGCCCTACCTACTAATGATGCAAGAAACGTGTAAATTCCTAAAAACACTATTTTCTCGTTTTGGTGCCCCCAAAGCTCTAATTAGTGACCGAGGAACTCATTTCTGTAACAATCAGCTCGAACGAGCAATGGCGCATTATGGAGTTCACCATCGCTTTACAACTGCTTACCATCCACAAGCGAATGGGCAAGCTGAAGTCACTAACCGAGGAATCAAATGAATCCTTGAGAAAACTATAGGTCAAAACACAAGGACAAGTCTACCAAGTTAGATGATGCATATGGGCTTTTCGAATAGCCTATAAGACTCCCATCAGCACAACATCGTTTAAACTAGTTTATGGGAAGTCGTGTCATCTACCTGTGGAACTAGAGCACAAGGCTTTTTGGGCACTTAAAGCAGCAAACCTGGACCAAGACCTTGCAGAAAGAATTGATTCCTACAAATTCACGAATTGGAGGAATTGAGAGAACAAGCGTACGAAAACACTAGGGTTTACAAAGAAAAGACACAAGAATTCCACGACGCTCGATTAAAGAACACAAAACAATTCGTGTGTGAGAACATGTCTTACTGTATAACTCTCGTTTATGTTTATTTCCCAAAAAACTAAAATCACGTTGGTCTGGACCTTATATGATCAAAAACGTGTCCTGAATGGTGCCATTGAAATTTATAACCACGAAGGTTTAAGTTTCAAAGTAAATGGTCTTCGTTTGAAACCGTATAACGATGGACCAACCAAAATTCCCTCGGAGGAATTACACCTCCACCTCGACGAAAACTAAGTATGGGGAAGGGTCGTGCCGAAGACCCAAAACTTAAACGCGACACCTGTACATAATTTTTTTACTTTTTAACAATTTTTAGGATCTCACAAGCACAAGCAAAGGGCCGTGCCTCATCAACCACGCCCCCGTGTCTCTGACAAATTTCTTTCACGATCTCCGCTGATGACTCTGGAACGTTGCAGGTCGAATTTAAGACGAATTCTGACAAGCACTGGGCCGTGCCTAGCCAAGCACGCCCCCGTGTTCACTTTCCATGACTGTATATAAATACCACACTGTTCAATTCTTTCATCACACCACTCCTATTTAAAAACATCTAAAAATGAAAGAATCAAGTCATGGAAGTTCCAACTGGATCCTGCGAAGAAACCGCGTTCTGAAACACGAGAGCCAACGAGTCAAGAATATTCTTCAAACTGCATGAACTAATCAAGCAACTGACTGAAATGAACCTCGCTGCATCCCAACGCTTAGCTGAACTTATCCAAAAAGTTGAAAAGATGAGCGAGGAACTCATTTCCATTATGAATTTTTAACTATTTTTTAATATGAGTTGAATCATTATGATGTTTTGTCTTGAAAAACACATGATTTTCACTAACATCATGGAATTGCTCAAGAAATTGTTTTGTATAGATTAACTTATTTTTGATATTTCAGGATCATGAATCATCCCTACTTATATTTTGAAGGGAGCCGCAAGAGATGGTGTCATGATAGAGTTCAAAGAATGCTACAAAGGGTTGAAAGATCCCACTTACAAGCAAATGAAGAAACACTAGCGGCAGTCAGACAGCTAGAAGATACAATACTTATTGAGTGTCCAATGGAAGCATTTATTCTCATAAAATTGACCTTCCATTTATGAACTAACTCTTGAATTTTTAGCATTTTTCAAATTTAGCATGAAAGACTCTGATCCTTGGGATAATAATGCAGTTTCATTCATACTTGATGGACATTGGCACAAAACATCCATTGCCTTGTTTGGTGTCTATCTCGGGATCTATACGGAACAGGAAATGGAGGAGGAAGCAATATCTGGAATGCCGGCGTACCATACCTTCCCGGACGAAGAAAGTAAAGACGCAGAAAGTGGTGCAATGAGGAAAGCATTTGGGAGCGGATTAGAACCGGAGGGTTCAACTCGAGTAAAACAAAAAGCATTCAGATACGAGCCCCGTTGCTATGATACATTCATCGTTTACTTAGTCATTCCATAACAGCTCGTGGTCAAAGCGAAGGAGTTGTTAACTTAAGGGACTTGTTCATTTTATATTGTATGGTTAACATTGCCATGTAATATTGGATATTTGTTTTGTAATCTTTTTTCCAGGAATATGATTGCAGGTGCTCCAACACCTATGTTTGGAGGAAGCTGGATTTGAACTTACAAGAGCTATGGTTATAACACTGAGGGAACTGAAGGAGTGATGCTGGGACTGTTAGACTTGAGCATTTGCACAAGTATGTACATGGTGACAAGCCTACCAAATGGGCAGCGAGATTCATGGATAAGAAGGACAAATCTGGGATCCGGCGGACCCCGAAGAAATAATTATGGATCTTGACATGCCAATACAGTCGGAAGGAGCCGGAGCTGGATCTTCAAGTTCACGTACAAGGGAATTCCTGACCGTGTTAGACCTTTACAAGTCAATACAAACAACCAGTGACCATGCAAGGCGATCATTTGAATATGCCCAACAAGCCTTCAACCGAGTCAAAAGTCTGCATTCCCGAGTCGATGACCTCAGCAACAATGTCACGTACATTAGGAACCGAATGTACCTTGAGTGGGAGGATATCCCCCCACAAAGCCCTTGAAAACCGTAACATTTTCGGGGACCCGGCATAGTTGTTTTGTGCCAATCTATCTTTTAATTATGTCGTTTTTTTATTTTGTGTGTTTAGGACTTTTAATGCTTTTAATAAATTGGTGACATTTCAGGTGATACCGAGGATTCTAACAACGCGAGGCCAACCAAACACAACTGAAATTTCATCATTTTTAGGGGAGTTATTTCATTACCTTTCTCGATCTTGATTATATTAATCACATTGAGGACAATGTGAATTTTAAGTGTGGGGATGGGCGTAATGGATTTGACTTTGCTAAAAAGGTTCAAATTTAAAGCTTTTAAGAAAAGATCACTTACCAAGTAATTTTTGTGACAAGAAGCCAAAAATTAAATTTTTGATAAAGCAAATTATAAATATACGTTTTCGGGAAATAAAGAAGAAAATTCATGACGTCCAAATAAAATTGAAAATGTATTTTTTGTGATATCCTTAAAAGCAATAATCTAATCTAGTAAAATATTTAATCATGTAAAATGAAGCACTTGTACCCAATCCATCCATATGTGAGTTTATTTTTTAGCCTTAAACAGCTTTTGCAAATTGCAATTCTACTTTCATTCTGGATTTAATTGAGGGTGTCATATGATACATGTGATTATAACTTGCTTTGGGTATGCATTTCAAGACCTTAATTAGTATTTGTTGCATAAAAATGAGTTAGGCACTAGGAAACCTTAACCAATCGAGCCCCAACCATTGTCTTTAATTTTCCTTACCCGAACATCAACCATAGTGAGCCCCGTTGAGCTTAAACGTTTTTATCTTTCAATCACCCAAGCCACCAAGTCACTTAACCAAAAGCCTTCAACGAAACCTGTTTTCGCTAAAGACGTGTTTTTGGCTTATAAAAAAATTAAAATAAAAAATTGGTCTTTTACCGGCAGACCTTAAAGAACTGGATGCATTCTTTTGATTTCAATTTGCTTTGTTGCCTTCATCACGCAAAACTAGGACTTCCCCTGGAAATCCTCGAACAAATTTTCAATCTCACGTTTGACGCAAGAAAGAAATGGCGAAAAAAGAACAAGTTCTGTCATTTTGTGGAATTTCAAAAAGTGCTATAAAGAGACGGGCAAAAAGATATGAAATGCCCGAATTGTGGAAATTGGTCTCATAATGGAAACTGCAAAAAGAATCAAACTGAATCTCAATAGGAATACACAAAACTAATCTGATTAGGTGCTATTAGGCTTCAAGCCGAACGATCCATGAGAAAGGAAAGTTTTGTGGATCTTCGGGTAAAAGATGAAGTACGATTCTTGAAAGCAAAATACGGTCTTGACAATCTGACCTTAAACGAGTCCTCAAGCTAGCATATCCCTTCGAGCTTGAAGTATTGTATAGGGAACCTTTAGTGCTTTCCTTGTAGTTTATGTTAGAAAAATAGCCAAGGCCGTTTTCTTTAGCAATTAGCCACTTTTTCCAAATATTCCATACCCGACCCCGAGCCGAATTACAACCATCAAGACCTAATGATTTATGCAAGTAATATCTAAGTAGTTGGAGATTTGATCCCTAACAAGCATATGATTTCACACGTATTCATACTTGGAAATTGAGTGTATTAGTCATACTTAATCTTGATTATGACTCCATATATTGAGCCGAGTGTGAGTGCATCTTGTGAGAAGTGTGGATTTTTGCATGTTAATAATCTTTACTAACCTATTGCTTGCTAGGATATCATTTTACATGTGCTTAGAATATTTATATTTGATGAAAATAATGTCTACTTGCGTATTTCTCGAAAGACATGTTTATAATTTGTCTTATTTGGTTTTTGGTGGATTTGTCATTTTAAGTGATTTTTGCTTGAGGACAAGCAAAGTTCAAGTGTTGGGGATGGTTGATGTGCTCCAAATTATACATAAAAATCCTATCAAAACTTATGTAATTTGTGATGAACTAATGGTGTGATAAATATTATGTTAATGTTACGGTGGTCTTGGAAAAACTATTGATGGGTAGTATCTACATTTGAACGGGAAGTTATAATTTATGGCTTGTGATTGTGATCGTCATACGAAGTTGAAAAAATGTATGATTAACTTTCATTCGCTAATCCGGTCTTCATAATAAATCCATGGCTAATGAACTAGAAATGGTTATTAGAAATCATATCACTTTAACTTTCTGATCATTTGCGGGTTCTCTTTTATTAGTTTGGAAACTTCAGTAATTGTTACGGTTTTCTAAAATTAATGGTATGTTAGGAAGAACATAATCAACTCTCTTTTTGACATTAAGTTATGTTTTTAGAAATCATACGTCAATAGGTCACAAAAGATTTACCTACATTACTAGGGCTTTGATCTGAGCAGTAAAACTCAGCCTGACAGGATCAAGTCACTACGCAGCAGGATAGACAAGAAATCGCGCCAGCTCATCTTTACAAACATTAACATAATTACGTTAATCCATATCTTAAATCACACCACCAATTAATCACGGTTACATAAGTGGAATCTAATTAGAATGATAACTTTTATTCCCTGGTTTTAAATCCAAACGCTTCAAATCTTAGTTTACTTCCTTTCTATTATTGTTTATTTTTAAATCCTAAAAATCTTTCCAATGCAAATTATCATTTTCTTTAACAAAAACCAAATCTGATAGTCAAACATCAAGTTTTTTAAGTAGGCTAGGTGTGTCCACGGATTGATACTCAGTTCTTACCAGCACTATATACCACACGACAGGTACACTGCCTTTTGTGTGTGTGGTTTAGTATTAGTAATAACCAATTAAAACTGAATCTATGCAATAAATCTTTATCAAAATATATATACTATCCGCACCCATCACTGATGCTACCAAACCACTTTGAAGACTTCAGATATCAACAGTCCTCATTATGATGATGACCATCCCTTTCCTCATGAGATTATCAGGATCACTTAGACTCTCAAAATGTCTTCTCATGTCAAACAGATCATGCAAAGGCAGATTGAACATGACCTGCCATGTGTAGACATCCTCAATGCCTTGATCTCTATTGACATGCCATCTTTCCGGATTTGTGGTGTATGTCTAGGACAAGATGGGTCTTCCTGATGCTAGAGGAGCTGCTTGATTTGGAGATGATGGAGCATCCTCTGGCTGCACATCCTCAAGATGTTCCGACTCATCCTGAGGTTCAGAAAAGGATGTTTCTTACTTCTTCTTTTTCTTTGGCTTTGAATCCATCCTTTTATTTCTCTTTATTCCTACAGCGAAGACTGGCCTGCAGCACCTGATTGATCTTATTTGTCTTTTTTAGTTGGGTCTTCCTCTCTTACAGGTTTAGAAGGACAGGGAGTCTGACCCTGCTGTGGATCAGAAGATGAAGCTTGCTGAGATTTAGTAAGAGGTTTAGCTTGTGTTGTCTTAGGTTGTTCAACTTTAACCTCCACTTTAGGTGGAGCTTGACTTGGAGGGGAGTGTAAGTCAATCAGCTCTCCACTCTTGATCTTTTGCTTGATCACCCTGGTATGCTCATCCATAGTGGATAGAGACATAGGGCCAAGTCTCCTTCTGGAGAATCCATACAGCTTCAAGAAGCTCATCATCCTCTGCCAATCTACAGACTTCTTCATGCTCTTCTAGATGATGGCTCTTGACTTAGCAGCGTCTTCCTTTAGCTTCCTTTTAGTGGTCTTTCTTTCCTTGACTATCTCAAGTTCAAGTTGTTTGAGATACTCAAATCAACATAGTCATAGGATAAGGGAAGAAGTGCATCTGCCTGATAGAGGCTTGTGGCACTCAGGTAGTTGATCATTTGATCCTATCTTCTTCTCTGTCTACCTGAGGTTCTTGTTGAACCACATCCTCATATGTAGGACTTTCTTGAAATAGGGAGAGAGTAGGCACATGCTTATATAATCTTTCTTTCTTCTTTCTTCTTTCATTTGTACTGGTAGCTTAGCATCTTCTGCCTCTTTCTTCTCATTTGACCTTCCATGTCAACCAATTCATTCAATTCCTCTAAGGGGAGAGAAATGACATTGTCAATGTCATAGTTCTTGGTCTGTAAGTATTTGATCCTGACTGCCCTCAACTCATCATCCTGAGTGTTTGGTCTAGGGGCAATCTGGATAGCAGCTTCCATGAGTTTTGCAAACCCAGAAGAAGAACTTTCTCCCCTCAGCTTCCTTTTCCTCTCTCCCTCCTCCTCCTCAATCTCCTCAGATGTCATCTTTCTTTTCCCTTTATCACTCACAGACCTTTGTGAAATAGGGTGGTAAGAGCTTTGGACTTCATTGCTTTGTGTAGCTTCCAAGCTCTAGCCAGAGAGAGGTTGAGAAGCACCTTCACCGGTAGGTGTCTCAAAAAGGTATGAATCTCTACAGTAGTTGATAATGATGAGATAGGGCTCTCAGGTTCTACCACTAGGCCTTCATTCAAGGTTCCCCCTATGAAACTAATCTTAGGGTCTACCTTAACATCCAGTTGACTGATGACATTACCTAATTGCCTTAGTCTCTTTCTGAAGCTAAACTCTGCAGTGATCCTATCTTGGATTCTTTGAGCCAGCTTGTCAGCTTGTCTTGATTGGCTTTGATTGACAAGTGACATGTTGACTTGATCCAGACCTTCATAGAAGTTCAAGGTCTAAAAGTTAAAGACCTCTTGTTGTCCTTGAACTCTAAGAATGATGAGGGCTCTTCTGTTGCTATCATACCTCCACCAATGATGTGATTTGAAGTTGGTGGAGATGACATAGCCCTTGGTATTCCTTCCTCAAACAGACTCTGTATGTAGGAGTCTATAGAGTCCACATCAATATGAACTTGAGGAAGTTGCTGAGTGTGCACAATTGCAAGTGAGGATGGTGAGTACTCAATGTTCACACTCTCTAAAGAACTCCCAGGTTCTATGATTGTAATGATTTTCTCCCCCTTTTTGGTAGCATCACCCTCTTGCATGGGTGAGCTAGGAGATAGGTCAATCACATCCGCAGGTTCTTGTGTTCCTGGTTGAGCTCCTCTTAAAGGTCTCCCAGCTAGTTTTTCCTTAAGATAAGAAATCTCAAGTTGCTGATCATCGACCCTGTTTTGCAAGGTAGTCACTTGAGATTCAAGATGACAAACCTTGGAGATTAAATAGGTGCATGTTTATGATAGTTTTTGCACCTTTAGTCCCAAATTCCCCTCATCTTCATCAGAAGAATCATTAGGGGATGAGATGATTGGAGCAGAGTCCTCTATCTCACCACCAGCTTCAAGTTCTTGGCTACTGGATCCTCTACTCACTGACAGGCTCAGTTGAGATGTTAATGGGCTGAGTTGCCATGGTTGAGGTCTTAATGATGGAATCACTTGCAAAAGTGAGAGCCTCTTCCATATGGACATCCTGAACAGGTTCAGAAGTGTCCACCTCAATAGTGGGTGACTGATGTGGGCTAGATGTAGGAGACTTAGGAGCACTCATCTCTCTTTGAGTAGGGGTAAAGAAGAGAGACTCATGGTACTCATTGAAACCTAAATCTTCATTAGTATAGGAGTCAAGGTTGGAGATAGGTTGGTTAAGGTCCAAAGGCTGGGGATGGTAACTGCCCCCTGAAGGTTGATCACTTGAGTGTTGAGACTCAGAGTGATGGCTTAAGGCATTTGGGCTTATGAGCTCATCAGGCTGAGCATGAAGAACCTTAGCACTAATCGATGAAGGAATGGGAGTAGTCTGCTCCTCAGGAGAAGTTGGAGCTCCAGTGTCCAATTCTTCCTGTGTGGGTGAGTATATAGGGGCTTGCACAGACTAAGTAGTCTGAGTAGGGGTTCGTTTGTGTTTTTTTGGTAGGTGAGGGTAATTTGTAGCAGTTGAGGTGGTTGGGATGTAGAAGGTGTGGATTCAACACTAGCTAGTGTTGCTAGGTTGTCACCTTGAGCAATAAGCTCTAACATTTTTAGGACAAGGGTTGTTTCTACACCTGAGAAGCCAACAATGGGCTTTCTCAATATTTTAAAGATGTTGGGCTTCATCTGTACCAATTTAAGAGTATTACCTGTTCCCCTTAACTGTGAACCCAGTTGTTGGACCAAAAGAACCAATGAGCCTGATCAGAAAAACCTCTAAGTCCGACAGACATCACAACAACTGCTGAAGACTTGATCAGCTATTTAACAAATTCTGAAGACTGCAACAGCTGAAGATTGAAAGTACTGAAGTACAACAGCTGAAGTTCTAAAGTGCTGAAGACCAACAGCTGAAGATTGAAAGTACTGAAGTACAACAGCTGAAGTTCTAAAGTGCTGAAGACTTCAACACCTGAAGACTAAAGTACTGAAGAACAACAGCTGAAGTTCTAAAGTGCTGAAGACCAACAGCTGAAGATTGAAAGTACTGAAGTACAACAGCTGAAGTATAAAGACTGAAGACATCAGCTGATGACAACAGCTGAAGCTCAAGTACAAGTACTGAAAGCCATCAGAGTTTGTTACAACAGCTGAAGAAGCATTCTTCAGTTGTTGTGATGGTTTACCTTTCAGTAGTTTTCTTTGTTTCAGTATTTATAAAACAACTGAAGAGTATGTTCTTCAGTTGTTATAGTTTCAGTAGTTTCTTTTCAGTAGTTGTAATAATAGTTAACACTTAGCATTTTTGTAAGAAGATGTTAGCTGTTTGACATCTTCAGTAGTTGTGTTAACTATCAGTAGTTTGTGATAAATTCTGTTAGATGTCACTATCAAGTGACATCAGCAGACGTCACATCTCTTATATAAGAGGTGTTGACCTAATTGTAATGTTACATTCCGTTACCACGAAAGAGAATATTGAATGAAATATATCTGCAGAATTCTCTCTATCTATAACCGTTTTTGTTCTTACATTGAATATCTCTTTGTTCTTGTGAATTGGCTAATTCATTGTTAGAATTCCGCTGCTATACTCTCTAATCAATCAAACGTAGATCACTGATCCTAACAATGGTATCAGAGCTGGTTAATCATTGATCGATCTAACAATTGATCATTGAAACTGCTAATTGATATCTATGTTTGATTGAATTAGCATATTTGCAAGAACTGGTTATAGATTATTGAATTTCTGACGCTTTCGTTCATTTATTTTGAGATCTCTCTTGGTTCAATTGGTTGTTGTGTTTTTGTTCTAAATCTGTTATAGCTTAATTGAATTTGATTGAATCTGAGATGACTACTCCTTCTAATGATCCTCACAATACCGGTTACTCAACCAAGCCCTCGATGCTGGTTAGGACCGAGTATAACATATGGCAGCGAAGAATGCTTCATCACCTGTCTGTTAATAGTTCAGGTTGTTGGACATCTGTGGTACATGGACCACATAAGCCTATGGTGAACAATCCGAAAACCAATCAAATGGTTCCGAAGAAGAAGGAACAATACTCTGATGGAGATCGGAAACTGTTTGAGATTGATGCTAAAGCCCATGGAATTATGGCCATGGCACTGCCTAATGAAATCTATTAGGGCTTATGCATCATGAAACGGCTCATGATCTCTGGAATGCCCTGAAGGAAAAATTCGGTGGCACAGATGAGGTCTTAGCAAACAACAGAGAAATCCTTGCCCAACAATATGAGACATTCTCTCATAGAAAGGGTGAGACACTGACTCAACAGTTTGAGCGTTTTTCCTGCTTGATCTCTGAGCTGAAAATGGTGAAACAGGAATACACCAACAGCCAGATGAATAACAGGTTCCTCAGATCACTGCCTGAGAGATGGGACACATACACTATTGTCCTACGCTCCAGTGCAAATCTGGATAGCCTAACTCTCACCCAACTTCATGGGAAACTGCTTACATTCGAAAGAGAGATAGAGCAGAAAAGGAAACCGTCCCCATCAGGAAAGCTCAGTGATGACTTTGTACCAGGGAATATTGCCTTGGTTGGTCATGAGTCAGAATATGCTGCATCTGAAAGCAATTATGATGAGCATATTGATTTCTCTTCAAATAGTTCTGATCATGCATTTGTTGGTATTGATAGTCATTCTGGCAGTAATAGTGACAATCTATGCTTCATCATGGATGATTTGAAAGGAATAGCTGATGATGATCTAGAAGAGATGGATATTCTGAGTCAAATGGCATTGATTAATATCAGATCTCAGAAGTTCTACAAGAGAACTGGCAGGAAATTTCCTGGACTCTCTGGCAAAACCAAAGTTGGTTTTGACAAGAGTAAGTTGAGGTGTCACAAATGCCAAAGGCTGGGACACTTTGCAAGAGAGTGTAGATCAACTGGATCCAACTCTTCTCCACCCTTTATGACTTTTCCAAGTACTAGTCCACAAAACAGAGGGCAACATCCTGCTGGTTCTGGTCATCATTCACACTCTAGATCTCCTGCATACTTTGTCCCCCAGGGTCCAATGTCATATCCTGTTCCCTGCTATTACTTGCCTCAGTCTAATCCGGTTCAAGCTCCCATTTCACAACAATCACATGCATTGCCTGAACCTCAACCTTCCAATCTCATCAACAAATTCAACCTCAACAACATAGCTTCTTCACCCCAGGAGTTGTTGACTGGAGCAGTTTACCAGATGATTTGTCTGGTCATGAACAACTGTTCACTGGTGCTGGTCAACATGGTGGTGACAGTCCCTTTGGAAATCTAGCTCTTATGGCTTTGGATTCTGCTGATACTTCATCCTCTAATGCCTCTATACCAAAGGTATCACAGGTATCCTCTGAGGCAAAAGCCAAACTATGTTCTGAATCATGCATAGCCGCATTTGCATCTATTAGAGAAGCAAATGTAGCTTTAATTAACAAGAACATTGAGCCAGAACAAACAATTTCCAAAAGCAAAGCTGAATTTGAGTCTGTGTAATGATAAGAATGATGAGATTTACAAACTAAATGCCAAATAACTGATGATAAGGCTAGGGAAGAGATACTTCTAGAGAAGTATAGAGATCTCAAGGAAACACTTGCAACTACCCAGGTAGAGTGTGATGATGGGTAAATTCTTGCAAGGGTTTTGAAATGCTTCTTAGTAAGCAATCTGCTTCCAATGTGAAGTTTGGCATTGGTTATAATCACGCTGCTCCACCTACAGATTTTACTCTAGAGCAGAGGTAGAATCTGATGGTGAGAGCAATAACCAATCCATTTTCATGTGATCTACTTTCTGATATAGCACCATCAGAAGTAAAGTCAACACTAAGCCCTCTTAGAACCTATCAGCTGATGTTGATGGTTCCACTGCTGACACTCACATGATCAAAGAGTTGATCAACTCAGGAGTTAATTCTGAAAGTCCTGAAAGGACTGGAGAGTAAGATTTAACATCTGAAGTTCAAACTCCAACTACTGTCAGTACTAAAGAGAAGAAAACTGTCAGTAGAAAGAGTTTGAAGACTACTAAAGAGGAAGTCAAGAAAGCAAACAATGCTTCCAAAGTACTGAAGAGCAAGTCTTTAGTAGTTTAATCCTCTTTAGTTGATGATCAACATAAGATGAAGAAGAAACCATGTGAAGTATGTGGCTTGTTCAATCATCTTACAGATGATTGTTGGTACAAAAGAGGATCCAAACTCAACATAAAGAGGAAATTAAAGAGAAAATGGTTAAAATGAAAACTGAGTTTGAGGCCACATTTGTAAGCAACATCAAATCCTGTAACCCTTAAGTCCATAAAGAAATCCAAAAAGGAAGGGGTTTAAACAGGTAACAGCTGAGATTGCTCAAAAGAAGAAGGTGCAACATAGGAACTTATCAAACTCCAATGCCAATGTGTCTGATGAGCTGAAAGCTTATCATAAAATCAAACACACGCTGGTTATGATGGTTCAACATCTATTGGGAAGAGTTAACCAACTAGATGTTCCTATGTTGAAACCACAGAAAAGGAGGTCCAAGCCAAAGGATTCCTCTTCTTCACCATCTTCTTCCTCTCAGGCTGTTGTTTCCATCAAACCTGTTAGTTTACCATTTGTTGATAAGAACAGGCCCAAAACCAAAAAGGTTTGGGTCTCCAAAACTAACTGATTGTTTATTGCAGGGTTCTTCAACATGCCAAAGTAGCATCTGGTATGTAGACAGTGGGGGATCTATGCACATGACTGGGAACAGCTCTCTTCTTCATGACTACTCTCAAGGAAAGAAGAGGTTTGTTTCTTTTGGCAATGATGCTAGGGGTTACACATTGGAAACGGCTTTGTCTCCAATGGAGAAATAAATTTGATAATGTTAATCATGTGGAAAATCTCAAGTACAATCTCTTGAGTGTCAGTCAAATGTGTGATAAAGGCCATGTTGCTCTTTTCACGGTCAGAACTGTAGGATTCTGTCATCCAAAGTTCTGCATTTGATTGATAAGGTGTTGGATGATCACACTCTCCTGAGAGCCAACAGGACAGGAAGAGTGTATGCCTTAGATCTTTCCAAGAAAATAGATCTTAGAGGCCATCCTTGCCTATTTTCCAAAGCCTCTCCTCAAGAATCTAAACTATGGCACAGAAGGCTGGGTCATGTTAATTTCAAAAACATGAATCAGCTCATTCACAATAGTTTAGTCAGAGGCTTACCAATAAAGGAGAGTTCCACTGTGATGAAACCTGCACTGCTGTTTAAAAGGAAAACAACACAAGTCTCATTTCCTCCTATGAAGAGCCTAAGTCCACTGCCTGCTTGCAATACTGCATATGGATCTATTTGGTCTTGTGAGAGTGATGAGCATGGCAAAGAAGAATACTGTCTCGTATTGTGGATGATTACTCCGATTTGTATGGACTTTCTTTCTACATTTAAAGGATGAGGTTGCTTAGAAGATTATTCACTTTGTGTTGTATGTTGAGAAGCAGTATTCCCTTTCAGTCAAATGTATTAGAGTGACAATGGAACTGAATTCAGAAACCATACACTTGATGACTTCTATCTTTCAAAGGGAATCAAAAGGCAGTTTTGCATCCCACGGACTCCAGAACAAAATGGAGTAGTGGAGAGGAAGAACAGGACCCTAATTGAAGCTGCAAGGTCCATGTTGGCTGACTCTGGTTTGCCACTGACCTTTTGGGCTGAAGCTGTTAACACAGCTTGCTATGTGCAGAATAGAGCCTTAGTAAATCAAAGGTTGATAAAGAGTCCATATGAAGTTCTCCATCACTTGGCTCCTCTAATTTCATTTTTCAAAGCATTGGGTGTCCTGTTTTATTCTCAACACAAAGGATCAACTCCAAAAATTTGATGCTAAGGTGGATGCAGGGTATTTTGTTGGTTATTCATCTACTTGCAAGGCATACAGAGTCTTCAACTGTAGAACAAGGATAGTTGAAGAGACTTGCATGTGAAGTTTAATGAATCTCCTATGGACAAGATTCCACAAAACCCTATGGAGTTGTTTGATTTGGACATACTGCAATATGTTCCTTATCAACCTCCAGCTGTTGCAGATCATATGTGGATAAATCATCTTCTGCAGCATGTCTTCCACCTGGTGGTATTGATGATGATGATGATAATATCAATACTCACCTATTCAAGTTTAGTGACCAACTGCTGTGCTGCTAAATTTGATGTTCCTGTAGCTTCAGCAGTTCCATCCACAACAAATGCTGATGAGATCTCTGATTCCACTACATCTTTGAGTACCATCTAATTCTTGGTTTCAAGAGTCTGCATCAACATCTGCTGCTGCTGAAGGTCCTACAAACACTTGCACAGATCTCATTGTTTATCAAGAACTGAAGAATCACCCAATGTCTCAGATTATTAGTGATATCAATGCTGGTGTTTCAACAAGAAGTCAATTGTCTAACTTCTGCTTCTAGCTCTCTTCATCAGTCAGCTAGAGCCAAAGAACTACCATGTTGCTTTGAGAGACAATGGATGGGTTGAAGCCATGCAACTTGAGCTACTTCAGTTCAAGAAACAGCAAGTGTGGGAACTGGTTCCTCTTCCCCCAGGTAAGTGTGCAATAGGCACTAAATGGGTGTTTAGGAATAAAAACTGATGAAAATGGGCTTATTGTTAAGAACAAGGCTAGACTGGTTATACAGGGGTTTTCACAAGAAGAAGGTATTGATATGATGAAACCTTTGCCCCTGTAGCCAGACTAGAGGCAATCATTGTTTTTAGCCTATGCTGCATTCCACAATCTTAAAGTTTTTCAAATGGATGTCAAAAGTGCATTTTTATAATGGTAAAATAAAGGAAGAAGTTTATGTGTGTCAACCACCAGGTTTTGAGGATAATCAACATCCTGAATGGGTGTATAAACTTGATAAGGCTCTTTATGGGTTGAAACAAGCTCCTAGAGCCTGGTATGAGACACTTTCCACTTTTCTTCTTAAGAATAATTTCACTAGAGGCTCCATTGCTAAAACTTTGTTTATTAAGAAGGTGGATCAGCATAAGCTACTTGTTCAGATTTATGTTGATGATATCATTTTTGCATCCTCTGATCCCCAGTTGTGTGATGATTTTACAACATTAATGAAAAAAGAGGTTTGGAATGAGTGCAATGGGAGAATTACAGTTCTTTCTAGGCTTGCAAATTAAACAAAAGGCTGATGGAACCTTTATTCATCAGTCAAAATATACAAAAGATCTTTTGAATAAGTTTGATTTACAAAACTGTAAGCCCTGTTCTACTCCCATGTGCAACACCATACAACTGGATGCAGATCAGAAAGGTAAAGCTGATGAAACACTTTACAGATGATGATTGGGTCCTTGATGTATTTAACAGCTTCTAGACAGATATCATGTTTGCTACTTATGTCTGTGCCAGATTTCAGGCTGCTCCTAAAGAGTCTCATTTGATTGCAGTCAAAAGGATCTTTAGATATTTGCAAGGTACACAATCTCTAGGTTATGGTATTCCACTGGACACTCTTGCAAATTAGTTTCTTTTTCAGATAGTGACTATGCAAGGTGCAAGTTAACTAGAAAGTCAACTTCTGGTGGTTGTCAATTCCTAGGCAACTGTTTGATTTCTTGGCAGAGTAAGAAACAAACATCTGTTGCTACATCAACTGCTAAAGCCGAGTACATTGCTGCTGCAAGTTGCACTTCTCAGGTACTCTGGCTTCAGAACCAACTTCTGGATTATGGCATTACAGAGACTAAGAGTCCATTATTAATGGATAGTGCTTCAGCTTTGTGTATTGTCAAAAATCCAGTCCAGCACTCTAGGACCAAACATATAGAGATCAGACATCACTTTATTCGGGATTGTTTTGAAAAAGGTCTGATTGATCTTAAGTTTGTGCCTAGTGCTGATGAGCTTGCAGATATTTTTACTAAGCCTTTGGATAGTTCTACTTTCCAAAACCTTGTGTTAAGGCTTGGTATGCTGCAGCTAGAATAAGTGATAACTACTGATGATCTCAGTAAATAAGTACTAGTGATCATTAGTGACCATATCACATATTGTACTGCTTGTTACAACAACTGATAAAGTAACAACTAATGATGTAGTTGCAACTACTGATGTTGTCAAAACAGATAAGTACTGATGTCCTATGAAACAACTGAAAATAGCAAAAAGGCTGATGAGTAAGTGTTAAGGACAGTATGAAACAGCTGAAAGGCTACGAATTGACAAAAACTACTGATGAGAACTTTCTCTTCAGTTGTTTCTACAACTGCTGTTTCATCCTAAACAACTGATGACAAAACCATGTCTTCAGTAGTTTCACAACTACTGATGACTAATACCAAGTCATCAGCTGTTTACAACAACTGATGACAAAACCATGTCTTTAGTAGTTTCACAACTACAGATGACTAATACCAAGTTATCAATTGTTTTCAAACATCTGAAGTCAAAACCATGGTCTTCAGTAGTTTTATAACTGCTGATGCCAAAAACCATGACTTCAGCTGTTTCAACGTCTGAAAGGGTAATACCATGTCAACAGTCGTTTTAAAACTACTGATGACTAACACCAAACCCTTCAGTCGTTTTCTAACCCGTACCCTATAAATATCCCCGACCTAATCCTTCAGAGCCTTATCTTCTTCAAACCTAGCGTTCATATCTCTAAAACTTCTCTCTCATTAATGGCGACCATGCAGCTCAAACCGCAACACAACTGTGTAGCTTACCTCACCAATTGCCATTCTGGGCTAAGTTCGATAATGCTATTGATCTTATGGTCCAGTCACCCTACAAAACGGCCTTTCTTCTCAATCCAATCCTTCATGCCGAATCCCTTAACCAGTTTTGGATGAACGTCACCCTCACCACTGGGGAGAACAACACAGAGTCTCTCCGGTCGGTCGTCAACAACCACCAAGTGGTCATCACTCCCGATATACTTCGTCAAACCCTACACCTGGATGATGCCACTTTTCCTGCTGGATATCCAAAGGGCACAACTGATTTATCCTTTGCCCACCATGGATATCAGGGAAACCTTAGTGCCTCCACCATACTGAAGAAACATTTCCATGATGCTGAACGTTTCATATTTCACATGGTAAATGTCTGTTTGGCTCCTAAGACTTCCTCTTGGGATCAAATGTCTACAAGATGGCAGCAGGTACTATTCTTTATCCTTGAGCAACAGAACCTAAACTTCTCTGAAATCATTTTTCTGGAACTTAAGGACATGGCCTCAAAATCTATTTCTAACCGCTGGATATTATATCCTCGGTTCATTATGGCCATAATAGAGAATCAGCTAAAAGCTGAGGGACTTGTTGGTCTCGGAGTCCCTGCAACGGCTGTATTGCCTGAAGTATACTCCAGGCACAACTCTGACCAAACGTTGAAACAGGCTTCCAGGCTACGAAAACCCACGCAGTTTGAACCCACAGCCACCACCTCCAGAACCAAAGTCCGCACTACCCTCAAATCCAAAAAGCCAAAAAAGGCTACTCAGGGAGATGAGTCCCCTGAGGATGCCCCTGTACCACAAAACACGGAACCACACACTGGTCTTAACCCCCCAGTTGTGACACTGACTCACCCAGCCACAGCCGCACAGGTATCCTCTTAACAAGATCCTGTTGCAACCAACATTGGGGAACCTACACTGCTGGAACCTATCTCCCTTGAGAGGGTTACCATTGAAGCGCACCATTCACCCCGGGTGCAATCTGCTTCCACCCAATCACCACATGCAACCGCCCCCCAAAGTCCTACATTACTTGTTGCACAAGTGCTGACTCAGTTGCACTCCTCACCCCCTCCCAGATACTAATTACAACTGGGAATACTTCTACCATTGAGGGGGAGGACCAAAGTGCAGCTGAGAACCCACAGTATAGGGGTTACAATGTTCCTTCTCCTAGTGTAGCAATGGAGATTGGAACTTCTGGTGAGGCTGCCACTTCTCCTGCTTCAGCATATGATCAGGTTGTAGTTGGTACCATTACTAAGACCTTACCAGAGGCAACTGCTGATGAAGGACAAAGTCCTGAGGCAGGAAGTCCCCAGTTCCAAGACAAAGGGGCACATGCTACAACTGAGCTACACTCAGTGCATGTTCATCCTGATCCTATCAGGAGGTCAGGTGATTCAGTAACTATTGATGATGACCTAGGCTTCTTTTATGATGTAATCGCCCAAAACACCATCCTGGAATAGGAGGTGAGCAGACTCAAAGAGCTGCTTGCCAAAACTTCTAAGGACAAAGACCATCTGCCTCTACCACCTCACAGATGGCACCTTCATCTGAAGGTCTCCCAAACACTGAGCCACTCCCAACAACTCAGCCACCTGCCTCTGCTTCTGGCACTATTTCTCAGGAACAGAACCTCCTGAGCAAATAGTTGCTATCCTTCAAAATTCCCTCCCTCTCATCACACCCATAATCACTGACATAGTGATCAAAGCCATTAATGAGAGGCTTTCCTCAGTAATACAACCATTGATAGAGGAGGTTGTGGGCAAACAGCTTTCTGGCAATCAACCCCTTGCAACCAATGCAACCAAAAAGGGGGAGATTAAGTCAGTGAAAGCAAAAAAGAAAGAGGAGTACAGAGGAGAAAGAAAAGGAGAAAGAAAAAAGGGATAGTAGTGGAAAAGGAGTTGGAGTTGAATGTGGAGACCGATAAAGAAAAGGAAAAGAGAAAGCCTTGGAGCTACTGATAAAAGAGGCTGATGCCGAACACAGCAGATCAATGGACAACATCATTGATCAGCTGTTTAGGCAAGGCCATGACACCGATAAACTTGACTCTGAGATTCGACGATTAGAGATTGAAGAAATCCAGAATAGATGGGCAAGTTATGAAGTGTTAGGAAGAGAAAGGCTTGAGATCATGATTAGATTTATTGCAAAATATCTTGGAAGATCAATGATCGAGATCAAAGCTTGGTCCAGGGACAGTATCTTGGCAATCACCACCAAGATCTGTTTGTCTGAAGCATATACTAAGGGACTTGTTATTGAAGCTTTGAATGAAGCGGGTGCTGGGAGCAGGACTGAGCTAGCCAAGCAATCAAAAGCCACACTCACCTTAAAAATGCTAGAACAGCCTGTCAACATTCCACACCAAAACCACCCAAAACACAACCCACCGAACCAACTCCCTTACCCTCAAAACCCTTCGCCGATGATATACCCTTGAAGAAGAGAGAAGGGTATTGAGGCTAGAAGATGATGAAGAAGAGATGAAGATAGGCTGCCACTCTTAGCTGTGATTCAGTTGCCTAAGGCCACAAGTCACTCCTCAGCAATTACTCCTGAATTCCAAAGACAAATGGTTAAAGTGAAGCTAGAAGAAGAAGAGCTTCATAAACAGCATGATGAGGAATTTCTGAAGAGAGTTGACAAAGCTTATGCAGCCACATCTTCTATCATAAATATGAAGAAACAAGCCCTCAGACTTTACACTCTCAAGCACACCTTTCAATATCAAAAGGAAAGAGTGAGGATTTGGCCTGATCCCAGGGTGTCTCACAGAATTCATAAGAAAAACATACCTCAGAGATACATTGGCCAGGTGAAAAAGATCGTAGATGAAGTGATCTCTCTGGTCTTTGTAGTTTCACCCTGGGAAATCCTAGAGGACTTCAAGAAAGCCTATAAAGCTAATCTAACCCCTCAGAAGATGCTGGAAAACAAAATAGTGAAAAAGGGGTTAGTTTACAAGAGGCTTGAGGAAGTCAGGAAAAATGAGCTCCAGTTGTTCCTAGAGGGTAATCACCCGGATGAGTTTGCTTACAGAATAATAACAATTGTGGAGCTAAAGAATGGGAAACAGGCCAAATACCTGTCTGAATATTATGGGCCTGAATCATTGTTTGAAGGAGGTGCTGAAGAGCTAACCATGGAGGAACATATCACCTTCCTTGAGGCTTACACAAGAGAGTCGTACAGACTCATCATGGGGAAATAGATCTCATGAATGGGGTAACAACTCTGTGTCCAATTCCTCAAAACAGAGTTCCTATTCATACTTTACCAAACAAATTTTTGAGACTTCTTCCCTGGCGGTGCTTAAAAAGGGGTCGCTTCTGAGCTGATCTAGAAGACAAAAAGACCAACATTTCTGCCATAACAAGTGGGACAACTCTAATAAGTTTAGAGAGGTTTGGCTGCATTGGTTCAGGGGGAGTTTGTTGGACCAAAAAAACCAATGAGCCTGATCAGAAAAACCTCTATGTCCCACAGATATCACAACAACTGCTGAAGACTTGATCAGGTTTAACAAAGTCTGAAGACTGCAACAGCTGAAGATTGAAAGTACTGAAGTACAACAGCTGAAGTTCTAAAGTGCTGAAGACCAACAGCTGAAGATTGAAAGTACTGAAGTACAACAGCTAAAGTTCTAAAGTGTTGAAGACTTCAATAGCTGAAGACTAAAGTACTGAAGAACAACAGCTGAAGTTCTAAAGTGCTGAAGACCAACAGCTGAAGATTGAAAGTACTGAAGTACAACAGCTGAAGTATAAAGACTGAAGACATCAGCTGATGACAACAGCTGAAGCTCAAGTACAAGTACTGAAGCCATCAGAGTTTGTTACAACAGCTGAAGAAGCATTCTTCAGTTGTTGTGATGGTTTACCTTTCAGTAGTTTTCTTTGTTTCAGTATTTATAAAACAACTGAAGAGTATGTTCTTCAGTTGTTATAGTTTCAGTAGTTTCTTTTCAGTAGTTGTAATAATAGTTAACACTTAGCATTTTTGTAAGAAGATGTTAGCTGTTTGACATCTTCAGTAGTTGTGTTAACTATCAGTAGTTTGTGATAAATTCTGTTAGATGTCACTATCAAGTGACATCAGCAGACGTCACATCTCTTATATAAGAGGTGTTGACCTAATTGTAATTGTGACATTCCGTTACCACGAAAGCGAATATTGAATGAAATATATCTGCAGAATTCACTCTATCTATAACCGTTTTGTCTTACACTGAATATCTCTTTGTTCTTGTGAATTGGCTAATTCATTGTTAGAATTCCGCTGCTATACTCTCTAATCAATCAAACGTAGATCACTGATCCTAACACCAGTTCACAGTTAAGAATGTATTGAACATATCTAGGGAACATGTAGTACTCTAAGGAATCCAAGTTTGCAAGTAGATTAGTGTAAACAAACTGAGAGTACCTTAACATGACTCCCTGAACCATACCATGAACAATGAAGGAGAGATCTTCAGGAATCTGGTCTCATCCACCATGCTTGTTTGATAAGCTGTGGATAACCACATGGAGTAGGAATTTCCATTGGGATGAGACCTTCCCTTTCCTGAAGGTCTTGACAGAGAAGTCTCCCTTATAGGACAAAGTTAATGAAAAAGGATAAACTTTGAAATCCATAACTCGGTCCCACCTCTGAAAAAGTAGTTTGCTTTTGCTCAAAAAGTAGTTTTCTTGGAAGTAAAAAAGATTTTGAAGGTAAATTATCTTCGTAAGTTTTAATGAAAAAGCTTCCAAAGCTAAAATGACTTTGGAAGATTTTCCTAAGAGTTGTGAAAAATTCGCATCGGAAGAAAAACTAAAACTTGAATGCTTTGTTCAAAGGAACAGAGCTTCCGAGAGTTAATTTTGTTTCGGAAGAAAATAGTCCTTGAAAGCACATAAGTGTCTGAGAAAAGTATTAAGCTTCGGAAGATATTTCAGAAATTTCTTCCGAAGGTAAATTTCTTAGATAGTTATTTGTTTTGAAGGCATGATTTTCTTTCAAAGATAAAAGCATATCTTGGAAGGATCAAAATTTTCAAAAATCTAAGGAAAGTCTTCAAAAGATTTTCATCCAAAGAAAACAAGAACTTATGAAAGTGATGACCTAGATAAATTAGGACACACAGATTTTAAGAAATAATAAGATTAGTTTTAAGAAAAACCTACTCAAAGTTTATCATCCCAATAGCTGATATAAGATATTTAAATCTCTATTCATCAAAAGCTTTTGTAAACAGATCAGCATATTGTTCATTTGTGTGAACTTTGACTAGTTTAATTAATCCATTTTCAAAATTATCTCTAATTAAATGATACCTGATGTTGATGTGTTTGGTCCTTGAGTGCTGCAAAGGATTTTCTGTGATAGAGATAGCACTGTTATTGTCTATGTGAATAGGAGTCTCCTTGAAGTTTAACCCATAGTCAAGCATCTGATTTTGAATCCAAAGCACTTGAGCACACATCCTACATCATCATGTATTCAGCTTCAGCAGTTGATGCAAAGACACAGGATTGTTTCATGTGCCATGAGACAACCCTTCCACCAAGAAACTGACATCCCCCAAATGTAGACTTTGCAGTCATATTGCAACCACCACAATCACTATCTGTATAAGCATACAGATTGAAGTCAGAATTCTTAGGATACCACAGACCAAGTGTTGAAGCACCTTTGAGGTATCTTAGAATGTGTTAACAGTGGTCAGGTGAGACATTTTAGGGTTGGCATGATATCTTGCACAAATACATGTAGCAAACATGATATCAAGCCTGCTAGTTGTAAGATACATAAGAGACCCAATCATTTCCATGTATAAGTGTTCATCTACATACTCCCCCTCAAGATCAGGTCCAAGGGAGTGATTTCTAGCTATAGGTGTCTTAGCAATCTTACAGTCAGACATGTTGAACCTGTTGAGTATGTCATGAACATACTTTGACCGACTAATGAAGAAGCCATCTTCAACTTGCTTCACTTGAATTCCCAGAAAGAGATTGAGTTCCCCCATGGCACTCATTTCAAATCTATCTTTCATCAGCTTCTTAAAGTCTTTATAGAGCTTTGGATTAGTTGATCCAAAGATGATGTCATCCACATACACTTGAACTTGCATTATGCCATTTCCATGTCCTTTGATGAAGAGAGTTCCATCTATAGTACCCCTCCTATATCCATGTTGGCAGAGATACTGAGATAGAGTCTCATACCACTTCTTGGGTGCCTGATGCAGCCCATAAAGAGCTTTGTCAAACTTGTAGACATAATCAAGATGTTCAGGATCTGCAAACCAGGTGGTTGTTTGACATATACCTCTTCATCAATCACTCCATGAAGAACAGTACACTTGACATCAAGTTGATAGACCTTGAAGTTCTTGGATGCAGCAAATGCCAAGAATATCCTAACAGCTTCTAATCTTACTACAGGAACAAAGACATCGGTGTAGTCAATCCCTTCTTCTTGTGTGTATCCTTGAACAACTAGTCTAGCTTTATTCTTGATGATAATGCCTCTATCATCCTAATTGTTCCTAAAATCCATTTGGTTCCAGTAGTAGTCTTCCCATGAGGAAGAGAACAAAGGTTCCAAACTTTCTGTCTTTTGAATTGAAGCAACTCCTATTGGATAGCTTCAACCCAACTTCCATCCTTTAGAGCCTCATCAATTTTCTTTGGCTCTATCTGGGATAGAAAAACAAGAGTGAAGACAAACATTTCCTTCACGGGTTTGTCCTCTTGTTCTTACCCCTGTGTCAACATCTCCAATGATGTTTGTGGTAGGGTGAGACTTGTGGATCCCTAGCAAAAGGATCACAGCAAGTTGCTGAGAGAGATCTAAATTAGAGAAATTCAGATCTGGCATAGATGTTTCTCCCACCACATCAGCACAGTTATCAAGAGAGACTTGATCCAATGAGTGTGTGACATCATTAATGTTGTCATCTATGGAGTGGTTATCAGCATCAAGAAATTCCTGATCAATGTCACCACCTCCATTGGTTTTTTTTTACATTTGAAGTATCTTTATCTGGTTATGGGGCTTTTAAGCTGGAATTTGAAGGCATCCTAGATGTATCAGCTGAGTTTGTCATTGCGGTGCTGATACACACTTCATTTGTAGAAGTAGTTACAACTGGAGTTGAAGATGTGTTACTTGAAGGTCTTCTTAGCTCAAATCTTGGGTCAGGATCACCTGTTAATAAGATATCTCCAGATCCTGAAACTGTCTCACAAGATTTGTTAAAATAGTTGGTAACTAAATCAAGATCAAACAGCCAATCAAGACCAGAACCAGCCACATAGGGTGTGTG
>CM046442.1:66508937-66706437 GCA_025506515.1 Flaveria trinervia
TGCGAATGGACCCTCAATCGTGTGAATGAACCCGAATCGCACCCCATTCAGCAGTATGGCCTTCAATCGCACTCCAATCGGTCGCCTAGCCCTAGCTGATGCAGAGTGCAGTTCCAGCCGAACGCAAATTGCCCTTTTCAACCTCCAAGCTCTTCAAAACCCATTCTAAGCCTAAATCAACTATCCTAGACCTTAGGGATGCATACCACAACACCATTCAAGCACACACAAGCCCAAAACAAACTCTAAATGCATCACACGCAACACACCCAAATGGGTCAACCACATACACATACAAAAACAGGTTTTCTATGCTTTCCAGCCCCAAAATCATTTGAAAACAAGTAA
The DNA here is from genome assembly GCA_025506515.1 of Flaveria trinervia. Classification (NCBI taxonomy): domain Eukaryota; kingdom Viridiplantae; phylum Streptophyta; class Magnoliopsida; order Asterales; family Asteraceae; genus Flaveria; species Flaveria trinervia. The sequence continues at coordinate 66,509,286 of CM046442.1, forward strand.
AATTAGGGTCCTCGAACTCACACAAACGACACTGAGAGGTAGAGCTTCGCTTTGACTCGTTACACGACGATTTTGCCCACTTGAACATACTCGAACCAACCTTTCTCTCTTTTCTCCCTTCTTTCTCTCCTCTCTTTCTTTGTGGCTGAAAAGTGTGAGTGTTGGGAGAGCATGGCTGCCCTCTCCCTAAATATATCACCATATTTCCAACTTTCCTTCGTTGGCGAGTTTGGTCCCTCAGCCTTGAACTTTATTTCATTTCTTCCTTCGTCGGTTTCAAAATAGATAAATAATCGGGTGTAACATTGTAGGACACAAACTTTGACCAGACTTGAAAACCACGATAACAATTTAAAGTTCATTTTCAAAAGCATTTGATTTAGGCACCTAATGCCTTAGAAGTATATTTAAGATTTGAGTGTGCATTGATAAGATTCAATGTATAAGAAAATTACATAAGGCATATAATCACATAATTAAGTATAAGCATATAAGGCATATAAAATCCTATCTAAGCATATAAAATACATCAGAGGACTCATGTGTGAGAGCACTTAGTTATAGTTAATGATTGTAAACAAAATATGTATCTCATATAAGACTTACAATAACACAAATAACCATGACAAAAAGGTAAATATGAAATGCATGTGCATTTACAAGTATCAAGATCTTTACAAGTGTAAGTTTATAAGATTAACATGTTTCACCCCAAAAGGTGTGAAATAAAGTAAAAAGGGGCATGGAGAACTCATATGGGAAACTCACAAGATGTATATAATATGATGATAAGAATTTAGACGAGGCTCCAATAATTTCTTTTACAAGTTACCTAAATGTATTAATTCCAAGATTAAATTATCAATTAGACATGAGCTAGTGTTTCAATTGGAATTTGGGTGTTTAAATAATTAAGTAAAATTAAGAAATCGTTTATGCTTTTGTTTAATAAAGTTGATATAAATCAATAAAGATCAAGAATAATTAAAAATGTCTCAACAATTTAATTTATTGATTTAGTAGAAATTATGTATAATATATGAAAAGAAATAATAATTTAATAATTAATTATTTAAAACCTGATAAGGGTAATTAATAGAATACTTATTAAATGATTTTAAAATTACATAGAATCATTTTGTAGAGTATTGAACTTTTAAATGATTTATTATAAGATCTTATAATACAAAACTTTTAGAATAAAGTATAATAGAAAGTTGTATTATTTTATAAGTTTCAAGAACTTAAATAAAATCTTAAAGAATAACTTATTAACTAATTATTTTAAACATGGTTAAATGAAAAGATGAATAACTAAGTATTTAAACGATATAATTATTTAACATATTGATTTATAATGTTTCAAAATAATCTCCATTTAAAATAATGTGATTTAAACAATGAATATTTAAAGGAATGTTTGGACCAACAATAATTTACTAATTACTAAAATCCATTTTAATATAAATAACTCAAGAATAACTTTTGTTTAAAATGTCTTATTAAAAATATTTGTAATTATTTAAATTTAGAAAAATTACAAAAAAAATTTTGGTGTCTTTACAAATATTGAAAGTTTACAAAAACCAGTTTTTATTTATTACAAATTTTCTATAATTAATTTAAGGGCTAAGAAGCCTTAAAAATTATTTGAGGGTGCCGGGTTCAAACCCGGGACCTCAAGGTTGTGAGGGTGAGTGTGTAGCCAGTAGACTAGGGCCGTAACCGTGTTAGGTAATGATTCTTAATTCTTATAAACAAAATGATTAAGAAACCCCAAATCCATATGAACCCTTGGATGATTTTGATCCAAATTGAACCCCTAACAAACGATGATTACTGAATTAAACATGGGGCTTTGATTCCCCATGTGAAATCGAGTATGAGGATGTATGATTCTTACGTGGATAGTATCGAATTGTTAGAGATTAAACGAAGAACAGGTTTCGACTGAGATGAGCAGAATTCCTGATGTGAAAGTTGATTATAATCAAATTAGCTTCATACGACGCTTCGTAAGGTTCTTATGATTCAAAACCCTAAACCAATTGTATTAGAAAATACTCCGAAGGTGGACGTCGACTAAGTTGCAGATCCGAAATAGAGACGATGTCCGATGTTGGTGTATTGTTGTTTTGCAGATGAAATTGATAGTTCTATTAGTTCAAGGGTATTGATTTGATGCTTTACCCTTGGTTATTAAGGCACTATTCGATCAGTTTCAATTCGATTGGGTTATAGTTTTAATTTGGGGTTTCGGTTTCATTTGTATAAGCATAACATTAACATATTCAAATTGGAATGGTCCTCAAGTTCAAAACCGATGTTGCGAAGGTTAAGAGCTGATTTAATTGCGTTTTAATTAGGCGTTTTGGGGATTTTGGTGCTCGCCGGAGATGGTGGCCGGGAACCGAGAAGGGCGACGGGAAGGGGGGGGGATGGTTTAAACATTTACACTTTCAGGCCCTCAGGTTTCATATTGTTATTACTTTATGCCAAAACTTTTAAAACAAAATTTTAATAATTACATTTTTGTAACACCCAAATATTTCTTATTTTGAAGCCGGTGAAGAAAGAAAAGAAAATAAAGTTCAAAGTCAAGGGACCAAACTCGCCAACGAAGAAAAGTTGGGAAATGTGGTGATATTAGCAGGGAGAGGGCAGCCCACTCTCCCCACACACCCCACATTTCAAACTTCATAGAGAGAAGAGGAGGGAAAGGAGAAGAATAAGAGAAAAAAAAAAGGTTGTTCGGGTGATTCGGGTGGCCAAACTCGTTGTGTAGCAAGCCAAATCGAAGCTCTTAACGTTGTGCTCATTTATGTGAGTTCTAGGACCCCAGTTTTACTTGTTTTCAACTGATTTTGGGGCTGGAAACCATAAAAACCGTTTTTGTATGTGTATGTGTTTGACCCATTTGGGTGTGATGTGTGTGATGCGTTTCGTGTATGTTTCTGGGCTTGTGTGGCTTGTATGGTGTTATAGTATGCATTCCTAAGGTATAGGAGGATTAATTTAGGCTTAAAAATGGGGTTAGATGAGTTTGGAGTCCGAAAACCCTCGGGTGCAGTCGGGATGAACTCCATTGTGCATCAGCTAGGGCTAGGAGACTGAATGAAAGTCATACGGCCGATTGAGGGGCGATTGAGGGTCATTCACATGATTGGGATTCATTCGCATGATTGAGGATTCAACCGCACGACTAAGGTTTCAGTCACACGACTGGGAGTCGAATAGCATGGGGAGTCATGCGACTAAGGGTTCAGTCGCATAAGTGCCTTGTCGCATGAGTTCATTTGCATTAGATGAGTCGCATAGGTGCCCATTCGCATTTGTTCCATCCGCATGAGGTTCATACGCACGACTGGATGTCCATTCGCCTAAATGTTCATCTGCTTGAGTTTAATCGCATTATGTTCAGTCGCATGGAGGCCATGCGACTGGAGGATGTCCATACATATGATTAGGGCTGTTGCACCCGAAGAAAGTGTAGTTAGAGTTCTGGCTTTCGGGGGAGAGTGCAGATGTAAGTCTTGACGTAAAGGTTTCCCGTAAGAGCATGTAAGATAGCAGATATGGCCTTAGAAGCATGTAGGGCATAGAGATGATGATATTGCATGTTATGTATGTATGATGTTGTCCTGTATGATGTGATGTTGATGGATGTTAATGTTCCTTAGTATGATGTATAATATCTTTCCTATGGCTTTACTTATTATGAGGAATGAACGAAGTATTATGTAACGTAGAGTGAAAGATAATGAAAGAGGAACATGATGATGAATGCATGCATTAATGAACGAATGAAAGAAATCTTGCAAGCATTGGATATCAGGGTCCTCCTTTGTGATTGACCAAACATGTAGTGCCTCTACCGCTTACCCCTAGTACTGTGGCATACGTTTAGTTGTTCATTTATTGACTTCGGCCCGGCAGCTAAGACTAACCGGGGTGTAGCACATGGTATTGTACGGTTGATGTCTGATGCGCAAGTAAAGTGATATAGAATGAATGAACGAATGAATGAATGAAGAAGATAATAATGATATTATCTATGCATACATATGATGTGTGATCATGTAAAAGTAACGAATGGTTTTATATGAAAGTAAAGTATGTTTTATAATAAAACTAGAACTCACTCAGCAACGCTGACTTTTTATATGTTTTCCAGTTGGCAGGAAATGATTACTGAGGATGGCACCGTGAAGCTACTCAGCTCCTTTTGGGATGGCATTCTTTTGATTGATGTTTTTGCATTGTGATGCGAACAAAATATTTTGTAATGAATGTTGTATTAATTTGCAAAAGCATTTACATGGAAATGAAAGATTGTTTTAGTTTTCCGCTGTGATTTTATAAAATACAAATGTAATTTATATGTTTTATGCGCGATGATAACCCAGCTGTAAGCGTCCCGGGAACGGGGCCTTACAATTTTAAACCCCAAATTTATAACATCCTTGTTTTCAAATTATTTAAAACCCCATTCAATAAATCACTAGTTTATAAAAATTTTATAGACTTGACATGTATTTGTTAGAATATTAATTATTTACTTTTGTTTGATAATAAGACATCATGAATTTATAAACTTTATTTTATAAATTACAAAATATTCTATAAATTATAATAACTTGTTTAAATGGTTTGATAGATAATAATTGAATAAAATATTTCACAATATTTGTTAAATTGCACATATAATGCATTTGATTTGTTAAATAATTAAAATTAGAATAATTTAATAATGATATTGTTTCATTACATAAAAGTTCAAAATGGGTTCGGGTTTGGGTTTTAAATTGGAAAAATGGCGAATGTTACAGTCTCCGATACTTTAAGAAATTTCATCCCAAAATTTAATCATAAGGGGCTAATTTCAGGGAGACGAGAAGACATGGTTCTCATTTCATATTCGTAAGGGAACTCTTAGGAGCTTTTAAATCCAATGAGTTTAATTATGATGCTTTACTAACTTAAGTTTGTTAAAAGTTCATAATTCATGATTTCAAGTGTTGTTGGCAAAGGGTACACGATTATAAATTTAGAATTTTAATTATAAACTTTTGCATTTTAGTTGGTTCCAGACGATTAGGAAGGTCTTGTCCCGATTACAGCACCAAGTTTTAGATTAATATGAGACTCAGCTTGACGAACATGAGAAATATGTCCAAGACACATTTGGATGGGATATGAAATTCATTGGAGTTTCTCAAGTAAATAACCTTAACGGGGTTTCTAGTTGATCGATTCTTGTTTGCTTATGTCTTTGAGCTTTCAAAGTTTTATTATCTTAAAGTTGATACGAGAATCGTGTTTGTTATGATTAGGATTCAACTTAGAATGAGAACATCATTATAATAGGTTTTCAGGATAAGTGCGGTTTTGAGGGGAAGACATTTAGAAAGATTTTTAAGGGTTATTAAGAAAAATGGGATAATGAGTTTGAAGTGTCAAGGGTACAAAATCAATGATGAAACGATTCAAAATAACAAGATGTTTCAAGTGTAATGTTCGGTTATAAACCAAAACATTGCATTGACTTATCAAAGTATTAGGTCAACTACAACCTTAATAAAGACATGCGTACCTATAAGTGGACACTCACCCCAAGGGTTCCCAGGTAAGGTAAACGGATCCATCGGTTGATTTGGATTTATATGAATACCTTGCCTAGACAGAACACCTCAAGATACAAGCATCACACTATTCCAGCATTACATGTTTTCAATTTGTAGGACATAGAGTTTAACGAGACTTGAAAACCACGAATAACTATTCAACGTTCATTTTGAAAACCATTTGATTTAGGCACCTAATGCCTTAGAATTAGAATTAAGATTTGTGTGTGCATTGATAAGTTTCAAAGTATAAGAAATTACATAAGGCATATAATCACATAATTAAGTATAACATATAAGGCACATAAAATCATGTCTAAGCATATAAAATACATGAGAGGACTCATGTGTCACAGTACTTAGTTATAGTCTAGGTCATTCCATTTCTACTAACCTAATTCCTATAACCATAACTCTCATACCAATGTGTCACACCCCAACCGACGGCGGAATCATCGGGGCGGACAAATGTGCAACGATTGTTCATAGCACATGGAACTAAATTAGTTGGAAAAATATTAAATACCATTACTCATTGAATAATATAAGTCAATTAAGTCATTACAATACATAAAAATATAAACAACAACATATGATGTTTAATTTTTAAGTCCAAGTCCTATATGAGCAAGAAGATCATCCTCAAGTATCAAACTTGAAACATGTTAAAAATAAAGGGTCAATTTTGAAAGTTGGTTAGTTTCCATGGGTTAAACACACACACACACACACACACACACACATATATATATATATATATATATATATATATATGTATGTGTATATATATATATATATATATAAGTTTACAAGTAGCAATTCATGTCAATGGTTATGAGTTAGCAAGTTTATAGAACACATACAGTTACAACCCAACCTTGACTTGATTACAAGTATATAACATTGGTTAAGTGTTCTTGGTTCCCATGATGAACAAGCATACTTCATCAGGAGCCGGCAATACATCGGCTTTAGCACCAAATAGGCTTGCCAGGCCCAAAGATCTAAGATGTCGCCAAGCTAGCAATAGTTAATGATTGTAAACAAAATATGTATCTCATATAAGACTTACAATAACACAAATAACCATGACAAAAAGGTAAAGATGAAATGCATGTGCATTTACAAGTATCAAGATGTTTACAAATTTAAGTTTATAAGGTTAACATGTTTCACCCCAAAAGGTGTGAAATAAAGTAAAAACTGGCATGGAGAACTCATATGGGAAACTCACAAGATGTATATAATGTGATGATAAGAATTTAGACGAGGCTCCAACGATTTCTTTTACAAGTTACCTAAATGTATTAATTCCAAGATTAAATTATCAATTAGACATGAACTAGTGTTTCAATTGGAATTTAGGGGTTTAAATAAATAAGTAAAATAAGGAATCGTTATGCTTTTGTTTAATAAAGTTGATATAATTCAATCAAGATAAAGAATAATTAAAAATGTCTTAACAATTTAAGTTATTGATTTAATAGAAATTAAGTATAATATATGAAAAAAATAATTAATATAATAATTAATTATTTAAAACTTGATAAGGGTGATTAATAGAATACGAATTAAATGATTTTAAAATTATATAGAATCATTTTGCATAGTATTGAACTTTTAAATGATTTATTATAAGATCTTATAATACAAAACTTTAAGAATAAAGTATAATAGAAAGTTGTATTGTTTTATAAGTTTTAAGAACTTAAATAAAATCTTAAAGAATAACTTTATTAACTAATTATTTTAAACATGGTTAAATGAAAAGATGAATAACTAATTATTTAAACGATTATTTAAATAACTATCAAAATAATTATTTATTAAACATATTGATTTATAATGTTTCAAAATAATCTCCATTTAAAATAACGTGTTTTAAACAATAAATATTTAAAGGAACTTTTGGACCAACAATAATTTAATAATTATAAAAATCCATTTTAATATAAATAACTCAAGAATAACCTTTGTTTAAAATATCTTATTAAAAATATTTGTAATTATTTAAATTTAGAAAAATTATAGAAAATTTTTTGGTGTCTTTAAAAATATTTAAAGTTTACAAAAAACCATATTTTTATTTATTAGAAATTTTCTATAATTAATTTAAAGGTTAAAAAGCCTTAAAAATTCTTTGAGGGTGCCTGGGTTCAATACCGGGACCTCAAGGTTGTGAGGGTGAGTGTGTAGCCGGTAGACTAGGGCCGCTACCGTGTTAGGTATTGATTCTGAATTCTTATAAACAAAATTATAAAGAAACCCCAAATCCATATGAACCCTTGGATGATTTTGATCCAAATTGAACCCCCAACAAACGATGATTACTGAATTAAACATGGGGCTTTGATTCCCGATGTGAAATCAAGTATGAGGATGTATGATTCTTACGTGGTTAGTATCGAATTGTTAGAGATGAAACGAAGAACAGGTTTCGACTGAGATGAGCAGAATTCCTTATGTGAAAGTTTATTATAATAAAATTAACTTCATATGATGCTTCGTAAGGTTCTTATGATTCAAAACCCTAAATCAATTGTATTAGAAAATACTCCGTAGGTGGACGTCGACTAAGTTGCAGATCCAAAATAGATACGAAGTCCGATGATGGTGTATTGTTGTTTTGCAGATAAAATTGATAGTTCTATTAGTTCAAGGGTATTGATTTGATGCTTTACCCTCGGTTATTAAGGCACTATTCAATCGTTCAAGTCAATTGGGTTAAAGTTTTAATTTGGGGTTTCGGTTTTATTTGTATAAGCATAACATTAACATATTCGAATGGGAACGGTCCTCGAGTTCAAAACCGATGTTGCGAAGGTTAAGAGCTGATTTAATTGCGTTTTAATTAGGCGTTTTGGGGATTTTGGTGCTCGCCGGAGATGGTGGCCGGAGGTGGCCGGAAACCGAGAAGGGCGACGGGAAGGGGGGCTTGGTTTAACAATTACACTTTCAGCCCCTCTGGTTTCATATTGTTATTATTTTATGCCAAAACTTTCAAAACAAAGTTTTAATAATTACATTTTTAACCCCAAACTTATAACATCCTTGTTTTTAGTTTCTTTAAAACCCCATTTAATAAATCACTAGTTTATAAAACTTTTATAGACTTCATATGTATTTGTAAAAATATTAATTATTTATTTTAGTTTGATGAAAATAAATGAAAATAAGACATCATGAATTAATAAAACTTTATTTTATAAACTATAAAATATTCTATAAGTTATAATAACTTGTTTAAAAGGTTTGATAGATAATAATTGAATAAAATAATTCACAATATTTGTTAAATTGCACATTAAATGCATTTGATTTATTAAATAATTAAAATTAGAATAATTTAATAATGATATTGTTTCATTGCAGGAAAGTTCAAAATGGGTTTGGGTTTGTGTTTTAAATTGGAAAAATGGTAGATGTTATATAGAGCCCCCAGGAAAGGGAACATGTACAAGATGGACTTGCAAGAAACATCTCCCTCTAGAGAAGTTTTACGCTTTCTGTCTAAAGCCAATAGTGATGAGTCTTTTCTATGGCATAAAAGAATGTGCCATGTAAACTTTAAAGACATGAACAAACGTTTTAAGAATGATTTGGTAACTGGAATGCCAAAGACAGAGTTTACAAGTGATGACCATTGTGTTGCATGCCTAAAAGGGAAGCAACACAAGGTATCTCACAAGCCTAAGGAAAGAAACTCCATCACTACACCCCTACACTTGTTACATATGGATCTCTTTGGCCCCACCAGTGTAATGAGTCTAGGAAGGACCTCTTAGTGTTTAGTGATCACATATGATTACAAGATTCACTTGGGTCTTCTTCCATAGAACTAAGGATGAGACTCCTGAGATTCTGAAGAATTTCATCCTAAGGATTGAGAATCAATGTGATCACAAGGTCAAAACCATAAGATATGATCAAGGAACTGAATTCAAGAACCAAATCCTTCATACATTTTGTGAGGAAAAGGGTATTGCAAGACAATACAGTGCTCTTAGGACTCCTCAGCAAAATGGTGTTGCTGAGAGGAGAAACATGACACTGATTGAAGCCACAAGAACCATGTTTTCTGACTCTAAGCTACGAATCACCTTCTGGGCAGAGGCAGTCAACTATGCCTGCTATGTGCAGAATAGAGTTTTAGTAGTTAAGACACATGGCAAGACTCCTTATGAACTTTGGCACAAGAGGAAACCTTTCATTGGCCTTCTCAGGTAATTGGATGTCCTTGCACCATCTTGAATACCAAATATCAAATTGCCAAATTTGCTGATAAATCAGATGATGGACACTTTATTGGATACTCTTCTCAGCCAAAGTTGATAGAGTATACAATCTCAGAACTAGAATTGTTGAGCAGTCAGCCAATGTGACTTTCAATGAACACACACCCTAGCTAGTTCTGGTCCTGATTGTTTGTTTGATCTTGATTTAGTTACCTACTATTTTAACAAATCTTGTGAGATTGTTTTAGGATCTACAAATATCTTATTAGCACGTGATCCTAATCCAAGATTTGTGCTGAGAAGATCTTCAAGTAACACATCTTCAGCTCCAGTTTGAACTACTTCAGCAAATGAAGTGTTTATCAGCATCATAATGACAAACTCAGCTCATACATCTATGATGCCTTCAAATTCCAGCTCAGAGGCTCCACAACCAGATAAAAATGCTTCAAATGTAGAAGAGAATAATGGAGGCGGTGACAGTGATTAGGAATTTCTTGGTGTAGATAACCACTCCATTGATGACAACATCAATGATGTCACACACTCACTGTATCAAGTCTCCCTTGATAAGTGTGCTCATGTGGTGGGAGAAACATCTACGCCAGATCTGAATTTCTCTAAATTAGATCTATTTCAGCAACTTGTTGTGATCCCTCAACTAAGGATCCATAAGTCTCACCCCACCACAAACATCATTGGAGATGTTAACACAGGGGTAAGAACAAGAGGACAAACCCATGAAGCAAATGTTTGTCTTCACTCTTGTTTCTTATCCTAGATAGAGCCAAAGAAATTTGATGAGGCTCTGAAGGACGGAAGTTGGGTTGAAGCTATGCAACAGAGTTGCTTAAATTCAAAAGATAGAAAGTTTGGAATCTTTGTCCTCTTCCTTCTACGAAGACTACCATTGGAACCAAATGGGTGTTTATGAACAAGAATGATGATAGATGCATTATCATCAAGAATAAAACTAGACTAGTTGTTCAAGGATACACATAACAAGAAAGGATTGACTACACTGATGTCTTTGCTTCTGTAGAAAGACCGGAAGCTGTTAAGATATTCCTGGCTTTTGCTGCATCCAAGAACTTCAAGGTCTATCAACTTGATGTGAAGTGTGCTTTTCTTCATGGAGCGATTGATAACCACCTAGTTTTGTAGATCCTGATCATCCTGATTATGTCTGAAAGCTTGACAAACTCTTTATGGCTGCGTCAGGCACCCAGGTAGTGGTATGAGACTCTATCTTATTAACTTTGCAAACATGGATACAGGAGAGGTATTATATGTGGAACTCTCTCCATCAAAGGACAGGAAAATAACATACTGCTAGTTCAAGTATATGTAGATGACATCACCTTTGGTTCAAGTAATCCAAGGCTCTGCAAAGAGTTTGAGAAGCTGATGAAGGACAGATTTGAAATGAGTGCCATGGGGGAACTCAATTTCTTTCTGGGAATTCAAGTGAAGCAAGTTGAAGATGGCATCTTCATTAGTCAGTCAAAGTATGTTCAAGACATACTCAAGAGGTTCAACATGACTGATTGTAAGATTGCTAAGACACCCATAGCTAGAAACCACTCCCTTGGACCTGATCTCGAGGGGGAGTGTGTAGATGAACACTTATAAACAGCTATGATTCGGTCTCTTATGTATCTTACAACTAGCAGGCCTGATATCATGTTTGTCCCATGTATTTGTGCAAGATATCAAGCCAACCCTAAGATGTCTCATCTTATCACTGTCAAAAGGATTCTAAGATATCTCAAAGGTGCTTGAACACTTGGTCTGTAGTATCCTAAGAATTCTGACCTCAATGTGTATGCTTATACAGATATTGATTATGGTGGTTGCAACATTACTGTAAAGTCTACATCTAGGGGATGTCAGTTTCTGGGTGGAAGGGTTGTCTCATGGCAATGTAGGAAACAATCCTGTGTCTCTGCATCAACTGCTGAAGCTGAATACATTGTTGTTGCAAGGTCTGGTGCTCAAGTGCTATAGATTCAAAATCAAATGCTTGACTATGGATTAAACTTCAAGGAGACTCCTATTCACATAGACAACAAAAGTGTTATCTCAATCACAAAGAATCCTGTGCAGCACTCAAGGACCAAACACATTAACATCAAGTATCATTTAATAAGAGATAATTATGAAAAAGGATTAATTAAACTAGTCAAAGTCCACACAAATGAACAGTATGTTGATTTGTTTACAAAGGCTTTTGATGAACAGATTTAAATATCTTGTATCAACTATTGTGATGATAAACTTTTAGTAGGTTTTTCTTAAAACTAATTCTTATTATTTCATAAAATCTGTGTGTCCTAAGTTGTCTAGTTCATCACTTTCATAAGCTATTGTTGTCTTCGGATGAAAATCTTGTTGAAGACTTTCCTTAGATTTTTGAAAATTTCTCATCCTTCGGAAGATATGCTTTTACCTTCGGAAGAAAATTATGCCTTCAAAACAAATAACTGTGTAAGAACTTTTACCTTCGTAAGAGATTTTTGAAATATCTTTCGAAGCTTATTACTTGTCTCAGACACTTATGTGTTTTCAAGGACCATTTTCTTCTGAAGCAAAATTAACTTTCGGAAGCTCTGCTCCTTTGAACAAAGCACTCAAGTTTTAGTTTTTCTTCCAAAGCAAAATTTTCACAACTCTTAGGAAAATCTTTCGAAGTCATTTTAGCTTTGGAAGCTTTGATATTAAAACTTCCGAGGATAATTTACCTTCGGAAGCTTTTTGACTTCCAAGAACACTACTTTCTGAGCAAAAGTAAACTACTTTTTCAGAGGTGGGAATGACATACAGATTTCAAAGTTTATACTCTTTCATTAAACATTATCTGAAATCCTGTTTCACATATAAACCCAACGATTTCCCCCTCTTTCTATCATCTCCTTCTTCCTCCTGACCTAAACCCCAAATTTCTCTATGAAATTTCTTTCTTCTTTCTTCATCTTGAAGCTTCAGCAAAATGGCCAACCTAAACCACAGAAATGATCCGAACTTTACCATGCAGTTACACAGGCAACATAGCCAAGTTGCTCTATTACACTCTGAGAAAGATCCTCATTTCTCAGAGGTTTGTCAATTATTAGCTCTATCAAACTAGTTCACCTCTCTTACCATTGATCCTACTCTTTATAAGGATCAACTGCTAGAATTTTGGAAGACCTGCCAAGAGGTCATCATGGATAGGAGAAGAAATTGTCTGCCACAATGCAAGGGAGAACAGTCTTCATCACTCCGGCCATCATCAACATGCATCTTCAGCTTCATGATGAAGAAGGTGAGGTTTTCTTTCCTAAAGAAGTCGTTAACTAGTCCTTCGCACAGATGGACTATGAAGGAGATTTTTTTGTCAAAAGCTTCAGGAAAGGGAAGGTCTCATCCCAATGGCAATTCCTGCTCCATGTGGTTATCCACAGCTTATCAAACAAGCGTGGTGGATAGGACCAGATTCCTGAAGATCTCTCCTTCATTGTTCATGGGATGGTTCAGGGAGTCAAGTTCAGGTACTCTCAGTTTGTTTATACTAATCTACTTGCAAACTTGGACTCCTTAGAGTACTATATGTTCCCTAGATATACTCAATACATTCTTAACTGTGAACTCGGCTCACAGTTAAGGGGAACAGGTAATACTCTTAAATTTAAACAGATGAAGCCCAACATCTTTAAAATACTAAGAAAGCCCACTATTGGATTCTTTGGTGTAGAAACAGCCCTTATCCCAAAAATATTATAGCTCATTGCTCAAGGTGACAACCTAGCAGCACTAGCTAGTGTTGAACCCACACCTTTACATCCTAACAACCTAAACAACCACAAATCACCCTCACCTACCAAAGAAAACACAAACGAACCCCTACACATACTATTCAGTCTGTGCAGGTCCCCTCATACTCACCCACACATAAAGAAGTGGAGACTGGAGTTCCCACTTCTCCTGAGGAGCAGACCACTCCCATTCCTTCAATAATCAGTGCTGAGGTTCCTCATGCTTAGCCGGATGAGCTCATAAGCCTAAATGCCTTGAGCCATCACTCTGAGTCTCAACACTCAAGTGATCAACCTTTAGGGGACAATTACCATCCCAGCCTCTGGACTTAAACCAAACAATCCCCAACCTTGACTTCTACACTGATGAAGATCTAGGTTTCAGTGAGTACCATGGTTCTCTCTTCTTTTCCCCTACTCAAAGAGAGATGAGTGCTCCTGAGTCTCCAACTTCTAGCCCACATTAGTCACCTACTACTAAGTGGACACTTCTGAACCTGTTCAGGATGTCCATATGGATGAGGCTCCTACTTTTGAAAGTGATTCCATCATTAAGACCTTAACCATGGCAATTCAGCCTACTAATATCTCAACTGAGGTTTTTAGTGAGCAGAGAAAATCTAGCAGCCAAGAACCTGAAGCTGGTGGTGAGAAAGAGGACTGTGGTCAAATCATCTCATCCCCAATGATTTATCTGATGAAGATGAGGGGTGTTTAAGACTAAAGGCGCAAAAACTGTCTCAAAAATGTACCTATTTAGTCTCCAAGGTCATTCATCTTGAATCTCAAGCGACTACCTTGCAAAACAGGGTCAATGATCAGCCACTTGAGATTTCTTATCTTAAGGACAAACTAGCTGGGAGACCTTTAAAAGGAGCTCAACCGACAACACAAGAACCTGTGGATGTGATTGACTTAACTCGTATCTCACCTATGCAAGAGGGTGATGCTACCAAAAAGGGGGAGAAAGTTATTACAATCACAGAACCTTGGATTTCTTCAGAGAGTGTGGACATTAAGGACTCACCATCCTCACTTGCAATTGTGCACACTCAGCAACTTCCTCAAGTTCACATTGATGTGGACTCCATAGACTCCTTCATGCAGAGTCTATTTAAGGAAGAAATACCAAGGGCTATGTCATCTCCACCAACTGCAAATCACATCCATGGGTGGAGGTATGATGCCAACAGAAGAGCCCCTATCATTCATAGAGTTCAAGGGCAACAAGAGGTCTTTAATTTTTAGACCTTGAACTTCTTTGAAGGTCTGGATCTACTCAACACGCCACTTGTAAATCCAAGCCAATCAAGACAAGCTAACAGGTTGGCTAAAAGAATCCGAGACAGGATCACTGTAGAGTTCAACTTCAGAAGGAGACTAAGGTAATCAGGTAATGCCATCGGTCAACTCGATGTTGAGGCAGACCCTAAGATTAGTTTCATACAGAAACCTTGACTCGAGGCCCAGTGGCAGAACATGAGAGCCCTATCTCATCATCATCAACTGCTACAGAGATTGATACCCTTATTGAGACGCCTGCTGGTGAAGGTGCTTCTCAACCTCTCTCTGGCCACAGCTTGGATGTTACACCTAGCAATGAAGGCCAAAGCTCTCTCCACCCTGAGTCAAAAAGGTTTGTGAGTGACAAAGGGAAAAGAAAGATGACATCTGAGGAGATTGAGGAGGAGGAGAGAGATAGGAAAAGGAAGTTGAGGGGAGAAAGTTCCTCTTCTAGGTCTGCAAGGCTTATGGAAACTGCTATCAGGGCTACCCCCAAACCAAACACTCAAGATGATGAGTGAGGGCAGTCAGGATCAACTACTTGCAAACTAGGAACTATGACATTGACAATGTCATTTCTCTCCCCTTAGAAAAGTTAAATGAACTGGTTGACAGAGAAAGGTTAGAGGAGAAGAAAGAGGCAGGATATGTTGAACTACTAGTACAAATAAAAGAAGAAAGTAGAAAGAAAAATTATATAAGCATGTGCCCACTCTCTCCCCAGTTCAAGAAAGTCTTGCACATGAGGATGTGGTTCAACAAGAACCTCAGGTAGACAAAGAAGAAGACATGATCAAGATGATCAACTACCTGAGTGCCATAGGCCTCTATGAGGCAGATGCACTTATTCCCTTATCCTATGACTATGTTGAGTTTGAGTATCTCAAACAACATGAACTTTAGATAGTCAAGGAAAGAAAGACAACTAAAAGGATGCTAAGGGAACAAGCTGCTAAGTCAAGAGCCATCATCTAGAAGAGCATGAAGAAGTCTGTAGACATGCAGAGGATGATGAGCTTCTTGAAGCTGTATGGATTCTCCAAAAGGAGACTTGGTCCTATGTCTCTATCCAACATGGATGATCATATCAGCGTAATCAAGTAGAAGATCAAGAGTGGAGAGCTGATTGACTTACACTCCCCTCCAAGTCAAGCTCCACCTGAAATAAAGGTTAAGGTTGAAAATGTGAGAGAGGAAGACCTAACTGAATCTCAACAAGCTTCATCTTCTGATCCACACCAGGGTCAGACTCCCTCTCCTTATGAAAATGTGAGAGAGGAAGACCTATCTGAGAAAGACAAAGAAGATCAATCAGGTGTTGCAGTTTAGTCTTCTCAGTTAAAAGGAACAAAGAGAAAGAAAATGATGGCTTCAAAGCCAAAGCCAAATAAGAATAAAGATACATCCTTTTCAAAACCTCAGGATGAGTCAGAACATCCCGAGTATGTGCAGCCAGAGGATGCTACATCAACTCCCAATCAAGCAGCTCCTCTAGTAGCAGGAAGACCCATATTGTCCTGGACATACACCACAAATCCGGAAAGATGGCATGTCATTAGAGATCAAGGCATTGAGGATGTCTACACATGGCACGACATGTTCAATCTGCCTCTGCATGATCTTTTTGACATGAGAAGACATTTTGAGTATGAGTGATCCTGATTATCTCATGAAGAAAGGGATGGTCATCATCATAATGAGGACTGTTGATATATGAAGTCTTTAAAGACTTTTGGTAGCATCAGCCTAGGAGGAGTTTGTAAGCAATACATATTAAGGCTAATGCAACTCCAAACACTTCAAGTCTCCTACATGCTGCACAAGTGCATTACATGCAACAGAAATATTCTAAGTGTGAAATCTTCCGAAGCCGAGACCAATATCTTCCGAAGCCAAAGATGAAGTCTTCCAAAACTTCAGATACAAAGTCTTCCAAAGCTCAACTCTCGAAGACAGATTTCTTCTTAAGACTTTTAGTGTACATGCTTTATCTTATGTACTTTACATAAAGCTGGACCCCTTTCCGCTACAACTCTGTAAAGTCACCAACTTGTATGAGTTGGTGAAAAGGTCCATGCTTTTAGTAACTGTACATTGAGGTCTTGAGTCTATAACTTTCTACTTCATGTACTTTATCCTTTTTGTATTATATTAGGATTTGAGCTATGGCATGTCATAGTCACAAGTAAAAAGGCAATCTGCCTTTTTACTCTACACTTGATTTTGTGTTTTGTCTAATCAATTGTATCCAACTGGCCTTCAAAGTATGGCTGGCTATAGGATGTAGTATATGTATCTCAATTACTTGTAACTTTCCTTTATGCTTTGTAACAATTGTAAAAGAACTTGAGAAGGCAATATACTTCAATCTTGAAAACCATCTCCTTGTGTATTTTGCTATCATGTTCTGTCTCTTATTTACTTGTGTTCTTTTATCATCTCTTGTGGTTAATCCAGTCTCATTGTTTGATTAGTCTAGTTAATCTCCTCTTTGTGTTGTTGTGTTGTAATTGACAACCCTTCACCGTCCTGCATAGACCATTACATGTTCTTAGTTCAAGAGATTTTAGTTGTCTTTCAGGCTAGAGGTTTTACTTTTGAGTTTGGAATCGATCAAAATTCAGTACATGCTAGGTGTTTGATGAAATGTATTATACCTTTTGAGTTTGTGATTTCCATCAATTAAAATGCAATGCATGCCAAGTGTTTGATGAAATGTTTTATACCTTTTGAATTTGTGTTATTAATCAATGAAAATGCAAAACTATTTCAGCTGATATTATATTCTAATTCATCTGTTTATGAGTGACTCGTTCGTGTTGATTTCATGTTCCTTATTGTACTGTGTCATCCTTCATTTTATTTAGGTTAAAGATGAGTCAGCCATTCAATGTTATGCTACCTGCAATAGTGTTATGTTACCCACTACAACTACATAAATAAAATTTTTGTTTATCTAAATGATTGCTTGAGTTATCATGCTTTTAGATGTTTTTTCCATTGAATATTGTTAATAGTAGCTTGATTTTGAAATCTTGATCTGTTCTTCAAGGCAAAAGTTACTGTCTTGTAAAGTTTCCATTAATATGGAATGTAGAGTTTAGATATGTCGTGCCACTGTGTAAATGGTGTTATGATTTATGTAATTCTATTGTGATCATCTTGATTTAATTTTATGCATTTGTACAATAAAAAATAAGTATAAAAAAATAAAATTTCTAGAGATTACTTAAGGTAGTGTTTGGTATGCACGAACGAGGGGTGGAATGGAATGAACCATTATGGGTGAATGGACAAAGACATGTTTGGTTGGTAAAAGGAATGGAATGAACAATTACACAGTTGATTCCATTAACTCAAATTCATTCCATCTACCACCCTTCTTATTTTCATTCCAACCCTTCTTCCATCCCCACACCACTCACTCACCCATCACAACAACCGCCGCCGCCACCGGTCACCACCGCCCCGGGAACCCCACCGTCAGAGCCCGCGGCCGCCGGAACCACCGAAGGTGACCGTCGGCCACTTCTGTTGTCGGAAATCATGGCCGCCGGAAACTACTGCCGACCACCACCACCGACGGAACCAACCTTCGGGCCACCTCTGCCGCCACTAAAACCACCGCTGGCCACTGTAAAACACCACCACTGACAACCGCCGCCTCCGGAAACCACCGACAACCACCGCCTACGGAAACCACTATCGGCCACCACCTTCGGGACGCCGCCGTCTCCGAAAACCATCACCGACCACCACCCTCGGGTCGCCGCCACCGCTAGAAACCACCGGCGGCTACCACCACCACTGCTGAAAACCACCCTCAGGCAACCAACGCCGTCAGAAACGACCACTGACCACCACCATCACTCGCTATCACCATTATAACCACTTTAACATTTCATTAAATCGTTTTTCCACACTTAACAAACACACAAAGTAATGATTAATTTATTCCTAAAGGGTAACCAAATAGGACAATGGAATATAATGATTCATTTCATTCTCTCATCCATTCTATTATATTATTCATTCCATTCCATTACTTCATACCAAACACACCCTAAATCATAAGTCTCCATGCTAGTCAGTGATTAGATCCAAATTCACGGTTTATGTCACAACCATTATATTTCATTTGTTGTGTTGACTCTTTACGCTATTTAATGATGTAGTTATTATCTCATTAAGTGGCCCATTAATCTACGCCGACATAGCTCTAATATATATATATACACACATATATATATACATATATATATACATACATATATATATACATATAGACACACACACACACATATATATATATATACATATATATATATATATATATAATTAATTTAGTTTTATTTCTTGTACTCTCTAGTTGTAATGTATAAATTTAGTTTTTCATCAGTTATATCTAAGAACTTAAAAGTTTATATAATAAGAAGATATTATCATATGTTCAAGTTATAATGGCTTAACAATATATGACTGGATTTGAGAATGATATTTTGTGTTCATGTGAATCAACAAGGACTGAATATGATTATTGAGTCAACGATTGTAAGGAGGAATCAAACAATCAAGGAACATTGAATGCATGAAATACTCATAAATGTTGTTTATATTAATGAAGGTAATCGGTTACAATGAATGCTAGGGTTTGCGTTAAACAATTACAAAACACCTTGTAAACATAAGACTAAACAAAAGATTCTAATTGCCTAGAATGTGTATCAATAGTCACCTCACATACGAGGTTTTCTAATCTATTTATCGGCTGACAACACGCCTTTTTATAAAATGACTAAACTACTCCTGACCTATACATTAGAGAACTAGTCTAAGTACAAAAGTCTTCATGAGCATTTCTTTTGTTCATCCGCATTAACTAATGCAGATGTGTTGATATTGATCAACATTTCTTTGGTCTTCAGCATTAGTGTTTGGTCATGAGCATCGACAAATGCGGATGAACAAACTATAGGACCTGTGAAGGGTATGCACTTACAACACAACAACACAATGAGGAGAGTTGGTAAGAACACATAACATATCAAATAGGGAACTGGTTAACCTTTTGTAAAGATTCTAAGAACACAAGTAAATATGAGACATAACAAGATAGCAAAACACACAAGTACTTGGTTTTCAAGATTACAGTATATTGCCTCTCAAGTTCTATTACAATGTTACAAAAGCATATTAGAAAGTTACAAGTACTTTAGATACATATACTACACCCTACAGCCGGCCATACTTTGAAGGCCAGTTGGATACAATTGACTAGACTACAAACCAACTCAAATGTAGAGTCAAAAGGCAGATTGCCTTCTGACTAGTGACTATGAAATGCCCTCACATCCAAATATATTACAAAAAGGATAAAGTACATAAAGCAGAAAGTTACCAACTCAAGACCTTATTGTACAGTTACGAAAAGCATAGACCTTTCACCAACTTATGTAAAGTTGGTGTCTTATCAGAGTTGCAGCAAAACAGGGTCCAACTTTATGTAAAAGGTACATCAGATAAAGCATGTGCTCAAAAGTGTTCGGAAGAAATCTGTCTTCAAGTGTGGCTTCGGAAGACTTTTTCTTGGAAGCTTCTGAAGACTTCATATTTGGTTTCGGAAGATATTAGTCTTGGCTTCAGAAGATTCAACACTTAGTGTATTTCCTAATGCTGGTGTGAAACTTCCAAAGCATTCAACTTCAGTACACTTGTGCATGCATGCTGGAGAGACTTTGGGTGTTTAGATTTAATCAGCCTTTACATTTATCCTTACATACTCCCTGTTAGGATCGTGTACCGGACGAATACTAACAGATTTACGAGTATACTGAATCAAATAGTGCAGAATCCTATTTGATTGGCGATCCAATCAGTGAGAACGGATGTATAATAAATTAAAGATTGAATCTAAATGTTAAGAATGATTAGCAATTGATCTACTATGATCTATGAAGTTGGAACAGGTTATTAGAGGTCTCTGGACGGCTAGGGCACGTCTGGGTATCCAAATATTCAAAGTGTCTCCTTTTTCCACGATTTAAGTGATATTTATAGGTTAGGGTTTCTCAATCGTGCGACTGGACCATTTTGTAACACCCGGCTATTTTTAGACAAGAAAGAAGAATAAGTGAAGGAAAAGGAAAGAAAAGAAATAAAACCCAAGTCTAGGGGTAAAAAGTGTCCAAAAGGACAAAATGTTTGAAAAGTGGGTGTAAAAGGTGGTATGGCGCCCATATGTCACATACACCATTGATCTTCGGGATTTAGAGAGAGAAAGAGTAGCTGGGAGCAGCAAATTCTTGGTTTTTAAGGAAGAACAAGAAAGAATTGAATTAAAGGTGAGAATTCATGTTTTTATGATGTTCTTAACCGGTTATGTCCTTGGGTTTATGCTTATGTGTGTTTGTATGTGTTTGGGAATGTTTTTAGTGGGTTTCTTAGCGGTTGAATTCAATTTGCAAACGAGTTTGGAGGAAGCCATACTCAAGAGCTGCAAAGGTGAGTTCTAGAACCCCTCCTTTACTGGTTTTTAACTGATTTTGGGGCTGGAAATGCATGAATATATGTTTTTTAAGCTGGGTTTCGGACCCGTATGCTTCAATGTGTGTATGATGATGTTATGATGTGATGTGTGACTATGTTCATGCTTGATGGTGTTTCTAAGACTCAGGATGTATGATTTAAGCTTAGAACATGATGAATGGTGATTTGAGATTTAAATCTGATGTTTAAAGCTGATATGTTAAGTTTTAGAATCTGTAAGTGTTGAAGGGTTAATGCGGATGAGCAAAGTAAGTCAATGCGGATGAGCATTGACTAAGTATGACAAATGCGTATGAAAATCAATGCGGATGAAGTCAATGCGGATGAGCATTTGACTAAGTCTAAGAAATGCGGATGAATATGGGCTAAGTAAAAGGAAATGCGGATGAGTATTAACTACAGAGTAAGTAAATGCGGATGAACTATATAAAATGCGGATGAGCTATAGGAAATACAGATGAACTATAGCAAATACGGATGAGTTGTAGGAAATGCAGATGAACACTTAGAATAATTCTGACTTTTTGGGGAAAAAGAGGTAATGTAGGCTTTGACCTAGGAGATTCTCGGGGGTTATGTAAGATGACTTTTAAGGTCATAGATGGTATGTTGGGCATGTTATGATGTGTGATTAGTGTTTATGCATGATGATGATGATGGTGCATGGTTATACATGATGTATGTTATGTATGTACGATGCCCTGCATGATGATGACTGAATGATATGTTTATGATCCTTAGTATGATGTATGTTTATCTTTCCCGTAGCTTTACGTGTTATGTTAATGAATGAACTGAAAGTATATGTAACGTAAAGTGAAAGATATCTGTTGCACCCTGAAAGGATCATACATGCCAACTCAATGGGTGAATTGATGATTGCTCACATGGAATCCCACAAGTCCAAGAAGTAATACGGATGAAGATCTGCAAGGAGAATAACAAGTGTTATCTTCCGCATTAGTTAATGCGGAAGACATAACTCTGATGCAGACAAGTGTTTACTCTTCCGCATTGACTAATGCGGAAGACAAAATACTAATGTTGAAGAACAAGTTACTCTTCCGCATTGACTAATCCGGAAGAAAAAAAGAAGATGCGGACAAGACTTTGCTCATCCGCATTGACAAATGCGGATGACAGACCAAATGTGTACAAGTATTTGTTCATACGTATTAACCAATGCGGATGACCAACTTACCAATGCGGATGATCAAGTGGAAATGCTGATCAAGATTATCTCATCCGCATTTGTCAATGCGGATGAACAAGCAGAGATGCGGATCAAGACTTGGACTAGTTTCTGATGTAACAGGTCAGGGGTAGTTTAGTCATTTTGTAAAGGCATCTTGTCTGCCTATAATAGAATAGTTTACCTCGTACTGAGGGACGGCTAATAGAGAGAGAATTTTTTGTTGTAATTATTCTCTGTAATTTATCAACTTTCATATATAAATACAAACAACATTTATGAGTAATTTTCTTGCTATGAATGTTCTTTGATTGTTTGTTTTCGCCACACAATCATTGACTTGATTATCATATTCGATTCTCAGTAAGAATAACATTCTTACTCAACCCCAGTCAATATGAAATGAGTAACATGAAGTAAGAATACATGCATTAACAAGTAATGAAAGTAAAGATAGTCTTGTAAGCATGGCATGCACATCGGGGTCTTTCCTTGTGATTGACCATTTGCATAGAACTATTGCTGCATACCGTAGGTACTGTGACCACGAGGTGTGATGCACTATTATAGAAGGTCTATGAGAGGCCTAGGTCCAGAACCACGAACAAAAAGGTATTGCATATGGCCATGGTACACCTACATTCATACCTTAGGTACTGTGACCACGAGATGCGATGCACCGTTATAGAAGGTCTATGATAGGCCTAGATCCTGAACCACGAACACAAAGGTATTGCATAATAAACCTAAACTTTACCCTAGGTACCGTGACCACGAGGTGTGATGCACCGTTATAGAAGGTCTATGATGGGCCTAGGTTTAGTACCATGAACAGAAGGGAAGGGTTTATTGATAACAGGAAGGAAAAGTAAAGAATGAGGCGCAAAAGATTAAAGAAGATAATGATGATATTATATGTATTTACGTATGATGTATGATCACGAGTGAATGTAAAGTATAGTATGATTTTGAAAAAAAGCAAGAACGGTTTTATGAAAGTAAAGTATGTTTTATTATAAAACTAGAGCTCACTCAGCAACGCTGACTTTATGTGTTTTCCAGTTGTCAAGTGAGCATTGCTAAGGATGGCACGAGGCAACTGCTTAGCTCTTTTGGATGGCATCCATTTATATAAAGCTTTTGTGATTTAATACAACAATGAAATTTTGTAACCAACAAACGATGCATTATTTTGCAAAAGTTTTTTTATGATGAAATGAAATGTCATTTTGATTGTTTTTGCTGCGAATGTTATTTAAAATAATTGTAAATGTATGTTTTATGTGCAATGGTTGACCAGCTGTAAGCGTCCCGGGAACGGGGCCTTACAAGTTGGTATCAGAGCCAAAGTTTAAGTGAAATGGGTAAAAATTTCAAAATAAACCTTAACTTAAACTGAGAATGGGACGGGAAGGAAAGGGATGCCAATGTGAGTAGCTGCGTGCCATCATGTACTTTCATAAAGATAACTGGTTTTATGTGCACATGGTATGTGGTTATGTGTTGCTGGTAGAATTAGATACTAATTTGGTCAGGATAGGTAATGCTTTGGGTATGAAGAGTAAAGTAAGTGGTTGATCACAACTGGCCACTGTAATTATGGACTTACTATACTTGACATAAACAAAGCTGTTTCCTTGAAAGGCCGTGTTGGTGTTTAAATCTTTCAGCGAGTGTGTGGGAGGATGGCCGGTGGTAGATCATCTAAATCTTTGTGTGGTGGTGGACGTGGTGTTGAACCACGGGTTACGAGAGGAAGGCCTAGGGCCGAAAAGGTGGTTCATGAAGAACCAGAAACCCCTCATCCGGAGGGCGGAGATGAGAGCGCTAACCTGAGAGCCTTAGTGAAGGAGGCAGTTGTGGAGTAAGTGCATCAAGTCATGCAGACGATCCTACCATCTGTGGTGACCAAAGTGATAAAGGCAGTTAGAGAAGGGGAGAGAAGGGAAAGGAGTAGACCTACGGGCAAATGAAGACAACCCGAGACTAAGACGGTTCTATCTGATGACCAAGAAGAAGAGGAGAAGTAGAGCCTACGCCAGAGCGGCACGAGGCTGTAACTATGGGGCATTTATGAGATGCAAGCCCCCAACTTTCGATGGAAACGGCACTGCAGCTGCTGCTCACCAGTGGGTGAGGAAAATGCAGGCTGTTCTTGATATCAGCGAGTGTCGTGAAGATCAAACGGTGAAGTTCGCTACCCACTCTTTTGTGGATTCGGCTCTGTGCTGGTGGGACAAAATTTTCCAAGCCGAGGGTAGCACGGCCATGAGGAGGATGAGATGGTCTAAGCTAAAAAAGTTGGTGATGGAGGAGTTTTGTCCTCGTCGACAAATGGACAAGGTCGAAAGGGAGTTCCTGCAGCTGGAGGCGGGAACTATGACGCACCAACAATACACCACAAAATTCAACGAGATGGCACGTTTGGTGCCGGATCTGGTGACACCTCTGTCTTGAAAAATCAAGAGGTACATTTAGGGTTTGCCAGCGAATATTCGCAGGCACATGATCGCTACCCGACTGAGCACATTTAGGTCGGCAGTGGATTTGGCAGGGAGACTGTATGATGAGAGGACGGTGGTGGTGAATGAAGGTAGAAAGAAGAGTGGTGGTGAGCAAAACTGGCAGGGGAAGAGGTTTAGTCGGGGTAATGCTTCGACGGGTAACAAGAAGGCACGGGCGGACGACCGCCATGTGGTCGCATCGGGTGCGGGTATAAAGAAGTGTGATAGGTGTGGGAGAGAACATAGCAGGGAATGCAGGCTGGGGTTGAATGTATGCTTCAAATGTGGAAAGCCGGGGCATATAGCGAAGGACTGTCGTACGGTCTGGTGTTTTAACTGTGGCATGGAGGGCCCAGTGAACAAGGATTGTAAGAAACCCAGGGCTGAGAGTTCTGGGGTTAAGAGAACTAGAGGTGAAGGAACAAGGGTGAGCGTCAGGGCATTCACGATGACACAGGAGGAGGCTAGGACGGGCCCTGATGTTGTGTCCGGTACGTTTCTAGTGAACCAAACTTTAGCTTCTGTGTTATTTGATTCAGGTGCCGGTGAAAGTTTTATTTCTACTACTTTCTATGCTAAGCTGCCTGTTAGTAGTAGACGTGTTGATGCGCCTTTTGATGTAGAAACTGCCATAGGTAAGTCTACCAGAATCTCTGAGATGATAGAGGGTTGTGACGTGGAACTAGAGGGTCATTGATTTCCGGTTAGACCCTTGTGATGACCTTGGGTGGTTTCGATTTGGTTATGGGGATGGATTGGTTACCAGATTTCGAGGTGAATATTGTGTGTTGCAAGAAGATGATTTTTCTGACAGCGCCTGGTGGGTGTTTGGTAACAGTCTATGGAGATCGGGTCATGACGATCCCGAAGGTGATTTCGATGGTGGTGGCGGGAAAGTGTATGAGGCGTGGGTGTAGTGCCTACTTGGCCTATGTAAAGGATGTGGATACGCCAACAACACAACTATATGAGGTACCGGTTGTGTGTGACTTCCCAGACGTGTTCCCGGAAGACTTATCAGGAGTGCCACTTGACCGAGAGATCGAGTTCTAGATTGACTGATACCAGGTGCCCAACCTGTTGCCAAGGCATCGTACCGGTTGGCTTCGATGGAGATGAAAGAATTGATGGGGCAGCTGCAAGAGCTGCTGGACAAGGGGTTCATCAGACCGAGTATCTCTCCTTGTGGTGCTCTGGTCCTGTTCATGAAGAAGAAAGACGATAGTATGAGGTTGTGTATTGACTACCGTGAGCTGAACAAGTGGACAATCAAGAACCGATACCCCTTACCGAGAATCGATGATTTGTTTGATCAGCTTCAAGGTGCCAGCTGGTTCTCAAGAATAGACCTTCGATCTAGCTATCATCAATTGAACATGAAGGAACAAGACATCCCTAAAATAGCTTTCCGCATGCGTTATGGTCACTACGAGTTCCTAGTAATGTATTTTGGTTTGACCAATGCGCCAGCTGCTTTTATGGATCTTATGAACCGTGTGTGTCGGCCTATTTTGGATAAATCGGTAATCGTGTTTATTGATGATATCTTGATTTATTCGAAGAGCGAGATTGAGCATGCTTGTCATATTCGGGAGGTTTTAGAGACGTTGAGAAAGGAGAAACTGTAAGCCAAATTCTCTAAGTGCGCATTCTGGTTGCGTGAGGTTCAATTCTTGGGTCATGTGGTTAACCCCGACAGGATTATGGTGGACCCGGCTAAGGTGGAGGCAGTGATGCAATGGAAATCTCCAAAGACGCCATCCGAGGTTCGCAGTTTCTTGGGTTTGGTGGGTTACTACAGGAGATTCATTCAAGACTTCTCCAAGATCACTTCTCCACTAACCAAGTTGACCCGAAAAGATGTGAAGTTAATATGGGGTCAAGCTCAAGAGAAGGCATTCGAAGAATTGAAGGCGAGATTGACTCAAGCTCGTTCTGTCATTACTTGATGGAAGTGAAGATCTGGTGGTTTATTCGGATGCTTCCTACTCGGGGTTGGGGTGTGTGTTAATGCAAAGAGGGAAGGTTATAGCCAATTCATCCCGACAGTTGAAGGTTCATGAGGTCAATTACCCAACTCATGACTTGGAGCTAGCAGCCGTGGTCTTTGCATTAAAGATTTGGAGGCACTATCTATAGGGGATGAAGTGCACCATTTTCACTGACCACAAGAGCCTAACATACTTCTTTGAGCAAAAAGATCTGAACATGAGGCAGAGGAGGTAGTTGGAGCTTATAAAGGATTATGATTGTGAGATCATTACCATCCGGGCAAAGCCAACGTGGTGGCGGACGCCCTTAGCCGAAAGGAGAGACCCGAACCGATTCGGGTGAAAGCATATCAACTGATCATGACCTCAGATGTAATGAAGCAAGTCAAAGAGTTTTTGGATAAGGCACTGAAAGAAGACCATCTTAACTCTGAGAGAATGAGAGTTCTGGTCGCAGAATTGGGTGAAAACACGTTTGGGGTTAAAATCGATTCGGGAGAATGTGGATTCCTCGTTTTGGGGATCTATAGGTGAAGATAATGGATGAGGCTCACAAGACTCGATACTCCATTCATCCTGGTGCCACAAAGATGTATCAAGATATGAAGAAAGATTATTGGTGGCCGGGTATGAAGCGTGATGTGGTGGGGTATGTGAGTAAGTGCCTTACTTGCTTGCAAGTGAAGGCCGAGCATCAAAAGCCATATAGGAAGATCCAACCTTTGGATATACCAGAATAGAAGTGGGAGCACATCACCATGGATTTCATTACGAGGCTGCCACGTACTCCGAAAGGGTATGATGCCATATGGGTGATTGTGGACCATCTGACCAGAGTGCTCACATCCTACCGATCCACGAGACATATTCATCCGAGAGGTTGGCTAACACGTTCATCAAGGAGATTGTAACTCATCACGGTGTGTCGGTGTCCATTGTGTCTGATCATGACACCCGGTTTACATCTAAATTCTGGAAGTAATTCCATGACGCCATGGGGACGAGGTTACATATTAGCACGGCTTATCATCCCCAAACTGATGGTCAGTTAGAAAGGACCATTCAGACATTGGAACACATGCTTCGGGCATGTGTGATTGATTTTGGGGGAAGTTGGGATGACCACCTCCCGTTAGCCGAGTTCTCATACAACAACAGCTATCATGCCAGCATTGGTATGCCACCATATGAGATGCTATATGGTAGGAGACGTAGAACACCCGTTTGTTGGGGTGATATTGGTCATAAGGAATTAGGGAGCGTCGAGGTAATCGAGGCTACAACCGAGAAGCTTGAAAAGATCAAGGCCTTCATGAAGGCAGCCAAAGATAGACTGAAGTCGTATGCCGGTAAACGACGTAGACCGATTGAGTTCCAAGTGGGTGACTGGGTTATGTTGAAGGTCTCACCATGGAAGGGCATTATTCGTTTTCGAAAGCGGGGCAAGTTGAGCCCGAGATACATAGGCCCTTTCCGAATCATTGCTCGAGTAGGAGAGGTAGCCTATGGACTAGAGTTACCCGATGAGTTAAGTGGAATTCACCCTACATTCCATGTATCTCATCTGAGGAAGTGCTTAGCTCATGAAGGCATGATTGTTCCACTGGAGGTTATCGAAGTAGATGAACGGCTCAATTATGTGGACCAACCGGTGGCAATCATTGATTAGAAGGAAAAGAGGCTGAGGAATAAAGTGGTTCCCCTTATGCATGTACAGTGGAAGCACAGGAAGGGATCCAAGTCTTCGTGGGAGACTGAAGAAGAGATGAGACAGCATTACCCACAATTCTTGAGGAATAACAGGTTTCAAGGAAAAAACCTATTTAAGGGGGGTGGACTTGTAACACCAGGCTATTTTTAGACAAGAAAGAAGAATAAGTGAAGGAAAAGGAAAGAAAAGAAATAAAACCCAAGTCTAGGGGTAAAAAGTGTCCAAAAGGACAAAATGTTGAAATGTGGGTGTAAAAGGTGGTATGGTCGTCACATACACCACTGAGCTTTGGGTTTTTGAGAGAGAAAGAGTAGCTGGGAGTAGCAAATTCTCGGTTTTGAAGGAAGAACAAGAAAGAATTTGAATTCTATGTGAGAATTCGTGTTTTTATGATGTTCTTAACCGGTTATGTCCTTGGGTTTATGCTTATGTGTGTTTGTATGTGTTCGGGTACGTTTTTAGTGGGTTTCTTAGTGGTTGGATTCAATTTGCAAACGAGTTTGGAGGAAGCCATACTCAAGAGCTGCAAAGGTGAGTTCTAGGACCCTTCTTTTACTGGTTTTTAATTGATTTGAGGTTGGAAATGCATGAATGTATGCTTTTATTAAGCTGGGTTTCGGACATGCATGCTTGAATGTGTGTATGATGATGTTATGATGTGATGTGTGACTATGTTCATGCTTGATGATGTTTCTAAGACTTAGGATATATGATTTAAGCTTAGAACATGATGAATGGTGATTTGAGATTTAAATCAAATGTTTAAAGCTCATATGTTAAGTTTTAGAATGTGTATGTGTTGAAGGGTTAATACGATTGAGCAAAGTAAGTCAATGCGGATGAGCATTGACTAAGTATGACAAATGCGTATTAAAGTCAATGTGGATGGAGTCAATGGGGATGAGCATTTGACTAAGTCTGAGAAATGCGGATGAATATGGGCTAAGTAAAGGGAAATGCGGATGAGTATTAACTGCAAAGTAAGCAAATGCGGATGAACTATAGCAAATGCGGATGAACTATAGGAAATGCGAATGAACTATAGCAAATGTGGATGAGCTATAGGAAATGCGAATGAACACTTAGAATAATTCTGACTATTTGGGGAAAAAGAGGTAATGTAGGCTTTGACCTAGGAGATTCCCGGGGCTTATGTAAGTTGACTTTTGAGGTCATAGGTGGTATGTTGGGCATGTTATGATGTGTGATTGGTGTTTATGCATGTTGATGATGATGTTTCATGGTTATACATGATGTATGTTATGAATGTATGATGCCCTGCATGATGATGACCGAATGATATGTTTATCTTTGTTAGTATGATGTATGTTTATCTTTCCCGTGGCTTTACGTGTTATGTTAACGGATGAACTGAAAGTATTATGTAACATAAAGTGAAAGATATCGAAAGAGGAACATGAAGTAAGAATGCATGCATTAACAAGTAATGAAAGTAAAGATAGTCTTGTAAGCATGGCATGCATATCGGGGTCTTTCATTCTGATTAACCATTTGCATAGAACTATTGCTGCATACCATAGGTACTGTGACCATGAAGTGCGATGCACTGTTATAGAAGGTCTATGAGAGGCCTAGGTCTAGAACCATGAACAGAAAGGTATGGCATAGTAAACCTAAACTTTACCCTAGGTACTGTGACCACGAGGTGCGATGCACCATTATAGAAGGTCTATGATGGGCCTAGGTTCAGTACCATGAATAGAAGGGAAGGGTTTATGGATGATAGGAAGGAAAAGTAAAGAATGAGGCACGATAGATTAAAGAAGATAATGATGATATTATCTGTATGTACGTATGATGTATGAACACGAGCTAATGTAAAGTATAGTATGATTTTGAAAGAAAGCAAGAACGGTTTTATGAAAGTAACGTATCTTTTATTACAAAACTAGAGCTCACTCAGCAACGCTGACTTTTATATATTTTCCAGTTGGCAGGTGAGCATTGCTGAGGATGGCACGAGGCAGCTGCTCAGCTCCTTTGGATGGCATCCATTTATATAAAGCTTTTGTGATGTAATACAACAATGAAATTTTGTAACCAACAAACAACGCATTATTTTGCAAAAGTTTATTTATGATGAAATGAAATGTCATTTTTGATTGTTTCCGCTGTGAATGTTTATTTAAAATAACTGTAAATGTATGTTTTATGTGCAATGGTTGACCAGCTATAAGCGTCCCGGGAACGGGGCCTTACACAGTTGCATGGTTTAGTCGTGCGATTGAGTCATGTGGTTGATCCATTCACATGACTGAGTGTTCAGTCGTGCGACTGAGTCAATCTCATGTTTTAATCATGCGACTAATCCAGTCTCTGGTTCATTCGTACGACTGGTTCATTATGTAGTTGTTCATGTGTATTGTCCATTAGCATGGGCCAATCGCATGAGAACTTCACATGATTAAGTTTGAATATGTTTCATAGTCATTATTTGATTTAGATATTATTCAAACAACCACAACATATATAGTGAAGTCAATAAGCGTTATTACATACCAACCAATGAAATATTCATCATTATATAAGCACAACCACATATTGTATTTTATTAGGTACCCACATAATTACATATGTGTAAGACAATACAAACATATTACATTAAGTTTAGAAACTAGGGACACATGTATCTACACTCCCCCTAGGTTGATGCTACCAAAACACTTGAAGACTTCTGATATCAACAGCCCTCATTAGGATAATGACCATCCATTTGTTCATGAGATGATCAAGATTACTCAAACTCTTAAAGTGTCTTCTCATGTCAAAGAGATCACGGATTAAACATATCCTGCCATGTGTAGACATTGTTAATACCTTGATCTCTGATGTCATGTGATCTTTCCAAATTTGTAGTGTATGTCCAAGACAAGATGGGTCTTCCTGATGCTAGAGGAGCTTCTTCCTTCTTCTTCTTTGGCTTTGGTTTGCAAGCCCTCCTCTTTCTCCTCTTTGAACCTTTTAACTGAGAAGACTGGCCTGTAGCACCTATTTGATCTTCATTGTCTTTCTTAATTGGGTTTTCCTCTCTCAAAGGGTTAAATTGAGAGGGGACAAAACCCTATTGTGGATCAGTAGTGGAAGTTTGTTGAGGCTCAACAGGAGATTCAGGTTGTAAGTCAACAAGTTCACCTCTTTGAGGGCCTTAATCTCTACTTCCTAAGGGACCTAATTGGTGGGGAGTGTAAGTTAACAAGTTCATCTCTTTGAATCTTCTGCTTGATAACTCTGATGTGCTCATCTGACTGGGGTTGAGTAAGAGTGATATTCTTACTGAGAATCGAATATGATAATCAAGTCAATGATTGAGTGGCGGAAACAAACAATCAAAGAACATTCATAGCAAGAAAATTACTCATAAATGCTATTTGTATTGATATATGAAAGTTGATAAATTACAGAGAATAACTACAACTAAAATTCTCTATCTATCAGCCATCGCCTCAATACGAGGTAAAATATTCTATTTATAGGCAGACAAGATGCCTTTACAAAATGACTAAACTACCCCTGACCTATTACATCTGAAACTAATCTAAGTCCTGATCCGCATCTCTACTTGTTCATCCGCATTGACAAATGCGGATGAGATAATCTTGATCAACATTTCCACTTGATCATCCGCATTAGTAAGTTGGTCATCCGCTTTGGTTAATGCGGATGAACAAATACTTATGCATATTTGGTCTGTCATCTGCATTTGTCAATGCGGATGAGCAAAGTCTTGTCCGCATCTTCTTTTGTTCTTCCGTATTAGTCAATGCGGAAGAGTAACTTGTTCTTCAGCATTAGTATTTTGTCTTCCGCATTAGTCAATGCGGAAGAGTAAACACTTGTCCGCATCAGAGTTATGTCTTCCTCATTAACTAATGTGAAAGATAACACTTGGTTATTCTCCTTGCAGATCTTCGTCCGCATTACTTCTTAGACTTGTGGGATTCTAGCTGAGCAATCATCAATTCACCCATTGAGTTGGCATGTATGATCCTTTCAGGGCGCAACAATACTCCCCTAAGGATTATACAGCCAAGTTTTCCTCAATGTTTGGGAGGTGATTGATGTTGTGATGATTCAGCTGGATCTTTTGATGATACAAAAGGTGCATCTTGTCTTGGTTCCAGAATTGCTTTGATCATGTTGACAAAGTCTTGAGCCTCTGACATTTTATCTTTGCTCAGTACATGAATCTTCATTCTGCTCATATTATGGATTGCTTCAAGTGGTAGCTTCTTCAAAGAGATAGGTTCCCAAAGAGAAACTGTTGAAAGTCCATCTCTGTGAATTAATAGGGAACCATCTACATCAACTTGAAGCGTGACAATGTTGCCCAATTGGAGAGGTGTCTTCTTCTTCTTTCTTTTCTCTCTCTTTGCATTGATCTAATCATAGGCCATATTTAGTAGTTTGATACATTTCAGAATGAAATGTAGATCTTCTTCAACCAGTTTGTTTGATATCTCTCTAAAGTGTCTTGTATAGATGTATTGAATGTATGATTGATCCAATAATCTCACTTCATATCCACTGAATAATCTAATCTCAGCACCCTCTTTTCCTCCCCATTTCCTCTCAATTACTAACTCATATGTCTTCTCGTAATAAAACACATTTGAAATTGGAATTGAGGAATGTGTACCAGCTACCATTTTTCTTTTCAAGGATTCAGTAGGTTTGACTTTAAGTTCAGGGAATACAACTTCTTCTGCTGGTTTTGTTTGTTTCTTTTCCATTGGAATCTTGAATGTTTTGTCTTTCATCATGCATGTAGCTTTCAAAGTGTTGAAGTTGTTTGTTCTTTTGAACATTATGAGTATTCCTTCAAATTCATAACCTCTGTACATGGCATTATGGTTGATCAGCTCTAGGTTGGCCAGTTCTTTCAAGTCATGAATCTCAAGTGCATTTACTAAAGCAGTGTACTCAGTAAAGAATTGCACTAAGCTAGAGATCCTTTTGACCATAAACATGTTCCATGCACTATCATACTTCTAGGCAATAATTTTTTGATCTGTTTCTCCTTTTGGAATAGATATTCCTCTCATCATCTCAGCAGTGGTCAACCCTTCTTGAAGATTCAGTTGAGAGGTTTCAGCAAACCACTCTGGATATTTATGAATGACAAGTGCAAGATAATCTTGATCTTTGTGAGTAAGACTCATGTCATGTGCAGACACTCTTCCTATTGGCTTCTTGTTAAGCACCTCTTCTTCCAACTACTTTAATTTTTCTTTCTTCTCATTTATCATCTTAAGAGTAGTAGCTCTCAAAGAATTTGTCTTCATGTTAGCCAACTTTCTTTTGGTGAAGCCTTGATTTGTGAGGTAATCCTTCATTTCCTTGTCAGTCATACAATAAGGATCAGGAAATACTGGCTTATGAATTGGTGATGATCTTTTCATTGATGATAGCTTGGATGGAGGATTCTGTCTTGGCAATGGTCTATCATACCCAGATGATTTCTTCACAGAAGAACCTTTATGCGCAGTAGTATCTTTAAAGGTTGCCTTTTCATACTCAGTTTAGTTGTTGGATCAAGCAGCCTTTTTACTTTATCTTCCTCCTCCTTTATGCCTTCATAAGTCATTCCAAACACTTCATCAGGATCATAACCTTGATTGATCAGAAACATGGCTTTAATTATCAAGTCATCAGTTTGTGCTTTGGATACCATGTCTTCCACTGCCTGTTCTGCTTTGATGGGACTGTCCATAAGAACATCCTCTTTAGCTTCATATCCACCAGCAATCTCACCTTGTTCCAAATCAATTGCACCAGCCAATTTCTTCAATTGAGCTTCTGCTTTCTCATGTTCTTCCAAAAATTCAGCAACTGCTGCTAGACTTCTGGGGTCATCTTTTTGTTTCTTGACCGGTTCTTCTTCAACTATTGGTTTCTTACCTTTAACTTTTTCAGCTAAGTATTTCCTCTTTCATGAGTAAGTTTGAAGTGGAGGGCTTGAAGCTTCACCCTTTTCTATTACTTCAGGCATTCTCTTGGGTGTTGTTTGTACTTGTTCATCCACATTCATTTCTTGGTTTTCTTTTTTTGATTCTTTTTATTTCTCTCTTTCTTGTTCAATTATTTCTCTTATTCTTTCTTTTTGCTCTTCAGTTAGAGACATTGCACGAACAATCTACATGTTTAGCTCTTTCTCCAAAGGTTCTGGAAATTTTGGAATGAGCACAATTGGATGAGAATCAGCTTTTAGGTTGTTTACAAAGTCCCAGAAATCACTATCAACACTGAATTCTTCAAAAGTAAAGCTGTCTAGTGTGCTAAAAAGTTCTTCAAACTCAGCTTTTTCAGTGTGATCAGCAGAGGTTTCTCCAGAATAAAGCACCATTTCTAAACTGTGTTCCTCATGCTCTGTCTCACTTGTATTATCCTCTTGTTCTTCATTTTCATTAAAAAACTGGTTGTCATCAACATCAACCTTTTCTTGTTCTTCTTTCTCATCATCATCATCTACTTTATTTCTTTGGATTTTAATCATCATTCCAAGCTTTGATATCCTTTTGTTCTTGCTATCAATTTCTTTTTCAAGTTTGGAGATGGTATTAGCTTGTTCTTCTATGATATTTCTTGATCCTCCATTGCTATTGTTTGAATTTCAAGAGTGTCAATATGTCCACTGACTTCTTCTCTTAAGTGATTAAGGGCAGCCTTTACAATTTCAGTTTCCTTATCTTTCTTAGTCAATTCAGCCTTATGTTTATCTTTAAGATCTTTCAACTCTAGTTCCTTCTCATCTAGTTCCAGAATTCTATCATGTATGATTCTTGCCCTTCTGTTTAGAATTCTCTCCATTCTTTCAATCTTTTGCATCAATTCAATGATCAGTTCATCCTTCTCTTCTGTCTGTTAACGTTTGAATCAGCAAAACTTTCTGAGGGAGCAGGCTCAAAAGTTGTTGTTTTTGCAGGCATGTGAGTGTGATGATCCTCCTCATTAGAAGATGATTTGAAAGCTTTCGAAGCACTGGTTGATCCTCCTACATCAGCAGGGTAATCTTGTGATGGCACAGGTTGAAAAGGGGATATAATGATTGTTGTGGTGGTGATATTGGAGAGTGATGATGAGGTGATATAGGTGTAGGTAAGTGGTTGATGGTGGTGTTGGTTGTGGTAATGTTCATGGAGATGATTCTGGTGAAGGTTGTGGTGTTGAAAGTGGTGGTGATGGTAGTGAAGTATAGGTGATGGTTGTGATGTTAGTTGTGGAGTTGAAAGTGGTGGTGATTGTGGTGATGGTATTGGTGATATTATGGTGATGGTATTGGTGATGGTATTGGTGATGGTATTAGTGATGGTATTGGTGATGGTATTGGTGATGGTATTGGTGATCGTATTGGTGATCGTATTGGTGATTGTATTGGTGATGGTATTGGTGATGGTATTTGTGATGGTATTGGTGATGGTATTGGTGATGGTTGAGCAGCAGGTTGTGGTGATTGTTGTGGAGATGGTTGTGCTTCTTGATTTATCTATTGCAACATCCAAGGCAGAAGAGGAGTGTGAGCCCACTATAAAAGTTTCTAGGATCTCTCTTCTTTACATACTTCTATGATCTTGCATCATAATATGGAATTTCAAGCATTGGTCCTTCAGTTGCAATGTTATGAAATGATTCATTTATTAGACATCGAATGAATCTGGGATACATCAGAAACTTCTATCTTAATCCTTCTCTAATGTTTGAAACTAGGCCATTGAATACATATGCAGACATATTGAATGGCCTGTTGGTACATAGAGCACAAATAGTTGATGATGTGAGGACTGGAATGTCATTACATCCTGTCTTTCTGTTTGACAAACAGTGCTGGAACATATGAATAATGAATCTCTATGGTAAATCAACCAATCCCTTAACAATCTGCTTGGCTTCATAACCTCCTTCATAACCAATTTCTACAAAGAAAGTGGTTATGTCTTCATCACTCAGTTCCAAAGGTGCATTTACATCATCACCAAACCTTAGACATCTTCTAATAGACTCTTCACTAATGACTAGTGTGTATTCACTGTTAATTCTCCTAGTAAGTGTTCTAATGCCATCAGCTTCAACAACCTCAGCTATGTTCCAGAAAGACCTTATGAGATTCTCATAGATGTTAGGTCTGACTGTGATGGCATATGCTATCCTGGTGATATTGATGAATCTGATGATGTCTCTTAGCCCTTCTGCTTCTGGGACATCAGGGTTTAAATAACCGCTGACGCTATGGAGCTTGCTCC
This sequence comes from Flaveria trinervia, assembly GCA_025506515.1. NCBI lineage: Eukaryota > Viridiplantae > Streptophyta > Magnoliopsida > Asterales > Asteraceae > Flaveria > Flaveria trinervia. The sequence goes on from CM046442.1 coordinate 66,546,425, forward strand.
ATGTAAGATTTGCCATGTAATCTGCACAAGAGACATGTGTGTTAGTTATCAGTTTTGACTTTAAATTAACAAGGAAGACTACTTGTTATTCCTGTTGATTTTCTGTAATGGCAAATGGTGAATTTGTCATTTAACAATCACAGTTTCAATGTTTGAATCATTCAATAGATGATGTGACTTCGATTTGTTACACATTTTTTTTCTTTTTCATTTTGCTCTGTTTTTCGCAGTAAACATGATTATAAAGGTTTTCAATATCAGTTGAATTCCTATCAATTTGTATGTTTATTGAAGTCGAAAATGTGTATAACATCACATTAATAAGTTTGATTTTTGTGTTCTTCATTATTATCTGGTTCATTGTTTGATTTAGGTTAACAGTCCGAAACTCAAGTCTTGGTTTCAAATTTTTTTGAAATTATACCTTATCTTCGAAATAACTGTAGTTCTTATTGATGACAAGAATGTTTTGAGAAGAATCACAACAAAATCTTTGAATGTTTATGATGATGATGATGATTGAAGATGGTGTACTGTATGTTTGCGCTCGTCTCACTATAAAGTCTCTCAAATTTGAAAAGTATTAATGACCCGTTTGAATTCCTTTAAATAGTCAATAATACAATTTGAAAAATTTTACAAGTTTAAAAACAGATACAGTCACCACTGTAGCAAATGCTAAAGGTTAATTTGTTTGACTTTTGTTCATCCATATTTGTTAACTGTAGCAAATGCGGAAGACAAACTTTTGACAGTTCGCATTTGGCTACTTTTGGTCATCCGCATTTTTTGACTGTAGCAAATGCGGAAGGCTAATTTTTGACTGACTGTCCGCATTCCACTACTGTTACAAATGCGGAAGCTTTGTTTCTTAATTTTTTACTGTTGCAAATGCGGAAGTCAAACTTGAAATCTTTGGCTGTCCGCATTTGTGTTGTAATAAATGCGGAAGAATAACATTGCACTTCAGCACTGTATCAAATGCAGTTGAGTTGCTTGTTTTATCCTATTCGTATTTGTACACAGTAGCGAATGCGATAGAAGAAAGTCAATCAGCATTTGTGCAACTATATCAAATGCGGTTGACAAGTCAACACAACACTATAGCAAATGCGATAGAGACCTGGTCATACGCATTTGTTAACTGTATCAAATACGGTAAAGTAAATTTCACATTTACTTCACAAACTAATGCGGTAGAGTAAAATCATTGTCTGCATTAGTTGCACTTGAAAAAAGTATTGTTACCCGTATTAGTTACATGCATGGGTTACCTTCACCCGCATTAACTAATGCACTTACCTGCATTAGCTTTCGAACTTAATCAAAAGTTAATGTGATGGAATTGATTATTCATCTTATGAAGAGGTGTCCTTTATTGATTTTTCTTTTGAAGTTGGCTGTTGAAGTTGTCAATTCTTGCTTGGATTGACTTGTATGTCACAATTTTGACAAATCTTGGGCTTATCATGTTTCTAAGAATCTGCATAAGTTGAGATATAATGGTATAACTTATTGCAACAACACCAACTAAAATTATTTTTGTTTTGTTTGTCAAAATTAAGTTAATAAACAAAAATTTAGACTTACTCAAAAATTTTAAATTACTCCCCCTAAAGTTTATGTCCATATTTGGAGAGAAACTTTAAAAATTTAAAACATTTTGAATATATTTTGATTAATATTAATAATGAAGTGAAAAAATATCTTTGTTGGGATCATATCAGTCCTTCATTACACATGTGCATCCTTTATGATTAAATGGACATGATTATGAACTTGAAGATTGAAGGTATGTTTGTCCTCTTAAACCCATACCTCGTTGATATTTTGATGCAAATGACTTTTATCATGTTTTGGTTGATTTATTATTCAATGTGTACCTCACACACGTAAGCATGAAATGATCAACCCTCCTTATACAATGCATGGTAGAACTTTTTCACAACTTTTCTTACGAGGTTACCTAAGTCATGAAATCTCATTTTCACTGATCCTTATTGGTATTCTTTTAATTTGATCCTTTTTCATGTTGATCCACATTGGGATTCTTTTCATTTCACTTTGGAAGGTGATCCATTTTGGGATTCTTTTGTTCATTCACTTGGAATGTATTACTTTGTTGATTCATCTAATTTTTGGATGTGTTCCACATTGGGAATCTTTTGGATCATGACACCTGCACTATGTGCAAGTTTCATCAGGTCTTTGCTCAGCAAAACAAAGATGAAACATGATATGGTGAAGGAGATTCATAAAGTATCATTACCTGGTGTGTTTAGGTTACTACACACACATGCATTCAGATAAGCCAATACATACCTGTACTTTGTGATGAGTGTTTCACAATTGAATATGTCTTTAATTCATCACTGCGTGTATCTTTTCTTTCAAGTTGAGCCTACCAACATATCTGGTAAGTCATTTCAGTCTTTTACATTTTGAAATTAAGCACAGTGAATGATATAACGACTGTAATTATATCATTTCTGAAAGAATTCTTTTCTTCATCAAACTTATTTTTATTGTTTTTTTGTTTTTTTGTGGTTTTTCTGATGCTTTAAATTGTTTTTGATTTTTCTATAGTTTTCGCTTAAGGTTAATCATGCCAATTGACTTAACCAGAAATTCAAACCTACTACATTCAAATGCCTTGGTAAACAAATCAGCTAATTGACTTTGGATTGGAACTTGAATCAATTTGATTAAACCCTTTTTAGCACAGTCTCTCAAAAAATGATATCTAATCTCAATATGTTTTGTTTTTGAGTGCTGAACTGGATTATTAGTTATAAAGACAGCAGTTGTGTTGTCAATAGAAATTGGTGTGTGCAAGAAGTTAAAACAATAATCAAGCATCTGGTTTTGAATCCAGAGAACTTGAGAGCAACATGCTGATGTAGCAATATACTCAGCTTCTACTATGGACACAGACACATTTGTCTGCTTCTTGCATTGCCTGGATACTAGTCTGGGACCAAGAAATTGACAACCGCCAGAAGTGGATTTTCTGTTGAAGTTGCATCCTCCATAATCATTGCCTGTGTAGGCATAGAGATTAAATTCTCCATCCTTTGGATACCATAACCCAAGAGCTGGCTTGCCCTTCACATATCTGAATATCCTCTTGATTGCGTTCATATGTGATTCTTTTGGATCAGCTTGATATCTGGCACACACAGAAACGCCAAACATAATATCAGGCCTACTGGCTGTTAGATACATAAGTGAACCTATCATTGATCGATAGTGAGTCTGATCCACTGATTTGCCTTGAGGGTCAGGTCCAATCTTCACTTTAGTATCCACAGGAGTTCGGATAGACTGATAGTTAGCAAAGTGGAATTTCTTCAACATGGTTTCGACAGATTTTGATTGGTTAATGAAGATTCTATCTGTTGTTTATTGGACTTGCACCCCTAGAAAAGGTGAGTTCCCCCATAGCACTCATTTGGAACTTTGAATGCATAAGGTCTTCAAGTTCTTTGCAAAGTTGCTTGTTTGTCGAGCCAAATATAATGTCATCCATGTAGATCTGGACTAACAACATGTCTTTCCCTCTTATTCTTCTGAAGAGAGTCTCATTAGTTTTTCCTCTTTCATACCCATGTTCAAGAAGAAACGATGATAGAGTCTCATACCACTTTCTTGGTGCTTGATGAAGACCATACAGAGCTTTGTCAAGCTTGTAAACTCTATGAGGGAAATTCAAAGTCAGGTGGTTGACTCACATAGACTTCTTGAGCAATCTTTTCATACAAGAAGGCACACTTTACATCCATTTGATAAACAGTAAATTTTGTGGACGTAGAATATGCAAGAAAGATTCTGATTGTTTCTAGTCTGGCAACAGGAGCAAACACTTCGTCGTAGTCGATTCCTTCTTCCTGAGTGTATCCCTGTACCACTAGTCTTGCTTTATTTCTGATGACTATCCATCTATCATCAGTCTTGTTCCTGTACAACCATCTGGTACCGATAGGGTATTGTCCTTCAGGAAGATCTACCAGCTGCCATACTTCTTGCTTCTTGAATTGGAGCAATTCTTCCTGCATTGCTTCAATCCAACTATTGTCTTGAAGTGCCTCTTTGATGTTTTTGGGTACTATTTGACATTAGTTGCACTTGAAAAAATTCAACATAGCACTATAGCAAATGCGATAGAGACCTTTTCATACGCATTTGTTAACTGTATCAAATACTATAAAGTAAATTCCACATTTACTTCACACACTAATGCGGTAGAGTAAAATCATTGTCTGCACTAGTTGCACTTGAAAAAAGTATTGTTACCCGCATTAGTTACATGCATGGGTTACCTTCACCCGCATTAAGTAATGCACTTACCTGCATTAGCTTTTGAACTTAATCAAAAGTTAATGTGATTGAATTGATTATTCATCTTATGAAGAGGTGTCCTTGATTGATTTTTCTTATGAAGTTGGCTGTTGAAGTTGTCAATTCTTGCTTGGATTGACTTGTATGTCACAATTAATACAAGTTTCCCAATTTTGACAGATCTTGGGCTTATCATAGAAAGCAGGAGAACAAACAGATGTTTGCAATACTTGACTTGCTTCTTGTCACCCTCTCATTAAGATCACCAATAATGGTTTCAACCGGATGATTCTTGTGTATTCTTGTGGTTGGAATGGTGTCACCAGCAATAGTTACATCAAGATTGGAGACATTCAGTTCATTTTGGTAGAGGCATATTCATCTTGTATTGTTGTTGAATTATAAAGACTCCCAATTTCTGTTTCAGCAACTGCTACATCTTGAGCAGCATTGTGGTTGCTTGCATCATTTGATGTACCATGTGTTTCTACTGAATGAGAAGCCTGTTTTTGATTTCTAATCTCATTTGACAAGTCATCTGAGTGAGACGGTACCAGGCTGGGACCTTCTTCAGAAGAAACACTAAGGTTTTGAGACATATGTCTGATGGGATTAGCTTGAGTAGGAACATCTTCATTCATATGTTCATCAAATGTTGGTGGAATCAATGGATAATTATCTCTTCTTTCTACAGTTGATGAAGTATCACCTGAATGTATATTTCCTGCATCAGACAAGTGAAATTGGTCAAATGATTTTGTAAAAGTGTCAATATCAAACAACCAACAGGACCATTTGTGATTTGGAAAATGAATGTTCTTTGAATTGAACATTTGTAGATTCATCAATAATGTTCAGTCTAGGATTGAACACTCTATAAGCCTTTGAGACAGAAGAATAACCTACAAAGAATCCTTCATCAGACTTGGATGAAAATTTTCCCAAATCATCACAGGTGTTTAATATTGAGACTGGAAAACCAAATGATTTGAGGAATCCAATAAACGGTTCTTATGAAAGATTAGTTCATAAGGTGTCATGTTACTTTCTTTAACAATCAGAGTTCGATTTTGCACAAAGTACGATGTGTTAACTGCTTCTGCCTAGAAGGTGATTGGTAGTTTAGCATTGGCTAGCATCATTCTTGCTGCTTCAATTAGTGTTTTATTTCGCCTCTCAGCTACCCCATTTTGTTGAGGAGTTCTAGCTACACTAAATTGATGAGCAATGCCTTTGGTTGCACAAAAGGAACTCATATTTTCATTTTTGAACTCTGTCCCATTATCACTTCTTATTATTTTGACTTTAAAATCAAGTTGACTTTCAATTTTAGTAATAAATTCTTGAATGATTTGGGATGCTTCATTTTTATGAAGTAGGAAGAACACCCATGTGAACCAAGAAAAGTCATCAATGATCACTAAACAATACTATTTCTTTCCCATACTCATTACGTGAGTTGGTCCAAAAACATCCATGCGAAGTAACTTCAATGGAGTATTGTTAGTGTTCACCAGCTTGGTTTTGTGAGACGATTTGTGTTGTTTTCCTTTGAGGAATGCTGAACATTGATGAATAAAATTGAATTCTTTTTTAGGAAGACCAATGAAATGGTTTTCTTTGACTAACTTGTTCATATTTTTAAAGTTAGTGTGCCCCAAACGTCTATGCCAAAGCTGTGACTCATCAAATGATGCTTTAGACAAAAGACATGTTTCTTCCTTAGGTGATGCAGAACACAGTTTTAAGACATATGTATTATTCTTCCTCGAAGTCTTTAAGACAACCCATTCTTTAGGGATCTGAAATCCAGGTTTCAGAATGTAGCAGTGAGTGTCTATAAAATAAGTGGAATATTTTTTGTCGCAGATCTGAGACACGCTTAGTAGATTGAAATTTAGTTGTTCACAGTAATTCACTTTGTCAAAGCTCAGCATCCCGTTTGCCATAGATCCTTCTCCTGTAATTCTACCACCTATAATCTCCACCGAATGCCACAGTAGTTCCTTCTATGTACTTGAAATCATGAAGGAAGGAACGATCTCTAGTCATGTGTCGGGAGCATCCACTGTCTACGTACCATAGGCTATTAGACCTGTGTGGATGAACCTACAAGCAAAAAGAACGAATTAGAATAAGGAACCCAAGCCACGATGGTCTTGGGATTCCCGTTTCTATTCATGATAGTCACCTCCTGGTATTTCCCTCTGAATTGTGATTGGATGGAGGTGTTCTGGGAGATTTTTGATGATGATTGGTTGAGTCATCTCATCAACATCTACTGAGGATTCAGATGAATAATGAAATCGTTGGTCTCTATTTCTTTGTAAAAATTTAGCCCGAGTTTCATTATCAAAAGTTGGTTTTTGCTTAGGAAGGTCAAGTTTGTGTTTGATTATGAGATGACTTCTTTGACCCTTCCTTAAATCCTTCATGTTATTTCTGTCATTTGTTGTTCTAGGTGTCCTAGATTGACTATTATCATGATGAGGTCTGACAGAGTGCATCACAGTAGATGTTTTTGAGATGGGCTTGTGTTGTGGAATTCTCAACCCCTTATGATTAAGTAACAATCAGATGTATTGTGATTGTTCATGTCACAAATTGAACAATACTTATTGAAATATCAATTTTTGGTGGAGTGATTATTCATATCACACATAGACCAATATTGATTAAAGAAGCATTTATCTGTCTTGTGATTGAACATGTCACAAATATCACAATACATTGTTTGTTTCTTGAATCAGATTTTTCCTTGTGTGGCTCAACTGATACTTTCTTTTGATGAGTCACTTTCTTTTCTTTAGTTGATGAATCAGAATCAACCCTTTTTGTAGTTTGCTTCACAAAACTACTTTTGTTTAGTTGTTTGGGTTGTTTCTGTTTCTTCAGCCTATTTATCACTTCTTTCTAAACTGGTCAACATGTTCCTTGTTACAGATATCAAACCCAACTCCCTGCCTTAACCTTGATGACTGAGGGTCTGATGAAGTTTTATGTGTTGAACTCAGTTTTATAGTTTGTTTCTTTTTCCATGAAGCCTTTTCTGATTTGCTTGAATTTTATGGAGATATAATCTCATTATCAGAACTACTCTCAGTAGTGGGTTTCATTGTGTTGATATATTTCTTTTTGCCTTGTAAAACAGATGGTATGAATTTTATAAAATGTACAATTGCTTTTACAGGGCTTGATGGTTTCATGACACTCACTGTCTTGTCTGAACACTCTTTGATTTTGATTGGGTGACCTAACTTGATTTTATCCTCATTGGTTTCAAAATAAACATCAGGTTTTTTTGAGGATTTGTCACTTGTTTCACTACTATTTAGGTTCCATATTTTTAGGTTCAATTGATTCAGAGAATGAGACAGAGTCGGGCATGACAGTGTAATTGTCATTTTATGGTGGAGGACATGAATTATACCCAATCCCTGACATGTCCTTTGGATCCTTTTATGAATCCAGCATCTCTTACAGCTTGACCGAAGACATTTTAGATTTTTCAAGTTTCACTTCAATCATAGATTGTTGAGCTTTAGCTTGAGCTAACTTTTCAGTAAGTAGCCATTTTCAGCTGCAAGATTGTATTTCTCACCATGCAATTTTTCTATGTCAGAAACGAGAGATTTGATTTTGATTTCAAAACTTTTTAGTTCTCTCTTCATCATTTCTGACTTCATTTTTCTTCTTTAAATTTATCTGGCAGTTTATGGTTGTATTCTCCATACTCTTGTAATTTATTTATGCATTTTTCACTACAAAGGTTAGTTTTTACCTCAGTAGATATTGAAGATGGTCCATCATTAATGTGAGCCATAGGAGCATGATTCTGGAATTGAGGCTTGACTTCCTCAAGGGCACTGGCAGAGGGCTGACTGCTTGCATGGGCTTGATTTGTCAGCTGTGGTTAATTCTGGTATGTTTGTTGACGATGAGAATGATGATACTGTTGTTGTTGATTGGTGGAGTGATAACTTGAATTGGGCTATGATGATGATTGGCCTGGAGAGTTCCTTGGATAGTTGTTTCTTTTGGGAGCATTGCACTCTCTTGAGAAATGGCCAGTCATGCCACAGTTGAAGCATTTCACCTTGGATTTATCATATCCAAGTTTTGTGTTCTCTTTCAAGCTTAGCTTTCTTCCTTTTCTGAAGAATTTCTTTACTCTCATGGCAATCATTGCCATTTACCACTGTAGATCCATCTCCTTAACATCATCAGGATCCATTTCTTCCAATTCTTCCTGAATTAGGTGGGTAGAAGTGAGTCTTCCTCCCAGATATGCTTCAAAGCTTGCAATAAAGGCATTGTAAGTTGCCTTTTGCTCTTCTGATTTTAAGTCTTCTGGAGAGGTTTGAGGAGCAGTGGAGACTTTGGGTGCTTGTGATGAAGTTGAAGGATGATTGAATGGCGGAGTTGCAATGAACCCAGTATTGTTCATTTGATCTCTTGATGAGATGAAATCATCTTCCTCTGTGATGAAAGCATTTTCAACAGAATGAGATTCTGAAGGAAATTTGTATGCTTCAATCACTCTTGGTCCACTCAGGTTTCTGCTTTGTTCATCAAGTTCCAAAGCTTCAATCTTGCCTATCATAATGTCTAGAGTGGTATTCTCAAAATCAAGAGTATTTTTGAGCATTGTGACATTCTGCTTCCAACTTTCAGGTAGACTATGAAGCGTTTTCTTGTTAAGTTCTTTAATATTGTAAGAAACTCCCATGATTTCCAAATCATTTACCAACTGTACAAATTTGTGCAGTTGTTTTGATATGGATTCCCCTTTGGTGTTGTGGAAGGTTTCATACTGATTGACCAGCTTGTCTTTGTTAATTCAGCAACCTCACTGCTTCCTTCACACATAATTTTGATTGCATCCCAAATAGCTTTAGCAGTTCCATACTTCCAATCTTTTCAGCACATCCATCTTGAGTGCTTGAGTCAAAATTGAGTATGCTTTGAGATCAATTTTGATTTTCTTATAGTCATCTTCATCCAGAGTTAAGTCTTCAATTGGTATTCTAGCAGTCTTGTAAAGTGCAGCTTTAGCAGTTTATAGAGTAACAGGAATACGTGGACCCTTACATATTGAGATCCAAAAATCAGGATCTACACCTATGATATAATTTCTAAACCTTATTCTCCATTGTTTAAACTCAGATTTGTGTTTAAGCATGGGAGGTTTAGGTGTATGACCAAGTTCAAAGTAACTGTTAGAATCCATGTGTATTTGTGTAAGTATAGATTTAGTTATTTTAAGATTGATTATGTTTGATAAGTCCAACTTGTTCAATTTTCGAAGTTCAGAATGAGTTTTGTAATGATTTTCTTGCTATTTGACAGGAGTATTCTTGCTATTTACTAAGTAGGGATGATGATACCCACTACTAGCAACTTGATTACCAGATCAATGGAGTTCTATTCAGTCTGTTCGCAGATCTGAAAGAGAATCGAGAGCCAAAGCTCTAATACCAATTGACTGGGGTTCAGTAAGAGTGATATTCTTACCGAAAATCGAATATGATAATCAAGTAAATGATTGAGTGGCGGAAACAAACAATCAAAGAACATTCATAGCAAGAAAATTACTCATAAATGTTGTTTGTATTGATATATGAAAGTTGATAAATTATAGAGAATAATTACAACAAAAATTCTCTATCTATCAGTTGTCGCCTCAGTACGAGGTAAACTATTCTATTTATAGGCAGACAAGATGCCTTCACAAAATGACTAAACTACCCCTGACCTATTATATCAGAAACTAGTCTAAGTCTTGATCCGTATCTCTGCTTGTTCATCCGCATTGACAAATGCGGATGAGATAATCTTGATCAGCATTTCCACTTGATCATCCGTATTAGTAAGTTGGTCATCCGCATTGGTTAATGCGGATGAACAAATACTTATGCACATTTGGTCTGTCATCTGCATTTGTCAATGCGGATGAGAAAAGTCTTGTCTGCATCTTCTTTTGTTCTTCCGCATTAGTCAATGCGGAAGAGTAACTTGTTCTTCAGCATTAGTATTTTATCTTCCGCATTATTCAATGCGGAAGAGTAAACACTTGTCCGCATCAGAGTTATGTCTTCCGCATTAACTAATGCGGAAGATAACACTTGTTATTCTCCTTGCAGATCTTCATCCGCATTACTTTTTGGACTTGTGGGATTCCAGCTGAGCAATCATCAATTCACCTATTGAGTTGGCATGTATGATCCTTTGAGGGTGCAACATCATCCATGGTGTACAGAGACATAGGACCAAGTCTCCTTCCGGAGCATCCATACAACTTCAAGAAGCTCATCATCCTCTGCCTATGAGCAGACTTCTTTATACTTTTCTGGATGATAGCTGTTGACTTTGCAACCTCTTCCCTTAACTTCCTTTTGGTGAACTTTCTTTCTTTGACTATCTCAAGTTCAAGTTGTTTAGGTAAGGGAAGAAATGCAGCAACCTGATAGAGGCATGTGGCACTCAGGTAGTTGATCATGTTGATCCTATCCTTTTCTTTGTCTACCTGAGGTTCTTATGGAACCACATCCTCTTGCATAGGACTTTCTTGAACTGGGGAGAGAGTAGGCACATGCTTGTACAGTATTTTCTTTCTTCTGTATTCTTTGATTTGAAGAAGTAGCTTTGCATCCTCTACCTCCTTTCTTTCCTTTGACAATTCCATGTCAACCAGTTCATTTAATTCATCTAAGGGTAGGGAAATGATATTATTAATATCATAGTTCCTGGTCTGCAAGTAGTTGATCTTGACTGCCGTCAACTCATCATTCTGAGTGTTTGGCTTGGGGGCAGCCCTGATAGCAGATTCCATGAGTCTTGAAGACCTAGTAAAGGAACTTTCTCCCCTTCGCTTCCTTTTCCTCTTTCTCTCCTCCTCAATATCCTCAGAAGTCATTTTTCTTTTCCCTTTGTCACTCATAGACCTTTGTGACTCATGGTGGAGAGAGCTTTGGCCTTCAATGCTTGATGTAGCTTCAAAGCTCTGGCTAGAGAGAGGTTGAGATACACCTTCACCAGCAGGTGTCTCATAAAGGGAATGAACCTCTGCAACAGTTGATGGTGAGACAGAGCTCTCAAGTTCTACCACTAGGCTTTTAGTCAAAGTTTTCCCTATGAAGCTAATGTTAGGGTCTGCCTCAACATCCAGTTGACCAATGATATTACTTGATTGCCTTAGTCTCTATCTGAAGCTAAACTCTGTAGTAATTCTGTCCTGAATTCTTTGAGCCAGCTTGGCAGCTTGTCTTGATTGGCATTGGTTGACAAGTGGCATGCTGACAATATCAAGACTTTTATAGAAGTCCAAGATCTAAAAATTGAAGACTTCTTGCTGCCCTTGAACTCTTTGAATGATAAGGGCTCTTGTGTTTTCATCATACATACACCCAATAATGTTATTTGAAGTTGGTGGAGATGACATTGCCATTGGTATTCCTTCCTCAAAAGACTCTAAATGTAGGAGTTATCGAGTCCACATCAATGTGAACTTGAGGAAGTTGTTGAGTATGCACAATTATAAGTGAGGATGGTGAGTCCTCAATGTCCATACTCCTTGAAGAACTCCCATGTTATGTAACTCTAATGACTTTCTCTCCATTTTTGGTAGCATCACCCTCTTGAATAGGTGAGTAAGGAGTTAGGTCAATCACACTCACAGGTTCTTGTGTTCCTGGTTGAGCTCTTCTTAAAGGTCTCCCAGCTTGTTGTTCTGTGATCATTGACGTTATTTTGCAAGGTAGTCACCTGAGATTCAAGATGACTGAACTTGGAGACTAAATAGGTGCATGTTTGTGATAGTTGTTGCACCTTTAGCCTCAAAGTCCCCTCATCTTCATGAGAAGAATCATTGGGGGATGAGATGATTGGAGCAAAGTCCTCTGTCTCACCACCAACTTCAGGTTCTTGGGTGCTAAATTTCCTCTACTCACTGACAGCCTTAGTTGAGGTGTCAATAGGCTGAGTTGCCATGGTTGAGGTCCAAATGATGTAATCACATGTAAAAGTGAGAGCCTCTTCCATATGGATATCCTGAACAGGTTCAAAAGTATCCACCTCAGTGATAGGTGACTGGTGGGCTAGACATAGAAGACTCAGGAGCACTCATCTCTCATTGAGAAGTGGAAAATAAGACAGAGGCATGGTACTCACTAAAACCTAAATCTTGATCAGAATAGAAGTCAAGGTTAAGAATGGGTTTGTTTAAGTCCAAAGGCTGGTAATGGTAACTATCCCTTGAATGTTGCTCACTTGAGTGTTGAGACTCAGAGAGAAGGCTTAAGGCATTTGGGTTTGTGAGCTCATCAGTATGAGCATGAGGAACCTCAACACTGATCATTGAAATAATGGGAATGGTTTGTTCCTTAGAAGAAGTGGGAGCTCCAGTATCCACTTCTTCCTCTATTGGTGAGTATATAGGGGCCTGCACAAACTCAATAGTCTGAGTAAGGGTTCATTTGAGTTTTCTTTGGTAGGTGAGGGTGATTTGTGGCTATTGTGGTGGTTAAGATGTAGAGGGTGTGGGTTCAACACTAGCTAGTGCTGCTATGTTGTCACCTTGAGCAATGAGCTCTAACATTTTTCGGACAAGGGTTGTTTCTACCCGTAAGAAGCCAACAGTTGGCTTCCTCAAGATTTTAAAGATATCGGGCTTCGTCTATCCCAATTTAAGATTAGCTATTTCCCTTAACTGTGAGCCGAGTTCACAGTTAAGAAACATGTAGTATTCTAAGGAGTCCAAGTTAGCAAGCAAAATTGTATAAAAAAATTGAGAGTACCTGAACTTTACTCCCTGAACCATCCTATGCACTATGAAGGACAGATCTTCAGGAATTTAGTCCCACCCTCCATGCTTGTTGGACAAGCTATGGATAACCACATGTAGAAGGTATTTCCACTAGGATTAGACCTTCCCTTTACTCAAGGTTTTTACAGAGAAATCTCCCTCATAGCCCATCTGCTCAAAGGGAGGTGAAGTAGTTAGATAAAGCCAAGAAACAACAAACCTTTGAGAAATGTGGATCTTTGTCGAAGTTCAACAGAGCAACTTGGTTGTGTTGCTTGTGTAACTGCATGGAGAAATCTGTGTCATTTCTTCAGTTAAGGTTGGCCATTGTCAGAAAGCTTAAGGATGTAGGAAGGATGAACAAAGCGGTTTCGGGGAGAAAATTTTGGATTTAGGTTTGGAGGAAAGATGAAGATGATTGAAAGAGGGGGAACCGTTGGGTTTATATGTGAAAAGGATTTGAGGCGAAGTTAATGAAAGAGGATAAACTTTGAAATCCGGATGTCCGTCCCACCTCTAAAAATTGCTTTTTGCTCAAAAAGTAGTTTCTTGGGAGTCAAAAAGCTTCCGAAGGTAAAAGTCTTCGGAAGTTTTAATAAAAAAGCTTTTGTAAGGCCCTGTTCTTGGGACGCTTACAGCTGGACAATCATCGCACATAAAATATATATTTGGGTTAACTTAAGGAAAACATCGCAGTGGAAATATTAAAACAAACATTTCATTTCATTATAAAAGATTTTGCAAAATAATACATCGTTATCAAATTACAAAATACTTGTTGCATTACATCACAAAAGCATTTTAAAATAGATGCCATCCAAAAAGAGCCAAGTAGCTATTGGGGTTTGTTATAACAAGATACAAAGTTTAACCTATTAAACTTTCTGAAAATGCAGCGAAACCATGGTTAATAACTTAGTTAATGAACTAAAAGGAACGAGTTTTATCTTGTTTTAACAAAGCAATGATCAGACGCATGAACATAGTATCTTTATATGTGAATAGAAGCTAGCTATGTTAACAAAAACTAAACAATATGGACAACCATGTTGAGGCTGCCAAAAAACTACCTTTCAGGAGTCAAACACGAAATTGAGGATGATATGGATCAACTCGAATGACCAAGGCACCAAGAGAGGTCCTCTCAAGCTTGTATACCCCAAGCTTGATTGCACAACACTTTCTTGTTAGGAAGAAACACACCAAAAAAACCCGAAAACTCCTTTCTTTTCTGTTGCTTGTTCGAGAGTTGTAGAGAGAGAGAGGAGAGTTCTTGTCTTTAATTTTTGCATGTATTGTGTGTGCTGAACATTGAGTGTTAGACTTGTTTTAGTGTGTGTGTGTTTTCAAGGGGAAAAGGGGCCAATCCCTTTCCTTTAGGCGGCCGTAATTATGGTTCAAAAGGGGGTTTCCCTCTTAAACAAATACACACATAATACTAAACAAGTCACTTAATAATTTATGCAATTAACCATTTAATTGTATAAGTTATACACCCTTTTATTGTTTGATGTTATCTAACCTACTTAGATAACATTACAAATAATATTCTTGAACAAAATATCCTAATAAGTTGTTCCATCTCATATGCAATTTATTTAGAAAACCTATTTTCTAAATTTGGTGTGATTATTTAATTGCATGATCATATAATCAATTAATAATTGTTTGTGTTTGCAAAGCTTGTTGTTGGGTATAACCCGAATTGGATCATAACGTACTAACCGCATCAATATTCTACGTGTCTTGGGCATATAGAATCCTGCAATCTCCCACTTGCACAAGATTCATAGAAGATTGATGCAAGCAGTAAATACCGCCTAACAACGGTTTAGTACCCTTAATACACATGACTTATAGCCATTTAGTAACATCATCCCATTCAAGTATCCTTCTTGAAATGATTTAGGTGAATTAATCATCTATCCTTTTGTTACAGATGTCATGTCAAATCCAAGGACATAAAGTGATCATTCCTTGTTGATTTAACTTATCCAGGCCTTAGACATCTAACTCTCAACGAATAAGAGGAACAAATCCCATCTTGACTACATACGTTTCTCACAATCACCTTGTGTCACATCTGAACATAGTCTCATGTACTGTCCATTTTTTCAAAACAGCGGATAACCAGATCAAGGTTGACACTTGGTGAATATCAAAACCCAATATGTAACTCAGGTCTCAGGATACCAAATGATATTCGCCTTTACTCAAATTTACTTATGATCAATCAATAAGATTCCATGTAGTAAAGTTTGAGTTGCGGGTTAGTCCAATATTTGTATCCCACAAATATCTATGAACCTTGGTAGCAACCCATTGCTCTATATTCATCCTTATGAATATCAACCAATCCAAGTTCATAATAATCTTACCCTCACACTTGTTCCCACATGTCTGAATGACTACGGACATTTAGAATAAGCAATTTACTCATGGATTAATCATGCTAAATTGGAATATTAATTGAAAAATTATTACCTAATAATTTTATTCAAATAATAAAGAGTTCCATATATCCAAATACAAAATTACAGATCAAATCCAATCACTAGAATATCGAAGTCCCATGGCACAAGTATGACCTTCATGCTTTGCCTTTTCAAGGAGCTTCGTGAGAGGATCTGCAATGTTCTGATCCGTGTGAACTTTGCGAATACATATCTTTCCCTTTTCAACTTCATCTCATATGTAGTTGAATCTCCACTCAATGTGCCTAGTCTTTTGATGAGCACGAGGTTCCTTGATTTGAGCAATCGCACCCTCGTTATCACAAAAGATCTCTAGGGGGTCCTGAATGGAAGGGACAACCCCCAGATCGGCAATGAATTTCTTCAACCATGCAGCTTCTTGAGCTGCCAATGAGGTGGCGACGTATTCTGATTCTGTAATTGATAGAGCCACCATATCCTGTTTGGAGCTCTTCCAAGAGACCGCTCCTCCATTCAGAATGAAAATATATCCCGACTGTGATCGTGAATCAACATGATCTGTTTGGAAACTGGCATCCGTGTAACCTTTTACAACAAGTTCCTCATCACCAGATCCATAGATTAGGAACATATCTTTTGTCCTCCTTAGGTACTTAAGTATGTTCTTAACAGCCATCCAATGACTGTTTCCAGGATTTTGCTGGTATCGGCTTGTCATGCTTAAGGCGCATGACACGTCCGGTCGAGTGCATATCATTGCATACATGATGGATCCAATAGCAGATGCGTATGGGATTGCCTTGATTTTAGCTTGCACATCCTTTGAGCTAGGACATTGAGTCGTATGCAATATCATTCCTCTTTGAATAGGTACCGTACCTTTCTTAGAGTTCTCCATCTTGAACCTTTTCAAGATTTTATCAATGTATGCACTTTGATTTAAACCAAAAAACTGTCTTGATCTATCCCTATAGATCTTTATTCCCAGAATATAGGCGGCCTCACCAAGATCCTTGATGGAAAAACAACTTCCAAGCCAGGTTTTAACACCTTCCAAGGTCGGAATGTCATTTCCAAATAGTAGTATGTCATCAACATATAATACTAGGAAGGTGACGATGCTCCCACTAGCTTTCTTATATACACAAGCTTCATCAGCGTTTTTGATGAATCCGAATTTAATTATTTCTTCATCAAAACGGTGATTTTAACTTCTCGGTGCTTGTTTCAATCCATAGATTCATTTCTTTAACTTGCATACTTTATTAGGATGTTTTGGATTGACAAAACCTTCAGGCTGAACCATACAGACATCTTCCTCAAGATATCCATTTAGGAAAGCTGTTTTGACATCCATTTGCCAAATCTCATAATCATAATGAGCAGCTATGGCAAACAATATCCTTATAGACTTTAGCATCATAAGAGGTGAGAAGGTTTCATCATAATCAACCCCTTGAGTTTGAGTGAAACCCTTTGCTACAAGTCTAGCCTTATAAGTATCCAAGTTTCCATGCATATCGATTTTCTTCTTGAAAACCTACTTGCTTCGAACTACTTTGGAGTTAAGAGGTGGTACAACCAAGTCCCATACTTGATTGTCATGCATCGATTGCATCTCAACGCTCATGGCCTCGAGCCATTTGTCACAATCAGAATTGGACACTGCATCATGGTATGTGGTTGGTTCATCTGAATCTACCACATAGCATCCATCCATGAAAAATCCATATCTTTCAGGTGGATTACTAGTTCTACCACTTCTGCGAACGTTTTGTGTGTATTGATCAACCATTTGATCATCTTCAACATCCTCATGTTGAGTGCTAGTTTCAACCAAACGTGCATCGGGTTGTGGTTCTTGATCCTCCTCAAGATCCACTGTTCTACTGCTAGTTCCTTCCATAAGGAACTTTGCTTCTAAGAACTCACCCTTTCTGGCAACAAACACCTTTTGTTCCAGTGGATCATAGAAATAATATCCCATAGAATCTCTAGGGTATCCAACAAAGATACACTTGGTGGATCGGACTTCCAATTTGTTTGGGGTGGGACTCTTAACATAAGCCTCACAACCCCAGACCCTTAAGTATGATAGGGATGGAACTCTTCCATGCCATATCTCAAAAGGTGTCCTTTCCAACTTTTTGGTTGGGTCCATATTTAAAATACGGGTCGCGGAGAGCAAAGCGAAAGCCCAAAATGATAGAGGTAATGTGATTCTAACCATCATAGATCAGACCATATCCAATAAGGTTCAATTTCTCCTCTCAGACACACCATTATGTTGTGGTGTTCCAGGTGGAGTGAGTTGTGAGACAATCCCACAACTCCTAAGATGATCTTAAAAGGCATCATTTAGGTATTCACCTCCTCTATCGGTGCGGAGAACTTTAATCGACTTATTGAGTTGATTTTGTACTTCATTTTGAAAGATCTTGAACATTTCAAAACCTTCATCTTTGTGTCTTAACAGGTACACATACCTATAGTGACTATAATTGTCGGTAAAGGTAATGAAGTATCTTTCACCATTCCTAGTCATTGGCTTAAAAGGACCACATACATCCAATGTATGATTCTTAATAAATCTTTTGCCCTTTCGTTAGTTCCACTAAAGGGTGCCTTAGTCATTTTTCCTTGTATACAAGATTCACACACATCAAATGAATCACATTCACTTGTTTTTAAAAGACCATTCTTTTGTAGTGTTTGAATTCTTTTCTTGTTTATATGACCAAGATGACAATGCCAAAGATAGGTATCACTCAGATCCAACTTGAGTTTCTTGGTGCTAGTTTGGTACAATGAACTATTTAAAGTACTTTCATGAACCAATTCATAAATACCATTAATGGGAATAGCTTTAAAGTAGAACATATCATTAAAAGAAACATGAATATCTTTTTCAACAAATGATAGTACATATCCAAATTTTTTTAACAGGGCTACAGAGATAATAATTCTAGTCAAACTAGGAGCATACAAAACATTGTTCAAAATTACTTCCAAACCATTTGGAAGTTTCAAGATGTAGTCACCACGGGCTTCAACATGAACTTTAGCCCCATTGCCCATGTAGAGGCTAACATCCCCTTTCTTGAAGTCACTACTTCTTCTGAACCCCAGCAACAAATTGCAAATGTGAGTTCCACATCCAGTATCTAATACCCATGTGTTAGAGGATATCATGTTTAAATCAATATGGATCATGTATATTGTACCTGAGGTTTGCCTAGCATCCCTCTTTGCTTTCAACTCTTGGAGATGGACGGGGCAATTTCTTCCCCAATGTCCAATCTCCCCACACTTAAAGCATGGGTCATTGGAAGCAACCTTTTGCTTCTTCTCTTGTGGTTTAGGTGGCACCCTTACCACCCCCTTCCTTTTCCCCATACAGGTCCCTTGCCCTTGGGAACCTTTGCCTTGGGTGTGGGATGAGGCCTTTTCTTGTTCCCACCTTCATTGATGGTGAGAACGGTAAAACCCTTTTACCCATGGCCACCTCGCCGTTTTGAGCATTGAGTGAAGTTCACCAATGCTTTTGTCCCAAGCATTCATGTTGTAGTTCAACACAAATGTCTCAACTTCTTGGTAAGGCCATTGAGGATCAAATCCGTGGCCAATTCCTTCGAGACAGGACAATTAAGCCTTTCGAGGCGATCAATGTGCCTTTTCATCTTAAGTACATAAGATGAAACCGATTGGTTGTCGTCCATACAACATGCATGGAGTGCTCGAACCGTTTCAAAGCGCTCAACCCTCGCTTGCTGTTGGAACGTTTCCTTCAGCTGGGTTATCCTGTCATAAGCTCCGTGATGTTCATACTCCTTTTGGAGATCCGGAGTCATGCTCGCCAGCATGAGACAAGACACTTGGACGGAGTCCTCAGTGTACTTAAGCCAATCGCTATAGGCCTCCTCATCATCCTCAGCAGGTTGATCGGGGATAGGGTCGTCTAAAATATATGATCGTCTTTCTTGCTTGAGAACGATTCTCAAGTTTCAATACCAATCAATGAAATTATTATGATTTAGACGTTCCTTTTGGAGAATCGCTCGTAATGATTGGGCGGATGCGGAAGAATTATCATGATTATCATTATTGGTGGCCATCTGCAAAATATAACAAAGATCTATTTTAATATTTTCGATATTGCTATTTTAAATAATTAATACCTTTTAAGGTCATTTTTATATTAAAATCTAGAACCCAACATTACATTTAAATTGTGGTTAGGTGACCTTTATCCCACGATTTAAATTAATAAGCTGGTCAACGATTGATGGTTGCAACCATTTGCAACTTCTAGAGGTATGGGATCGACTTAAAACATCATATGTAAAGTCAGCATGTTAATCCCATCAACACCATTTGGAAACCATATTGTAAGTGATCCATTTAACATGGTTTGCAAATCAAGTTACCCTACTTGCACACACATGTGAGTTTACCAACATAAGTGGTTAGGTGACCTTTATCCCACAAATGTGGTATCCCCACCTTAAGTGACAAGTTCCCTCTAAATGGTTAGGTGATCTTTATCCCATTAAGAGTTTCCAAATGACTCAAGTGTTGTGCAAAAGGAAGGTGTTAAACTTGTTAGAATTATTGTTTGAAAATATTTAGAGATTTCATAATTCTAGTTTTGAAACTCTATGTACTTGTACTTGCATGCTTTCAAATACAAGATACCCTATGGTTCTTTGATTAAAACCCATTTTAATCTTTAAATCATTAAATCGTTTTAATAAATTTTTATTACTTTTTAATGATTAAGAACCAATTAATAAGATTGTTAAGCTCATAGAAAGGTTTGTTAAAGCAAATATCACATACATGCTATCAACCACAATATATAAACAAACAACATAGCAAATGTGCATAACCATAGCATCTAAAGTGGTCCACACTTGTTTGCCATCACAAGTGTGGTCCATAGGCATTCCTAAGGGTCAAAAACATCACAAAAGTTCCAAGAACCTCCCACTAGAAACCGCATCCAAATGCTCCATGTTTCTTGTGTCTTATTTTTGTGCTTTTATCACATACATCTTCATATTACAAGACATAATGTCCTAATACAAGATTTCTAGAAATATGAAAAGTAACTAATCTTTTTATTACAACCCAATAATAAATAAATTACACTTGAAACAAAACACAAACAATAGATTATACAACCCAATTGAATGAATGAATACAACCATAACAAACATCCAAACAACACAAGGTCAATGGCTAGGTTATGCACTAAAGGAACAATGAACATATCAACCAAACCAACAATGAAACCCCACTAAAAACCATGAAATTTCAGCCAACATAAACTGAAATTTCAGGTTATATCATGCCCAAACAAACAACAAATATGTTGGACCAAAAGAACAATGAGCCACATCAGAAAAAACTTTAAGTCTCACAAGACATCACAACAACTGCTGAAGACTTGATCAGCTATTTGACAAAGTCTGAAGATCAACAGTTGAAGACTAAAATACTGAAGACTTCAACTGCTGAAGACCAAAGTCTGAAGATCAACAGCTGAAGACTAAGTACTGAAGATCAACAGTTGAAGTACAAAGACTGAAGACATCAGCTAATGACAACAACTAAAGTTCAAGAAGTCCAAGTACTGAAGCCTTTAGAGTTTGTCACAACAGCTGAAGAAGCATTCTTCAGTTGTTGTGATGGTTTTCGTTTAATAGTTTTATTATTTGTTTCAGTACTTGTAAAACGACTGAATAGCATGTTCTTGAGTCGTTGTTGTTTCAGTAGTTTCTTTTCAGTAGTTGTAGTGATAGTTAACACTTGGTATTTTTGTAAGAAGATGTCAGCTATCTAACATCTTCAGTAATTGTGTTAACTTTTAGTAGTTTGAATAAATCTGTTAGATGTCACTATCAAGTGACATCAGCAGACGTCACATCTCCTATATAAGAGATGTTGACCTAATTGTAAGTGTGACATTTTGCCACCACGAAAGCATATGAATGAAATATTCTATTTGCAGAATTCTCTCTCTATAACCGTTTACTCTTATATTGAATATCAATTGTGTTCTTGTGAATTGTCTAATTCATTGTTCGAATTCCACTGCGATACTCTCTAATCAATCAAACTTAGATCACTGATCCTATCAAATGGTATCAGAGCAGGTTAATCATTGATGATCTAACAATTGATCATTGAAACTGCTATTCGATATCTATGTTTGATTGAATTAGCATATTTGCAAGAATTGGTTATAGATAATTGAATCTCTGCTGCTTTCGTTATCTTCTTTGAGTTTTCTATTGGTTCAATTTGGTTTGTTGTGTTTTGTTCTAAATCTGTTAAAACTTAATTGAATTTGGTTGAATATGAGAATGACTACTCCTTCTAATGACCCTCACAATACCGGTTCCTCAACCAAGCCTCCGATGCTGGTTAGGACTAAGTATAACATATGGCAACGAAGAATGCTTCATCACCTGCCTGTTAATAGTTTAGGTTGTTGGACATCTGTGGTACATGGTCCACACAAGCCTATGGTGAACAAGCTGGAAACCAATCAAATGGTTCCAAAGAAGAAGGAAGAATCTCAGATGAGGATCGGAAACTGTTGAGATTGATGCTAAAGCGCATGGTATTGTGGCCATGGCTCTGCCTAATGAAATCTATTCTGGGCTTATGCATCATGAAACTGCTCATGATCTCTTGAATGCATTGAAGGAGCAATTCGGTGGAACTGATGAGGTCTTAGCAAACAATAGAGAAATCCTTGCCCAACAATATGAGACATTCTCTCATAAGAAGGGTGAGACACTGACTTAATAGTTTGAGCGTTTTTCTTGTTTGATCTCTGAGCTGAAAATAGTCAAACATGAATACACCAATAGCCAGATGAACAACAGATTCCTCAGATCACTGCCTGAGATATGGGACACATACACCATTGCCCTACGCTCCAGTGCAAATCTGGATAGCCTATCTCTCACCCAACTCCATGGGAAACTGCTTACATTTGAAAGAGAGATAGAGCAGAAAAGGAAACCAGCATCATCAGGAAAGCTCACTCATGACTTTGTACTAGAGAACACTACCTTGGTTGGTCATGAGTCAGAATATGCTGCATCTGAAAGTAATTATGATGAGCATATAGATTTCTCTTCAAACAGTCCTGACCATGCATTTGTTGGTGTTGATAGTCAGTCTAGCTGTAATAGTGACAACTTGTGCTTCATCATGGATGATCTGAAGGGTATTGCTGATGATGACTTAGAAGAGATGGACATTCTAAGCCAAATGGCCTTGATTAATATCAGGTCTCAAAAATTCTACAGAGAACTGGTAGGAAATTCCCTGGACTCTCTGGCAAAACCAAAGTTGGTTTTGACAAGAGTAAGTTGAGGTGTCACAATGCCACAGGCTTGGGCACTTTGCAAGAGAGTGTAGATCATCTGGATCTAACTCCTCTACACCCTTTATGACGTTTCCAAGTAATATTCAACAAAACAGAGGGCCACATCCTGCTAGTTCAGGTCATCATTCACAACCTATATCTCCTGCATATTTTGTCCCTCAGGGTACAATGTCATATCCTTATCCCTACTATTACATGCCTCAGCCAAATCCAGTTCAAGCTCCTATTACACCATAACCACAAGCATTACTTGAGTCTCTACCGTCTCAATCATCTCAATCACAACCTCATCACAGCTTCTTCACTCCTTGCATTGTTGAGTGGAGCAGTTTACCAGATGATCTCTCTGGTAATGAGTATTTATTTGATGGTGATGGTCAACATGGTGGTGAACATACTTTTGGGAATCTAGCTCTCATGGCCCTGGAATCTACTGAGAGTTCATGCTCCAATGCATCTTCTTCACAGGTAACCTAGGTATCCTCTGAGGCTAAGGCCAAGCTTTTTTCTGAATCTTGCATAGATGCACTTATCTCTATTAGAGAGGCAAATGTAGCTTTAATAAATCAAAATTAGAACTTGAGCAAAACCTTTTCAAAAGAAAAGCTGAATATGAGTCTGTTATTAAGGATAAAGATGATGAGATTTATAAGCTTAAATGCCAATTAAATGATGAAAAGGCTAAGCTAGAGGTCATTCTTGAGAACCATAGAGAACTCAAAGAAAAACTTGCAGTTACCCAAGTTGAGTGTGACCGCTGGGCGTCATCCTGCAAGGGATTTGAAATGCTGCTCAGCAAGCAATCTGCTTCAAATGTGAAGTTTGGAATTGGTTACAACCACGTTGCACCACCAACAGATTTTACTCCTAAACAAATAGTAAAATCTGAAGGTGAAAGCAATTTCCAAACCACATCATCATGTGCATCATCCTCAAGTGATTTCCCAAAATCACAAGATGAAATCAGTGTTGATACCTTAGCAAATCAATTGGCTGATGGGATAATTACTAATAAGCACATGAAGCTGAGTACTTCAAATGTTGTCCCTCAAAGTACTTCAAGTACTGAAGGGCAAGTTACAACAACTGAAAAGCATTTCAAATCAGTTGAAATAAAAGGATTAACAACTACTGATAAAGAATAGCTGATGAACAAGTCTTCAGTTGTTACGTATCCTTTAGTACTAAACAAAAGTACTAAAATGAGGAAAGTACTGAAGAGCACACCTTCAGTAGTTTTGACATCAGCAGTTGATCAATCCAAGATGAAGAATAAGCCATGTGAAATATGTGGTAAATTCAATCATCTTTCTGATGAATGTTGGTACAAAAAGGGTTCCAAATTCAATAGAGATAAGCTCATTAAAATCCAGATGGATGAAATGAAAACTGAGTTTGAGACCAAGTTTGTACCACAATCATCCCATTGTGATAAACCCAAGACTTCAACAAAATCCATAAAGAAGGATAGGGTTCATCACAAAACAACTGATAGTGCTCCTAATGATAACATCAGACTAAGTCTGGGAATTTTAAGGAGGAAATGGTGGGTCACAGGAACTCATCAAACACAAGTATTGATATGTCACAAGAGCTGAAAGCTTTGGCTACAAATCAGACACAACTTGTTATGATGGTTTAGCATTTGTTGGGGAGATTTAACCAACTAGATGCAGTTGTGATCAAACCACTGAAAAGGCATTCCAAGCCCAAATCCAAGGAATCCATTTCAGTACCATCTCCTTCTTCATCAGCTATTAATCATAAGAAACAAGTTATGGTTACATCTGTTCATGAAAACAGACCCAAAACCAAAAAGGTTTGGGTCTCAAAACCTAACTAATTCTTGTGATGAATGTAGGGTTCTTCAGCATGCCAAAGGAGCATCTGGTATGTAGACAGTGGAGGATCTATACATATGACAGGGAGCAGTTCTCTTCTTAATGACTACTCTCAAGGAAAGAAGGGATTTGTTTCATTTGAAATGATGCCAAGGGTTACATCATCGGGAAAGGATATGTGTCTAATGGACAATTAGATTTGATGATGTTAACCATGTCGAGAATCTTAAGTATAATCTACTGAGTGTCAGTCAGATGTGTGATAAAGGCCATGTTGCACTTTCACAAGCCAGAACTGCAGGTTTCTGTCTTCCCAAGTTCTGAGGCTGATTGCCAAGGTATTGGATGAACATACTCTCCTGAAGGCCAAGAGTATTGGAAGAGTATATGCCTTGGATTTGTCAAAGAAGATTGATTTGAAGGGTCATCCATGCATGTTCTCCAAAGCCTCTCCTCAGGAATCTAAATTGTGGCATAGAAGGCTGGGTCATGTTAATCTCAAAAACATGAATTAACTGATCCACAATAGTTTAGTGAGAGGTCTACCAATAAAAGAGTTCCACTGTGATGAAACCTGCACTGCTTGTTTAAAAGGAAAACAACACAAAGTCTCATTCCCTCCTATTGAAGAACCTAAGTCCACTGCCTGCTTGCAGTTACTACACATGGATCTATTTGGTCCTGTGAGAGTGATGAGCATGGCGAAGAAGAAATACCGTCTAGTAATTGTGGATGATTACTCTAGATTTGTATGGACTTTCTTTCTGCATTCAAAGGATGAGGTTGCTCAGAAGATTACAAACTTTGTGTTGTATGTTGAGAAGCAGTATTCTCTATCAGTCAAGTGTATAAGGAGTGACAATGGAACAGAATTCAGAAACATACACTTGATGATTTTTATCTCTCAAAGGGAATCCAGAGGTAGTTTAGCATCCCAAGGACTCCAGAACAAAATGGAGTAGTGGAGAGAAAGAACAGGACCTTAATTGAAGTTGCAAGGTCTATGTTGGCTAACTCTGGTTTTCCATTGACCTTTTGGGCTGAAGCTGTCAATACAGCTTGCTATGTGCAAAATAGAGTGCTAGTAAATAAGAGGTTGATGAAGACTCAATATGAAGTTCTACATCATTTGGCTCCTTTGATTTCATTTTTCAGAGCCTTTGGGTGTCCTTGTTTCATTCTCAACACAAAGGATCAACTCCACAAATTTGATCCTAAGGTGGATGCAGGGTATTTTGTTGGTTATTCATCTACTTGGAAGGCATACAGAGTCTTCAATTGTAGAACAAAGATAGTTGAATAGACTCTCCATGTGAAGTTTAATGAATCTCCAAAGGACAAGATTCCACAAAACCCTATGGAGTTATTTCATTTGGTCATACTGCAATATGTTCCTTATCAACCTCCAGCTGTTGCAGATCATGTGGATAAATCATCTTCTGCAGCATGTCTTCCACCTGGTGAACCTGAAGATGATGATGATGATATGAGTACTCACCTTTTCAAGTTTAGTGACCAACTGCCTGTGTCTACTAAACTTGATGTTCCTGTAGCTTCAATAGCTCCATCCACAACAAATGTTGATTAGATTTCTGATTCCTCTACATCATTTGACTTGCCATCTAATACTTGGTTTCAAGAATCTGGATCAACATCTGATGCCGCTGAGCCTGCTACAAACACTTGTACTGATCTCATAGTGTACCAAGAGCTGAAGAATCACCCCATGTCTCAAATCATTGGTGATATCAATGCTGGTGTCTCAACCAGAAGTCAATTGTCTAACTTCTGCTTCTATGCTCTCTTCATCAGTCAGCTAGAGCCAAAGAACTATCATGTTGCTTTGAGAGACAATGGATGGGTTGAAGCCATGCAGCTTGAGCTACTTCAATTCAAAAAATAGCAAGTGTGGGAACTGATTCCTCTACCCCCAGGTAAGTGTGCAATAGGCACTAAATGGGTGTTTAGGAATAAAACTGATGAAAATGGGCTTATGTCAAGAACAAGGCTAGACTGGTTGTACAAGGGTTTTCTCAAGAAGAAGGTATTGATTATGATGAAACCTTTGCCCCTGTAGCCAGACTAGAGGCAATTAGATTGTTCTTAGCTTATGCTGCATTCCACAATCTTAAAGTTTTTCAAATGGATGTCAAAAGTGCATTTTTATATGGAAAAATAAAAGAAGAGGTTTATGTGTGTCAACCACCAGGTTTTGAGGATAATAAACATCCTGATTGGGTGTATAAACTTGATAAGGCTCTTTATGGGTTGAAGCAAGCTCCTAGAGCCTGGTATGAAACACTTTCCAATTTTATTCTTAAAAATAATTTCACTAGAGGCTCCATAGATAAAACTTTGTTTATTAAGAAGGTGGATGAGCATAAGCTACTTGTTCAAATTTATGTTGACGATATTATTTTTGCATCCTCGGATCCCCAGTTATGTGATGACTTTACATGTTTAATGAAACAACAGTTTGAAATGAGTGCAATGGGAGAATTACAGTTCTTTCTAGGCTTGCAAATCAAACAAAAGGCTGATGGAACCTTTATTCATCCGTCAAAATATACAAAAGATCTTTTGCATAAGTTTGATTTACAAAATTGTAAGCCCTGTTCTACTCTCATGTGCAACACCACACAACTGTATGCAGATCAGAAAGGTAAAGCTGTCGATGAAACACTTTATAGATGTATGATTGGGTCCTTGATGTACTTAACAACTTCTAGACCAGATATCATGGTTGCAACTTGTGTTTGTGCTAGATTTCAGGCTGCTCCTAAAGAGTCTTATTTGATTGCAGTCAAGAGGAACTTTAGATATCTTCAAGGTACACAATCTCTATGTTTATGGTATACCACTGGACACTCTTGCAAATTAATTGCTTTTTCTGATAGTGACTATGCAGGGTGTAAGTTAACTAGAAAGTCAACTTCTGGTGGATGTCAATTCCTAGGCAACTATTTGATTTCTTGGCAGAGTAAGAAACAAACATCTGTTGCTACATCCACTGCTGAAGCAGAGTACATTGCTGCTGCAAGCTGTACTTCTCAGGTACTATGGCTTCAGAACCAACTTTTAGATTATGGCATTAAAGAGACTAAGACTCCATTATTATTGGACAGTGCTGCAGCTCTTTGCATTGTCAAGAATCATGTCCAGCACTCTAGGACCAAACATATAGAGATCAGACATCATTTTATTAGGGACTGTTTTGAAAAAGGTCTGATTGATCCAAAGTTTGTGCCTAGTGCTGATGAGCTTGCAGACATTTTTACTAAGCCTTTGGATAGTTCAACTTTCCAAAACCTTGTGTTAAGGCTTGGTATGCTGCAGCTAGAATAAGTGACAACTACTGATGATCTCTTTACAACTACTATTGTTAGTAAACCAATAAGTACTGATTCTATTACACACTACTGTTGTTAGTAAAACCAGATAAGTACTGTTGTCCTATGAAACAACTGAAAACAGCCAAAAAGACTGATGAGTAAGTGTTGAGGATAGTTTGAAACAGCTGAAAAGCTAAGAATTGATGAAAACTACTGACTGGAATTTTCTCTTCAGTTGTTCTAAAACTGCTGTTTCATCTTAAACAACTGAAGCAAAACCAATGTCTTTAGTAGTTTCACAACTACTGATGACTAACACCAAGTCTTCAGTCGTTTACAACAACTGATGACAAAACCATGTCGTCAGTAGTTTCACAACTACTGATGCCTAACACCAAGTCCTCAGTTGTTTCTAACATCTAAAGTCAAAACCATGGTTTTTTAGTAGTTTTATAACTACTCATGACTAAAACCAAGACTTCAGTTGTTTCAACCTCTGAAGGTTAATACCACGTCATCAGTCATTTAAAATTATTGATGACTAACACCAAACCCTTCAGTTGCTTTATAACCCTTACCCTATAAATACCTAATCTTACAGAGCTTCATCACAAACCTAACGTTCAAAAACTCCAAACCTTCTCTCACATTAATGGCGAACATCCAGCTTAAACCACGACACAACTGTGTTGCCTACCTTACCAATCACCTTTCTGGACAAGTTTGATGCTACTATTGATCTAATGGTCCATTCTCCATAAAAAACGGGCTTCCCTATCAATCCTACCATTTATGCCGAATCCCTAAAACAGTTCTGGATGATGTCACCCTTACCACTGGGGAGAATGACACCGAGTCTCTTCAGTCGTTCGTCAACTCCCGAAAGGTGGCCATCACTCCGGAAATCCTTCGCCAAACCCTACACCTGGATGATGCCACCTTCCCGCTGGATATTCAAAGGGCATCACTGATCTATCCTTTGCCCAACATGGATACCAGGGTAATCTCAGCGCTTCTACCATCTTAAAGAGGCATTTCCATGACGCAGAACGCCTTATTTTTCATACGGTGAATGTCTGCCTAGCCCCTAAGACTTCGTCTTGGGATCAAATTTCAACCAGGTGGCAGCAGGTATTCTTCTCTATCCTTGAGCAACAAAACTTAAATTTTTCTGAAATATTGTTTCTTGAACTTAAGGATATGGTCCTAAAACCTATTGCTAACCGATGGATATTATATCCACGGTTCATAATGGCCATAATAGAAAACCAGCCGAAAGCTGAGGGACTTGTTGGCCTTGGAGTCCCTGCCATGGCTGTATTGCCTCAAGTATACTGTGCACGCACAACTCCGACCACTCACTCAAACAGGCTGCCAAGCTACGAAAACCCACGCAGCTGGAACCCACAGCCACCACCTCCAAATCCAAAGTCCCCACCAAACCCAAACACAAGAAACCCAAAAAGGATGCTCAGGGAAATGAGTCCCCTAGGATGCCCCTGCAACACAAACGCAGGATATATCTACTGGTCATAACCCCCCAGTAGATACACGTACTCACTTACCCTCAACCGCTCAGGCTTCCTCTCAACAGGAGCCTGTAGCAACCATATATGGGGCACCTATACATCTGGAACCTTCCTCATTTAAGGAGGTTACCATTGAAACGCACCACTCTCCCCGGGTGCATACTGCCTTCACACCATCTCCACTGCAACCGCCCAAGGACTACCATAATAGTTGCAAAATTGCTGACTCAGTTGCATTCCTCACCCCCTCCCCAGCTACCAATCAAAACTGGGATAGCCTCAACCATTGAGGGGGAGGACCAAAGTGCTTCTGATAACCCACAGCACATGGGTTACAATGTTCAATCCCCAAGTGTAGAAAAGGAGATTCGAACTTCTGGTGAGGCTGCCACTTCCCCTGCTTCAGCAAATGATCAGGATGAAGTTGGTAACATCCATAAGACCTCACCAGAGGCAACTACTGATGAAGGACATAGTCGTGAGGCAGGAAGTCCCCAGTACCAAGAACAAGGGGCACATGCTACTACTGATCTACACTCAGAGCATGTACATCTTGATTCAATCAGGAGGTCGGGTGATTCAGCACAGAATGATGATGACCTGGGCTTTTTCTACGATGTTCTAGCCCACAATACCATCCTAGAGAATGAGGTGAGCAGACTCAAAGAGCTGCTTGCCAACATGTCTCAGGATCAAAGACTATCTACCCCACAAACCCCACAGATGGCACCTTAAATTGAAGGTTTACCAAACACTGAGCCTACACACATAACTGAGCCACCAGCCTCTGCTTTCGGCACCATCTGTTAGGGACAGAACCCCTCTGAGCAGATGGTTGCTATCTTTAAAAAATCCTTACCTCTTATTACTCCCATCATCACTGACATAGTTCATAAAGCCATTGATGAGAGGATTCCCTCAAATCTACAAACCCTTATTAATGATGATGTTCATAAATCTCTCTCTGCCTACCAAACCCCTGATTCAAATGCAACCAAAAAGGGGGAGACTGCAAAGTCAAAGGCAGTGAAAGATAAGAAAAGAAATAGAGTTGATGCTGAGAAAGAGCCTGAAACAGAGAAACAGCTTGAGAAAGAAAAGGAGGTTGAGAAAGAACTGATCTCAGCACAGTTGATTACATATAAAAGAAAGAAAAGTGCTGAGTCAGGAGCTGATGAAGAGAAATCATTAGAAGACCTTGTTAAAGATGTTGATAAAGCTCATAGCAGATCAATGGATACAATTATAGATCAGCTATTTAGACATGGTCATGACACAGCCACATTAGACTCTGAGATCAGAAGGCTCGAAATAGAAGAGATACAATCAAGATGGGTCGGTTATAGTGTGATGGAAAGGGAGAGATTGGAAATCATGATCAGGTTCATAGCTAAATCTTGGAAGGTCATTGATTGAAATCAAGTCATGGTCCAGGGACAGCATCTTGGCAATAACCACCAAGATCTGTTCGTCTGAAGTATATACCAAAGGGCTGGTCATTGAAGCTTTGAATGAAGCTGGTGCTCGGAGCAGGACTGAACTGGTCAAACAATCCAAAGCCTCACTTATATCTAAAATGCTAGAACAGCCTGTCAACATTCGCACAACCAAAACCACCACAACCCAAACCCACTAAACCAATTCCCTTACCCACAAAACCAATAGCCGATGATGTACCCCAGAAGAGGAAGAGAAGGGTACTGAGGCTAGAAGAGGAAAAAGAAGATAATGATAAAGATGAAGATAGGCTGCCAATCTCAGCTGTTATATAGTTTCCTAAGGCCATAAGTCACCCTCCAACAATTACTCCTGAATCTTAAAGATTTGTGAAAGTGAAGTTAGAAGAAGAGCTTCACAAACAACATGATGAGGAATTGTTGAGAAGAGTTGACAAAGCATATGCTGCCACATCTTCAATCATCAATATGAAGAAACATGCTCAGAGATTATACACTCTCAGACACATATTTCAATATCAAAAAGAGAGAGTGAGGATTTGGCCTGATCCCAGGGTGTCTCATAGGATTCAAAAGAAAATATTCCACAGAGATACATTGGCCAAGTAAAGAAGATTGTAGATGAAGTGATCTCTCTGGCCTTTGTAGTATCACCTTGGGAGATCCTAGATGAATTCAAGAAAGCCTATAAAGCTAAACTGACCCCACAAAAGATGCTGGAGAATAAAGTGGTGAAAAAGGGGTTAGTGTATAGGAGGCTTGAGGAAGTTAGAAAGAATGAGCTCCAGTTGTTCTTACAGGGTATTCACCCAGATGAATTCGCATATAGAATCATAACAACTGTGGAGCTAAAAAATGGGAAGCAGGTCAAATACCTATCTGAGTACTATGGGCCTGAATCACTCTTTGAAGGAGAAGCACAAGAGCTTACCATGGAGGAACAAGTAACCTTCATTGAGGCCTATATAAGGGAGTCTTACAGACTCATATTTGGGAAGTAGATCTCATGGATGGGGAAACAGCTCTGTGTCCAGTTCCCCAAGACAGAGTTCCCATCCATCCTTTGCCAAACAGATCATTGAGACTTCTTTCCAGGCCTGTGCTAACAAGGGTCACTTCGGAGCTGATCTAGAAGACAAAAAGACCAATCTTTTCTGCCATAATAAGTGGGACCTCTTCAGTAAGCTTAAAGGTTTTGGCTGCATTGGTTCAGGGGGAGTTTGTTGGACCAAAAGAACCATATGCCAGATCAGAAAAACCTTTAAGTCCCACAAGACATCACAACAATTGCTGAAGACTTGATCAGCTATTTGACAAAGTCTGAAGATCAACAGCTGAAGACTAAAGTACTGAAGACTTCAACTGCTGAAGACCAAAGTCTGAAGATCAACAGCTGAAGACTAAAGTACTGAAGATTAACAGCTGAAGTACAAAGACTGAACACATCAGCTGATGACAACAATGAAGTTCAAGATGTCCAAGTACTGAAGCCTTCAGAGTCTGTCACAACAGCTGAAGAAGCATTCTTCAGTTGTTGTGATGGTTTCCATTCAATAGTTTTATTATTTATTTCAGTACTTGTAAAAAGACTGAAGAGCATGTTCTTCAGTCGTTGTTGTTTCAGTAGTTAAAGTGATAGTTAACACTTGGTATTTTTGTAAGAAGATGTTAGCTGTCTGACATCTTCAGTAGTTGTGTTAACTTTCAGTAGTTTCAATAAATCTATTAGATGTCACTATCAAGTGACATCAGCAGATGTCGCATCTCCTATATAAGAGATGTTGACCTAATTGTACGTGTGACATTTTGTCACCACGAAAGCATATGAATGAAATATTCTATTTGCAGAATTCTCTCTCTCTATAACCGTTTACTCTTATATTGAATATCAATTGCGTTCTTGTGAATTGTCTAATTCATTGTTCGAATTCCGCTGCGACACTCTCTAATCAATCAAACTTAGATCCCTGATCCTATCAAAAATATAACATACATGTCTTTCAAAGTTTAATCACAAGCATGTGTGATATAACTTTGAAAGTGGGGATTCATAAAACATGAACATAACAGCTCCTAAAAGGGGTTTCAGTGTCCCAAAATAAACCGAAATAACAAAACAAAACAAGTTAGCTATCCACATAACCGGCTCTAGATGCCAATGTTGGGGTTGTTATAACAAGATACAAAGTTTAACCTATTAAAATTTCTTAAAATGCAGTGGAACCATGGTTAATAACTTAGTTAATGAACCTAAAAGGAACGAGTTTTATCTTGTTTTAACAAAGCAGTGATCAAACCATGAACATAGTATCTTTATATGTGAATAGAAGCTAGCTATGTTAACAAAAACTAAACAATATGGACAACCATGTTGAGGCTGCCAAAAACTACCTTTCAAGAGTCAAACACGAAATTGAGGATGATATGGATCAAATCGAATGACCAAGGCACCAAGAGAGGTCCTCTCAAGCTTGTATACGAGAAGCTTGATTGCAGAACACTTTCTTGTTAGGAAGAACACACTAAAAAAACCCGAAAACTCCTTTCTTTTCTGCTGCTTGTTCGAGAGCTGTAGAGAGAGAGAGAGAGGAGAGTTCTTGTCTTTAATTTTTGCATGTATTGTGTGTGGTGAACAATGAGTGTTAGACTTGTTTTAATGTGTGTGTGTTTCAAGGGGAAAAGGGGCCAATCCCTTTCCTTTGGGCGGCCGAAATTATGGTTCAAAAGGGGGTTTCCCTCTTAAACAAATACACACATAATACTAAACAAGTCACTTAATAATTATGCAATTAACCATTTATTTGTATAAGTTATACATCCTTTTATTATTTGATGTTATTTAACCTACTTAGATAACATTACAAATAATATTCTTGAACAAAATATCCTAATAAGTTGTTGCATCTCATATGCAATTTATTTAGAAAACCTATTTTCTAAATTTGGTGTGATTATTTAATTGCATGATCATATCGTCAATAAATAATTGTTTGTGTTTGCAAAGCTTGTTATTGGGTAAAACCCGACTTGGATCATAACGTACTAACCACATCAATATTCTACGTGTCTTGGGCATATAGAATCCTACAGTAGCCTGGCCACAGTATCTAGGGGTAAATTCAGGTATACCATTGTCATGTGCTATACCCACCGTCATGCATAAAGCGGATACTGTGCCGAAGTCTATCATAGACCTTCCGTCATGGTGCACAGCAGCCTGACCACAGTATCTAGGGTAAGCGACAAGGTTCTATGCAAATGGTCGGTCATAAAGACGGACCCTGATGTGCATCCTTCTTGGGTAGCTAACCCACACACTGTTGGACTAACACCCTACATTGGGGCATGTTCCGACATACAAGGCTTGCAAGTCTTACATTACTTTCCTTCGTTCAATAATACATGCATTCATTCATCATGTTCCTCTTTTCATTATCTTCCACTTTACGTTACATAATACTTTCATTTTATTCATTAACATTCAAAGTAAAGCCATGGAAAATAACCACACACAATAAAAAGGAACATCAACATAAACATAAAAACATCATCGTACACGGCACCATCATACATACAAAATATACATCATACATACCATCATAAACATACAACATCGTATATCATCAGTCATGCCAATCATCATCTATAACCTCAAGGTCAAAACCTACATTTTCACTTTCCCCGAAAGTCTCATAATGAACTATGTTCATTCGGGCATATGGACCCTATTTAGTTGCATGGTCTTCCATGCGTATGAGAACACATAGGCGTATGGGTACTATGGTGAATGAACACTCAGGAGTATGGACTCCCAGTCGCATGATTCCCATGCTTATGAACCTCAGTCGCATGGTATTCAGGCGTATGGGCTTCAGTCGTATGACCTTCATCCGCATTTCCTTCAGTCGCATGACCATCATGCGTATGACTCTCAGTTGCATGGCATCCATGCGTATGGACTTCAGTCGCATGCCTTTCAGTCGTATGGCCTCCACTCGCGTGTCATTCGGTCACCTAGCCTCCAGTCGCATGAGCCCTAGCTGAGTGCAGAATGCAGTTCATCCCGAACCTAATTTGCACTTTTCGGCCTCCAAACCCTCTCAAACTTGTTCTAAGCCCAAGTCAACCATCCTAATCCTTAGGAATACGTACCACAACACCATTCAAGCACAACCAAGCCCGAAATCAAACCCCACCCGAATCATACACATACACATACAAACGGGATTTCACCCAACATAACCAAAAACGATTTGCCATGTGTTCTAGCCCCAAAATCAGTTGAAAATGTGTAAAAGAGGGGTCCTAGAACTCACCTTGAAAGCCTCTTCATGTATAGATTCTCACAAACCCGCTTGCCTTCGACTTTTCCACCTCGATTCTTCAAAACCCTAGCCTTTGCCCTTGCTCCTTTCTCTTTCTTGCTCTAGCCGACTGAAAGGGGGAGAATGAGGGGAGAATGGGCTGCCATGCCCCTTTTATACCCCCACTCCTCCAAAGATTTTCCCATTTTGGTAAGTTTGGTCCCTCAACTTTGGGCTTTATTTCTTTTCTTTCTTTTTTTCTTCTTTCATTGGCTTCAAGGGAAATAACCTAGCGTTACAGCTTTCAAAGCCAAAATGCTTCGGAAGAATTTCCTAATAATTTTGAAAAGTTTTGCTTTGGAAGAGAATAAAGACCTGGATGTTTTGTTCAAAAAAACAAAGCTTCCGAGAGTTAATTTGCTTCGGAAGCAAATTGTCCTTGAAAACATATAAGTGCCTAAGAAAGGTTTTAAGCTTCAAAGATATTCCAGAAATTTCTTTCGAAGAAAATTTACTTAGGCAGTTATTTGTTTTGAAGCATAAGTTTCGTCCGAAGGTAAAAGCATATATTCCGAACCATCAAAATTTTTTCAAAATTCTAAGGAAAGTCTTGAAAGGTTTTCATCCAGAAAAACAAGAGCTTATGAGGTGATAAAATAGACAACTTAGGACACACAGATTTTAAGAAATAATATGAATTAGTTTTAAGAAAAACCTACTCAAAGTTAATCATCCCAATAGCTCATATAAGATACTTAAATCTCAGTTCAACAAAAGCGTTTGTAAACAGATCAACATATTGTTCATTTGTGTGAACTTTAACTAGTTTAATTAATCCCTTTTCAAAGTTATCTTTAATTAAATGATACCTGATATTGATGTGATTTGCCCTTGAGTGCTACACAAGATTCTCTGTGATAGAAATAGCACTGTTGTTGGCTATGTGAATGGGGGTCTCCTTGAAATTTAATCCATAGTCAAGCATATGATTTTGAATCCAAAGCACTTGAGCACAGCAGCTTGTAGCAACAATGTATTTAGCTTTAGCAGTTGATGTAGAGACATAAGATTATTTCTTGCATTGCCATGACACAACCCTTCCACCAAGAAACTGACATCCCCTAGATGTAGACTTTTGCAGTCATGTTACAACCATCATAATCACTATCTGTATAAGCATACAAATTGAAGTAAGAGTTCTTAGGATACCAAAGACCAAGTGTTGAGGCACCTTTGAGGTAACTTAGAATTGTTTTGACAGTGATAAGGTGAGACATCTTCGGGTTGGCTTGATATCTTGCACAAATACATATGGAAAACATGATATCAGGTGTGCTAGCTATGAGATACATAAGAGACCCAATCAAAGCCCTGTAAAGGTGTTCATCTACACACTCCCCCTCAAGATCAGGCCCAAGGGAGTGGTTTCTCGATATGGGTGTCTTAGCAATCATACAATCAGTCATGTT
This sequence comes from Flaveria trinervia, assembly GCA_025506515.1. NCBI lineage: Eukaryota > Viridiplantae > Streptophyta > Magnoliopsida > Asterales > Asteraceae > Flaveria > Flaveria trinervia. Next base: position 66,583,338 of record CM046442.1, read on the forward strand.
GAATCTTGTGAGTACGTCTTGAACATACTTTGACTGAATAATGAAGATGCCATATTCAACTTGCTTCACTTGAATTCCCAAAAACAAATTGAGTTCTCCCATGGCGCTCATTTCAAATCTGTCCTTCATCAACTTCTCAAAGTCTTTATAGAGCTTTGGTTTGGTTTGGTTGGTTGGACACATTATCAAAGTTGTTTAACCATTTAAACAGGAAAACGCAGCGGAATCAAAACTTAATATTATGTTTTGTAAACTGAAAATTAAGGCATATTATATAGCAACAACAAACCCAAGAACATAGGATCAAATTAATGTGAATGAACTAGCTATCAAGAAGAAATAACAACCAAAACAACATTCATGAAACTACTTTTCAAGAGCTGCCAAAATCATGAGATTTAAAGAAGTTGATGATGTTCTTGAATGACCAAAACACCAAGGAAAATTGTCCTCAAGCTTCTATACACACAAGCATCAAGCAAAGAACTTAGTTGCAAGGATTTGAACACCAAAACGACCAAAGAAGCTGCTGAAAAACCCTTTTTCAGCCATGAATATGCTCTAGAGTTGAGAGGGTTTTGTTCTTCTTAGTCTTTTGCATGTAAGAGAGAGTGAGAGGTTGAGTGTGGGACTAGTAAAGAGTGTCTACTCCAAAGACCTAAAATGAAACAACCCATAAAGGCGGACAGCCGAATAGGGTTTTCAAAATGGGGTTTCCCCCCAAGTTTTATCACTCATTTTAATTTTAACTAGTCACTAATTGAGTTATGTAATTAACCTTTTAGTTGTATAACTCACACACTCTATTATTATTTGATGTTATTTAACTAACTTAATAACATTACAAATAATAGTCAAGAACTAATATTGTTATAAGTTGTTCCATCTCATATACAATTTATTTAGAAAACCTATTTTCTAAATTGGTGTAATTATTTAATTGCATGATCATATCATCAATTAAATATTAATTGGTGTTTGCTAAGCTTGTTATTGGGTATGATCTGACTTGGATCATAACGTACTAACCACATCAATGTTCTATGTGTCTTGGGCATAAAAATCCAACAATCTCCCACTTGCACAAGATTCATAGAAGATTGATGCAAGTAGTAAATACCGCCTAACAACGGTTTACTACCCTTAATACGCATGACTAAAAGCCATTCAATAACATTAACCCCTTCAAGTATCCAACTTGAAAAGATTTAGGTGAATCAATCATTTATCCTTTTGTTGCATATGTCATGTTAAATCCAAGGACACAGAATGATCATTCCTTGTTGATTTAACTTAATCAGGCCTTAGACATCTTGCTCTCAATGAATAAGAGGAAAAAATTCCATCTTGACTACATACGTTTCTCACAATCACCTCGTGTCTCACCTGAACATAGCCTTATGTACTGTCCATTATTTAAGAGCAGTGAAGAACTAGCTCAAGGTGTAACACTTTGGTGAATATCAAAACCCAATATTTATCTCAGGTCAGAGGATAACAAATGATATTCCCCTTTACTCAAATTTACTTATGATCAATCAAGAAGATTCCATGTAGTAAAAATTGAGACGCGGTCAGTCCAATATTCATATCCTACAAATATCTATGAACTTTGGTAGCAACCAATTACTCTATATTCATGCCTTATGAATATCCACCAATCCATGTTCATAATAGTCTTATGTTCATATTTGTTCCCACAACATGACTGACTACGGACATTTAGATTAATAAACATATTCAAGGATGCATACATACTAAAAGGATCATAACTCAGAATATCAAAATATATGAAAAAGTTAAATATTACATTGTTCCAAGCTATTAAATACTAAACAGATCAATTCCAATCACTAGAATATCGAAGCCCTAAGGCATAAGTATGACATTCATGCTTTGCCCTTTCAAGGAGCTTCATCAGTGGATTCGCAATGTTTTGATGGGTATGAACTTTATTAATACATATTTTTCCTTTTTCAACTTCATCCCTTATGTAGTTGAATCTCCGCTCAATGTGTCTAGTCTTTTGATGTGCATGAGGTTCCTTGATTTGTGCAATCGCACCCTGGTTATCACAAAAGATTTCTAGGGGGTCTTGACTGGTAGAGACCACCCCTACATCGGCAATAAATTTCTTTATCCATGCAGTTTCTTGAGTTGCTAATGAGGCCGCTATGTATTTGGATTCTGTAATGGACAATGCTACCACGTCTTGTTTTGAACTCTTCCAGGACACTACTCCTCCATTCTTAATGAAGACATACCCCGATTGTGATCGAGAATTAGTTTGAAAACTCCCATCCGTGTAACCCTTTACAATAAGTTTCTCTTTATCAAAATTGTATGTTAGAAACATATCCTTAGTCCTCCTAAGGTATTTCAATATACTTTTAACAACCATCCAATGGCTATTACCTAGATTCTACTGATATCGGCTTGTCATGCTTAACGCGTATGACACGTCGGTTTAGTGCATATCATCGCATACATGATGGATCCTATAGCAAATACATAACGAATGTCCTTCATTCGATCTTGCTCATCCTTTGAGCTTGGATGTTGAGATGTACTCAATATTCTCCTTCTTTGAATAGGTACCATACCTTTCTTAGAGTTCTCCATCTTGAACCTTTTCAAGATTTTATCAATATATGCACTTTGGTTTAATCCTATCAACCGCCTCGATCTGTCCCTATAGATCTTTTTCTCAAAATATAGGCAGCTTCAGCGAGATCTTTTATGGAAAAACAACTTCCAAGCTAGGTTTTAACACCTTCCATGGATGGAATATCATTTCCAAAAAGTAGCATGTCATCAACATACAATACTAAGAATGTAATTATGCTCCCACTAGCCTTTTTATATACACAAGCCTCATTAGCGTTTTTTATGAAACCAAATTTCTTGATCTCTTCATCAAAACGTTGATTCCAACTTCTTGATTCTTATTTCAATCCATAAATTGATCTTTTTAACTTTCATACTTTATTATGATGTCGTGGATCGAAAAAACCATCAGGTTGAACCATATGGACAGTCTCTTCGAGATGTCCATTAAGAAAAGTGGTTTTCACATCCATTTGCCAAACCTTATAGTCATAATATGTAGCTATGGCAAATAATATCCTAATTGAACTTAGCATTGCCACAGGCGAGAAGGTTTTATCATAATCAACCCCTTAAGCTTGAGTGAAACCTTTTGCCATAAGTCTTGCTTGATAAGTATCCAAGTTTCCATGCATATCCGTTTTCTTCTTGAAAACCCACTTGCATCCAACCGGTTTGGAGTTTAGTGGAGGGTCAACCAATTCCCAAACTTGGTTGTCATACATGGATTGCATCTCTACGTTCATGGCTTCCAGTCATTTGTCACAATCCGTATTGGACATTGCATCCTAGTATGTAGTTGGCTTATCGGAGTCAACCACATAGCATCCATTCATGAAAAATCCATATCTTTTCAGGTGGAATGCTAACTCTACCAGATCTGTGAATGTGTTGTGTGTATTGATAAATCTCTTAATCATTATCAATAACCTCTTGTTGATTGCTAGTGTCAACAAACATGTATCGGCTTGTGGATCTTGATCCTCATCAAATTCCACTGTTCTATATGTTATTCCTTCCGTAAGGAACTTAGCTTCCAAGAACTCTGCCTTTCCAGCAATAAATACCTTTTGCTCTATTGGATCAAAGAAGTAGTATCCTATACAGTGTTTGGGATATCCAACAAATATATACTTAGTGGATCGACTTTCCAACTTGTTTTCAGTGTTTATCTTAACATAAGCTTCACAGCCCCATACTTTTAGATATGATAGCGATGGAACTCTTCCATGCCATACTTCAAAACGTGTCGAATCCACTTTCTTGGTCGGGGCAATATTCAAAATGCGAGCTGCGGAGAGCAATGCGAAACCCTAAAATAATAGAGGTAGTGAGCTTATAGCCATCATAACAATATCTAATAGGCTTCGGTTTCTCCTTTCAGACACACCATTATGTTATGGTGTTCCGGGTGGAACAAGTTATGAGATGATCCCATAACTTCTTACATGGTCCTGAAAAGCCTCACTGAGGTATTCACCTCCTCTATCTGAACGAAGAACTTTGATAGCATTATTAAGTTGATTTTCTACTCCATTCGTGAAGGTTTTGAACATTTCAAAAGCTTCATATTTATGTGTCATCAAGTACACATAACCATAGCGACTGTAATCTTTGATAAAGGTAATGAAGTATCTTTCACCATTTCTTGTCATTGCTTAAAAGGACCACATACATCCGAATGTATGATTCCCAATAAGTCCTTTTCCCTCTCGCTAGTACCACGAAAGGGTGACTTGGTCATGTTACTTTGTAAACAAGATTCACACTTATCAAATGAAACATTTTCATCTGTTTTCAAAAGACCATTCTTTTGAAGTGTTTGAATTAAATTCATGTTTATGTGACCAATACAACAATGCCAAAGATATGAATCACTTAAACCCATTTTAAGTTTCTTGGTGTTGATTTTGTATAAGGAGTTGTTATAGGATGAATCATCATGAACCAATTGATAGACACTATTAAAAGGCATAGCCTTGAATAAAATACATCATCCGTACATACATAAATACCATTATTACCAAATTTTATTTCATAACCTTATTGTTTTAAAAGGGAAATAAAAATTATGTTCCTAGTCAAACTAGGAACATACAAAATGTTCTTAAGAACAACTTCCAAACCGTTTGAAAGTTTCAAAACCATTTGAAAGTTTCAAAACCATTTGAAAGTTTCAAAATATAGTCTCCTTCGACATAGACATCAACTTTTGCTCCGTTGCCCATGTAGAGACTTGTGTCTCTCTACTTGAAGTACTTATTTCTTTTGAACCCCTACAACAAGTTGCAAATGTGAGTTCCACATCCGGTATCCAATACCCATGTTGTCACACCCCAACCTTGACGGCGGAAACGTCGAGATGTGAGGGTTACGATTGTTCATAGCCACATAACGCTATTTTATAATTCCAAATATATTATTCATAAGTTTCATTAGTAACATTACAAGCAAAAGTTTCAACAAAGAATACATCATGTACAAATTCTACAAATAACATGATCATCCATTTGATCTCTCGGTCCAATCCTAGATGTAATAAGCTTCAAAGAGTAGAACACATACCGGAGGTATTCCTGAAACATGTTAAAAATAAAAGGTCAACATAAAAATGTTGGTGAGCATTCCATAGTTTCAATACATCGATTATATAAAAGGTGGCAATTCAAGTCATAAGTTAGTGAATAAAGTGGTTAGGGATGTTATGAACAATGCAACAATCAAACCTCGACAAAGTTTTACAAGTCTCAAACGTTTACAAGATTATACGATCAGCTAAGTGTACTTGGATCGACTAAAGCAGGCTTGTCTGGCCCATAGATCTATGACTTCGCTGGGCTAGCAATAGTTAATGATTGTACATATAACGCCATAACATGGTAACCACAGAAGTTCAACTAACCACAACTTTGCATGATGAATTGCCATAAAGATTACAAGTCTCAAATAAGTTTACAAGTGCAATGATAATCAGTTAACATGTTTCACCCCAAAGTGTGAAAATAAGCAAAAAGGGGTATGGAAATACTCACTTGATCAAATAAGTATAAAATGACAATAACTAAGAAATGTAATAAGCGGTGATCCAATGTAGTTCTTCACAAGGCACCTAAAATTATATATATTTACAAGGTTAAAGTTTAATAATAAATTTGATGTTTAAACGAGCACTAGGGTTATAAGTGGAATTTGGGATGTGGATAATTAGATCCAACTAACAAGGTAAACTTGATTACGTTTTAGAGTCAATATACTATTTGATCATTTTGGTACTAACAAATAAAAGATAATTATTTGTAACAAGTCTAAATATAGTTTAGCAAACTTTTATCATAACTCCCATTTTAAACAATAATATATACTTGTTATTTGACCAAAACAATGACTTAGTGAGTTATAACGGTATTCAATGTATATTTTATAAGAAAAATAATTTAAATATATTATTAGACCAAATAATTATTTAGTAAACTAAAACAATCTTTTGAGTTTAACTTATAAGAAATAATTTAAATATATTATTGAACAAATAATAATTTAATAAGTTAAACATATTTAAAATCCATTTTATAAGAATTTGAACTAATTATATCATTTGTTTAAAATAATTAATAATAGTATAAAGTATTAAAAGAAATAAATTTCTAGAAATTAGTTAGATGATTTTAAAAATATTTGAAGTTTTTAAATGAATTTAGTATATTTGCTAGAAATTTTCTAGAAATTATTTTGGGCTGAAACCCCAAAAAATAAGATGGTGGTGCCCGGGTTCGAACCCGGGACCTCATGTGTGTGGGGCAAGCATCTTAACCAGTGAACCAGGGCCTTGGCCGTGCAAGATTTCAGTTTCGAAATGCTATAAACACAACCACCCAGAAAACCCCCAATCCTAAGAACCCTAGAATGTTCTTGGATTAAATTGAACACCGATTCGATCCTGGTAACGAATAATTTCATGGGGCTTTTGTTCCTCATGTTAAGACGAATATATCCATGCATTTAATTACCTGGATTCGAGCAATTTCGATAGAGATGAGCACAAGATCAGTTCGCGATTGACTTTGGTCCAACCATGAGCAATTGCAGATGATAATCAAATTAAACTCGTTCGTAGTTTCAGAGGGTTGTGTTCTTGGAAAACCCTCAATCAATTGCGTTTCTAAGTGTGCAAAAGGTGGGGTTCGACTCAGTTGCAGACCGCGATGGAGATGGAACTTCTTCGGGATGTTTGATTATGGTTCAGGTGAAATTATGTTGCATAGAAGTTTAGTTACTGTTGAACGATCATGTAGGTGTGATTAATTGGATTATTATTGTGTGTTAATACCTGAACGGCTATGTGATTAAGATTATCGGTTATGTGATGGTTTAAGGTGTAACCGGTGCTTTAATCACAGTTATTACATGCATACCAGTTCGAAATGAGTACACGAACGGATTGGAAACGGTTCAGAGATTAAATCGATTGAAAAATTGGGAGTTTTGGGGGTGACCGGACGGCCGGAATCTGGCCGAAAGTGGGCGCCGGAATCACGGGGAGCGAGAGAGAGAAAGGTTTCGGGTTTTGACATTCTACAACTTTAGTCCCTGTGGTTTAAACCTTTGTTAATTTATGCTAAAACATTTATTTTAAAGTTTCAAGATTAACAAATTAACCCCTTAACTTTTAAGTTTCAAACTTTTTTTTTCTTTTTTTTTTTAAATTTTATAATTTTTATAAATTATTATTATCATGATTATTATTATTATTACTCTTATGATTATTATTGATATTATTAATAGCATTATTATAATTATTATCTTGATTATTATTATTATGATTATTAGTGTTATTGTAATATAATAGTTATATTATTAAAACTTTTTATTAAAATTTAATGATGAACCAACAAGTAAAACGTAAATAGCCCGCAAATTTCATAAAAGGCACAACTAGTCCTTATAATAATTTAACAAAGTTAACTTCTGAAATTAACGAAAATACATGATGTTACACATGTGTTTGAAGAAGTAACCTTTAAACCAATATGAATCATGAAGTTGTACCTAAGGTTTGCCTAGCATCCCTCTTGTTTCTCAACTCTTTGAGATAGGTTGGACAATTCCTTTTCCAATGTCCTATCTCACCACACTCAAAACATGGATCGTTCTCCGTTACCTTAGGCTTCTTAAGCTTAGGGTTTAGTGGTTCTGCTTTAGCCTTCCCTTTCCCTTTGTCTTTGATGTACCCCTTTCCTTTGGCAACATTTTCTTTGGGATCGGGGAATGGCCTTTTCTTATTGCCTCCCTCATTGATCAAGATAACAGGTAGAACCTTTCTACCCATCCCTGCCTTGGCTATTTTGAGCATTGCATGAAGCTCACCAATGCTCTTGTCCCACCCGTTCATATTGTAATTCATTATGAACGTCTCAAACCTTTTAGTTAGGACATTAAGGATCAAATCCATGGTAAAGTCCTTTGAGACGGGGCAGTTAAGCCTCTCGAGGTGATCAACGTGACTTTGGGTTTCTTCCATGCGACACGCGTGAAGCACTTGAACCGTTTCGAAGTGCTCTACCCTAGCTTGTTGAAGGAACATTTCGTTCAACTAGGTAATCATGTCATATGCCCCATGATGCTCCAAATCCTTTTGTAGTTAGGGAATCATAGTTCCCAACATGAGGTAGGAAACCTGCATGGAATCCTCAGTATACTCAAGCCAATTGTTATAGGCCTCAACATCCTCGGGGTCAGGTTGGTCATGAATGGGATCGTCAAGGACATATGCCTTTTTTTCTTTCTTGAGAACAATTCTCATGTTTTGAAACCAGTCCATAAAGTTATTATGGGTAACACGATCCCTCTCTAAGATAGTTCTCAGCGATAGGGTAGGGATGGTCGGGGTCGTAGCATTATTGTTTGCGGCCATTTCTACAAAATTTACAAAGTTCATATAGTATTTCTGAAAAAATTACATTTTTATTTATTAATACCCTTTTATGTCTCATAGACAATTATTAAAACATCGGATCCAACGTTACAATTAAATAATGGTTAGGTGACCCTATGCACATGGTTTCCAATTCAAGTCATCCTACATACACACACGTTTGAGTTTACACATACAAGTGGTTAGGTGACCTTTATCTCACAAATAGTTCTCAAGTGATTTGAGTGTCGTGTAAAAGGATAGTGTTAAAATTTTTGCTAAAGGAACTTAAGTTTTCATTAATTCTTGTTTTCAAAACACTATGTACCTTGTATTCGCATGCTTTTAAATACATGGTACCCTATGGCTCTATTTTTAGTAAAAACATTTTTTATTATAATCATTAATCCTTTTAATAACCTTCTATTAATCACCTAATGATAAGGAACCATAAATTTTCAGCTTGTTTTGTTTGTTAATAAGTTTGTTATGCACATCCATATATCAAACAACCATTATATAACAAACAACCAAACAAGCATAATGATACAATCACAAATGCATGACCATAGCCATAAAGTTATTATGGGTAACACGATACCTCTCTAAGATATTTCTCAGCGATAGGGTAGGGATGGTCGGGGTCGTAGCATTATTGTTTGCGGCCATTTCTACAAAATTTACAAAGTTCATATAGTATTTCTGAAAAAATTACATTTTTATTTATTAATACCCTTTTATGTCTCATAGACAATTATTAAAACATAGGATCCAACGTTACAATTAAATAATGGTTAGGTGACCCTATGCACATGGTTTCCAATTCAAGTCATCTTACATACACACACGTTTGAGTTTACACATACAAGTGGTTAGGTGACCTTTATCTCACAAATAGTTCTCAAGTGATTTGAGTATCGTGTAAAAGGATAGTGTTAAAATTTTTGCTAAAGGAACTTAAGTTTTCATTAATTCTTGTTTTCAAAACACTATGTACCTTGTATTCGCATGCTTTTAAATACATGGTACCCTATGGCTCTATTTTTAGTAAAAACATTTTTTATTATAATCATTAATCCTTTTAATAACCTTCTATTAATCACCTAATGATAAGGAACCATAAATTTTCAGCTTGTTTTGTTTGTTAATAAGTTTGTTATGCACATCCATATATCAAACAACCATTATATAACAAACAACCAAACAAGCATAATGATACAATCACAAATGCATGACCATAGCCACTAAGTTGACTACACTTGTTTGCCATCACAAGTGTTGTAATTTGGTCTTTCCTAAGGGTTAATAACAACACAAAAGAAAGGATCTCCAAAGACCCCCACTTGAAGTTGCATCCAAATGCTTCAAGTCCTTCTCTTTGTGCCTTCCCTTTGTGCTTCCAACTTATGCATCTTCTTTTACAAAATTTATATCCTAATATCAATTTTCTAATAAAAGAAAATACACCTAATCTATCTATTATATCACCATTGAATGAATAAATAAATTACAACCATATACAAACACAAAAGAATAAAATTACAACCCATAATAAATGAAATCAACCAAAACCAAACAATCATCCAAAACCAAAGCAACACAAGGTCAAGGCTAGGTTATGCACCAATATTAAACAACATATATAACATTCAAGAACCAAGATAAATTTCCACTTAACCTATAATTTTCGGATAACATAAACCAAGAATTTAGGGTTTTTGTACAAACAAAATAAAATCAACCATTTGACATCTATCTTTCAAGATTTAATCATAACATGTAAGATATAACCTTGAAAGATTGGGGATTCATTATATCATCACAACACAACCCCTATGAGGTTGTTAAAGTCCCATAAAACCAATTTTACAAGGACATAAGAAGCTAGTTATCCACATATCCAGCTCTAGATGCCAATGTTGTGTTGGTTGGACACATTATCAAAGTTGTTTAACCATTTAAACATGAAAACGCAGCGGAATCAATACTTAATATTATGTTTTCTAAACTGAAAATTAAGGCATATTATGTAGCAACAACAAACCCAAGAACATAGGATCAAATATATGTGAATGAACTAGCTATCAAGAAGAAATAACAACCAAAACAACACTTATGAAACTACCTTTCAAGAGCTGCCAAAATCGTGAGATTTGAGGAAGTTGATGATGTTCTTGAACGACCAAAACACCAAGGAAAGGTGTCCTCAAGATTCCATACCCACAAGCATTAAGCAAAGACCTTAGTTGCTAGGATTTGAACACCAACACGACCAAAGAAGCTGCTGAAAAACCCTTTTTCAGCCGTGAATATGCTCTAGAGTTGAGAGACTTTTGTTCTTCTTAGTCGTTTGCATGTAAGAGAGAGTGAGAGGTTGAGTGTGGGACTAGTAAAGAGTGTTTACTCCCAAGACATAAAATGAAACAACCCATAAAGGGGAGGCGACCAAATAGGGTCTTCAAAATTGGGTTTCCCCTAATTTTTATCACTCACTTAATTTTAACTAGTCACTAATTGAGTTATGTAATTAACCTTTTAATTGTATAACTTACACACTCTATTATTATTTGATGTTATTTAACTAACTTAAATAACATTACAAATAATACTCATGAACAAAATATCCTTATAAGTTGTTCCATCTCATATACAATTTATTTAGAAAACCCATTTTCTAAATTGGTGTAATTATTTAATTGCATGATCATATCATCAGTTAAATATTAATTGGTGCTAGCTAAGCTTGTTATTGGGTATGACCTGACTTGGATCATAACGTACTAACCAATCAATGTTCTATGTGTCTTGGGCAAAAAGAATCCAACAGATGTCATCTACATACACTTGAACTAGCATTAAGTCCTTTCCCTATCCTTTGATGAAGAGAGTTCCATCTATAGTACCCATTATGTATCCATGCTTGTAAAGATACTGAGTTAAAGTCTCATACCATTTCTTTTGTGCTTGGTGCAGCCCATAAAGAGCTTTTTCAAGCTTGCAGACATAATCAGGATGATAAGGATCTGCCAAACCAGGTGGTTGTTTGACATACACCTCTTCATCAATCACCCCATATAGAAAAGCACACTTGACATCAAGTTGATAGACCTTGAAGTTCTTGGATGCAGCAAATGCCAAGAATATCCTAACAGCTTCTAGTCTTGCTATATGAGCCAAAAGATCAGTGTAGTCAATTCCTTCTTGTGTGTAACCTTGAACAACTAGTCTAGCTTTGGTTTTTATGACAATGCCTCTATCATCATTCTTATTCCTAAACACCCATTTCGTTCGTATAGTAGTCTTCCCATGAGGATGAGGACAAAGGTTCCAAACATTCTTCTTTTTTAATTGAAGCAGCTCCTCTTGGATGGCTTCAACCCAACTTCCATCCTTCAGAGCCTCATCAATTTTCTTTGGCTCTATCTTGGATAAGAAACTAGAGTGAAGACAAACATTTGCTACATGGGTTTTTCCTCTTGTTCTTACCCCTGTGTCAACATCTCTAATGATGTTTGCGGTGGGGTGAGACTTGTGGATCCTTAGTTGAGGGATCACAAAAAGTTGCTGAGAGAGATCTATATTAGAAAATTTTAGATCTGGCATTGATGCTTCTCCCACCACCTCAGCACACTTATCAAGAGAAACTTGATCCAATGAGTGTGTGACATTATTGCTGTTTTCATCTATGGAGTGGTTATCAACATCAAGAAATTCTTGATCACTTTCACCACCACCATCATTTTCTTGTACATCTGAAGTGTGTTTATCTGGTTGTTGAGCCTCTGAGCTGGAATTTGAAGGTATCTTAGATGTATTAGCTAAATTTTGTCATTGTGGTGCTCATAGAAATCTCATTTGCACAAGTAGTTACAACTGGAGCTAAAGATGTGTAAGTTGAAGGTCTTCTTAGCTCAAATATTGGCTCAAGATCACCTATATGTAAATATCTATAGATTCTGAAACATTCTCACAAGATTTGTTAAAATAGTTGGTAACTAAATCAAAATCAAATAGCCAATCAGGACCAGAACCAGCCACATAGGGTCTGTGTTCATTGAAAGTCACATAGGCTAACTCCTCAACAATTCTAGTTTTAATATTGAATACTCTATAAGCCTTAACTTGAGAAGAGTATCCAATGAAGTGTCCATCATTTGAGTTCTCAACAAATTTGGCAATTTGATCTTTGTTATTCAAGATGGTGCAAGGACAACCAAATGACCTAAGATAACCAATGAAAGGTTTCCTCTTGTGCCAAAGTTCATAAGGAGTCTTGCCATGAGTCTTAACCACTAAAACTCTGTTTTGCACATAGCTGGCGGTGTTGACTGCCTCTGCCTAGAAGGTGATGGGCAACCTAGAGTCAGATAACATGGTTCTTGCAGCTTCAATTAGTGTCCTATTTCTCGTTGCAACAATACCATTTTGCTGAGGAGTCCTGGGAGCACTGTATTGTCTTGTAATACCCATTTCATCATAAAATGTATGAAGGATTTGGTTCTTAAATTCAGTTCCCCCATCACATCTTATGGTTTTGACCTTGTGATCACATTGATTCTTAATCTTTAAGATGAAATCCTTCAAAATCTCAGGAGTCTCATCCTTAGTTTTAAGGAAAAAGACCCAAGTGAATCTTGTAAAGTCATCTGTGATCTTCAAACAATAAGAGGTCCTTCCTAGACTCATTAAACTAGTGGGGCAAAAGAGATCCATACGTAAGAAGTGTAGGGGTGTAGTGATGGAGTTTCTTTCCTTAGCCTTATGAGATACCTTATGTTGATTCTCTTTCAGACATGCAACACAATGATCATCACTTGTAAACTCTTTCTTTGGCATTCTAGTCACCTAATTATTCTTAATAAGTTTATTCATGCTTTTAAAGTTTACAAGGCACATTCTTTATGCCATAGGAAAGACTCATCACTATTAGCTTTAGATAGAAAGCATGAAACTTCTCCAGAGGGAGATTTCTCTTGCAAATCCATCTTGTACATGTTCCGTTTCCTGGGGGCTCTGAGCAAGATATGCTCATGAGGAATGACCACCCCAGGCTTAAGAACAATGCACTCATGCTCGGTAAAGAGCATGTTATGACTCTAATCACAAAATTGGGATACACTCAGGAGATTGTACCCAAGCTCCTTGACAAAGTTTACTTTTTCAATGCTGAGCTTACCATTTGTGACCTTGCCCCTTCAAGAAATTTAACCACCTTCATCTCCTGCAAAAGCAACTGGCCCACCATCAATTCTTTCAAAGTTCTGGAGTAGTGACCTATTGGTTGTCATGTGCCTGGAACAACCACTGTCAATGATCCATACATTCTTGTTTGTCTTGAGTTGTTCCTGCACAAAGAAAATCATTAGTTACAATTGGAAACCCAAGCCTTATTGGTCTTGTGCTCATCAAAAGAAGTAGAAGGTAATGTAACAGTAATAGATCCTATAATTGTGCTTTGAGGATCTTTTATGTTGTTGATGGAGAACATTCAGACACTTGGTCTTTCTTTGACTTCCACACCACCTTTGGAAGTTTGGACTTGACCTTTAACACTTCGGAAGCTTTTGAGACTTCGGAAGTTTTGATGATTGGACCTTCGAAAGATCCTGCAAACAATGCAGTAGGCTTCAGTGCTTCGGAAGTATTCCTTTCTTCCAAGACCAAATTTCCTTCAGAATGCAATTTTCCACTTGCCTTCTTCTTTATTTTGAAGGTTCCGAAGGAAATAAAATTTTCTTTCGAAGCTGAATTCTTAGAGCTCTTGGAAGTCTCTTTCTTGGTCATATGAAGAGTACCTCTTGGATTGTATGGACAATCCTTAGAAAGATGAGAAGTATTTTCACACATAACACATTCCATTATTTTCTTCCTAAGAGCCTTCTTCTCAGAACAAGGTTGGCTTTGATCACATCCTTTCTCCACCTTCATCTTGCAGATGCTGGGACAGTCCTTTTGGGTTGAGAACTGTTTTGGAGTTAGATGGTCCAGGCTATGTAGTAGTGGTAGACAACAGATCAGCCTTCTTCTTGGTGTTGAGATGATTATGAACATGAACCAGAACTCTTGGTAGAGGAGTTTAGATTGATGTTTTTAGTCTTAACCACCTCAAACCTTGTAGAGATAAAAACTTGTTTATGCTTAGAGTCAAAAGTGGCCTTGATTTCTTATGCCTTTCTAGCTTTCCTCTTGCTCTTTCTGATCCAGTTCTTTCTCATAGACTTGGTCATCACAGTCTTCCTTTTCTCAACAGAAGGATAGTGAACCTTCTTAGAATCCTTTGTTTCACTCTTCTCAGATGAATTCTTCACTATCACTTCTTCATCCTCTTCATTCAAGGGGTCTAAGAGAGGAAGCCCATCTTCCCAAGTACCATACCTAGGTGATCTTACAAAGAAGATTATGTGTGGAGGAGCTATCTCATTAGATTCCAGTCCCTGCTTATTTTGATAATATAGTTTGGCATGCAGGGATGAGGATATCATGTTCTTGAAGGTCTCTTCTTCAAGAACACATTTTTCTACCTTGGCTTTGTTGATCATAAGCTCAGCTTGGCATTCGGTTAACTTAGTTATGAGATCCTTGATTTGAGCCAATAATTGGTGTGCTCATGTTTTAGAACTAAAATGGTTTTCTCTAAGTCTTTTATCTTTAGTTTATGGTCGCTTTCAGCCTTTCTAAAATCACCTTTTAAGATGTTTAAGGAGTCAAGATCATATCTCATTTCTAAGTTGCAGGACCAGTATCTGTTGCCTTTAGCAATACATTCAGGAGTACAAAGATGTTCCAATACCTTGGCTTCATCATGGTCAGCCATCAATGCTTGGTTTGGAGATGCATCTTCCACCTAAAAGCTCCAGTCAAAGCCTCCTTCTTCAAAAGCAACTACAACTTGCTTCTTTGGCTTCTCATTCTAGGTTGCTTTATAGTGTAGTTTGATTTGGACTGTGCTTGGCCACCATTTGTTCTTAGTGCTTTGCATTCCCGGGAAAAAGTGGTCCATCAAGTTGCAGTTGTAACATTTGACTTTGGTCCAGTCCAAACTTTCCATTGGCTGTATTACTAGGAAACTTCCTTCTTATCCACTTGTAGAACTTCTTGGCTTTGTGAGTGAGAAGAGCCATTTGCTAGACCATCTACATATACTCCAGATCATCTGGATGGATACAGTCTAGGTATTTAAGGGTGAAGAGAAAGCTTCCACGACGTTCATCTGAGAACACAAGGCTTGAGAAGAACTTGTCTCTTGGAATAGGCTTCCTTGAGTATAGTTCTCCCTTGGTGTCTCAGGAAGGTGATGAAACGACCCTTTTGTGAGTTGTCAAGGTAGCATATGAGATGATGTTGGGGTTCTATGCTATACCTTTCAACCACATGAGGGGCTGAACCTTTTTGATTGTTGGAGTTGCCAAAAGAACCGTGCATGTTCATCTCCATCTGGTATCACTAAGAATCCTATAGAATTCTGTCAAGGTGAGAGTCTTCAGGTTCTCAGTTCTCTTGATAACAACATAGTAGTGTGTCCATTGCCTAGGAAGAAAGGACATGAACTTACTTACAATATGTCTATTCTCAAGAGCTACTCCACCATCCACTAGGGTATCCACAATCTCAACATACCTAAATTATTGTTGAGTCATGGTCTCACATGTTATAAAGGTGAAAATTTCAAACTGCTGCTTCAGGAGATGCTTCTTGTTCTCCTTGGTTTTAGAGGAACCCTCAGACATTAGTTTTAATGCATCCCACAGCTGCTTAGCTACTTTGCATTTCTTGAAACCTCTGTGTACAGAGTTTGGAAGAGCAATCTGAAGGGCTGTCATGGCCTTTTGATCAATCTCTACTCTCTTTCTATCTTTATCTAAGTAGTCAGCCACAACCTTGGGGATCATACCACCTTCAGCAACAGAAGAGGTGCTTGGTATGTAAGGTCCATTGACAACAAGCTCCCACATTCTTAAGTCTAGAGACTTGATAAAGCCTTCCATTCTTTGGCATCAAGTGTTAAAGTCATGAGTGTGATTATTGGGGACTTTGTCATGGTTCTAGTTTCCATATCAGATTTAGAAATAGCTGCCATTTGAGATGTTAAGTCCTCTGTGTGTGTAAGGGATCTAAGATGGTGAGATCTTATATCAACAACCTAGAATGCTCTGATACCAATTGTAGAACCGGTGAAGGGTATGCACTTACAACCCAATGAGGAGACTTTCTATAACACTTAACACATCAAAGAGGGAACTGGTTAACCTTTTGTAAAGATGCTAAGAACACAAGTAAATATGAGACAGAACTAAATGGCAAAACACATAAGTAGTTAGTTTTCAAGATTGTAGTATATTGCCTCTCAAGTTCTATTAAAAATGTTACAAAAGCATATCAGAAAGTTACAAGTACTTGAGATACATATATACTACATCCTACAGCTGGTCATACTTTGAAGGCCAGCTGGATACAATTGACTAGACAATAAACAAAATCAAATGTAGAGTCAAAAGGCAGATTGCCTTTTGACTAGTGACTATGACATTCCATAGCTCACATCCTAATATATTACAAAAAGGATAAAGTACATAATTTAGAAAGTTACAGACTCAAGACCTTAATGTTTAGTTACCAAAAGCATGGACCTTTCACCAACTTATGTAAAGTTGGTGTCTTATCAGAGTTGTAGCGGAAAGGGGTCCAACATTATGTAAAAGGTACATCAAATAAAGCATGTGTTCAAAAGTCTTCACAAGAATATTTTCTTCAAGTGTTGGCTTTGAAAGAATTTGTCTTGGAAGCTTCGGAAGACTTCATCTTTGGCTTTGGAAGATATTGGTATTGGCTTCGAAAGATTTCACACTAATTGTATTTTCTATTGCTGGTGTGTAACTTTCGAAGCATTGTACTTCAGTACGCTTATGCATGCATACAGGAGAGACTTTGGGTGTTTAGTTGCATCAGCATTTACATTTTATCTTTACACAAACACTTATGCGCATTTGTTGTCGGATATCCACATTAGTAAATGTAGATGTACAAATACTTGTCAGCATTTGTTTCAGCTATCTGCATTTGTTAATGCGGAAGAACAAACACTTGTCAGTATTTGTTCTATGTTTATCGGCATATACAAATGCGATTAGCCAACACTTGTCTTCTGTTGTTGATGCAAATTCTTCATCCGTATTATTTCTTAGACTTGTGGGATTTCCAGCAGAACAACCATCAACCAACTACTTGAATTGGCATGTATGATGCTTTCAGGGTCTAACATTACTCCCCCTAAGGATTATACAACCTATGTTCTTCAAGGGTTTAATGGTGGTTGAGGTTGGGAAGATTTTGCTAGGCCTTGTGGAGGAATTTTAGGTTCTGCTTGAGATGGATCTAGAATGGCCTTTATCATGTTGACAAAGTCATTGGCATTAGACATCTTCTCTCTGTTTAGCACATGGATCTTCATCTGACTCATTGTGTAGATGGCCTCTACGGGCAGCTTCTTTAGAGAAATAGGTTTCCATATTGACACTATGGACAACCTGTCTTTATGAATCAACAGAGCTCCATCCACATCCACATCTAACTTCAAAATATTCCCCATTTGCAAAGGTGTCTTCTTGCTCTTCCTCTACTCCTTCTTGACATTGATTCTATCAAATGCCATCTTTAGACTCTTTATACATTTCAGAAAGAAATGCATATCTTCTTCTCCTATTTTATTCTTTATGTCTCTGAAATGCCTTGTGTATATGTAGTGGATATAGGATTCATCTAACAATGTCACCTCATATCCACTAAACAACCTGA
Source organism: Flaveria trinervia (assembly GCA_025506515.1). NCBI lineage: Eukaryota > Viridiplantae > Streptophyta > Magnoliopsida > Asterales > Asteraceae > Flaveria > Flaveria trinervia. The sequence continues at coordinate 66,601,648 of CM046442.1, forward strand.
TTTCAGCTCCTTCTTTTCATCCCCATCTTTTTTCTATCTCCAACTCATATGTCTTTTCATCATAATACACATTTGAAATTGGTTTGGAGGAGTGAGTTCCAGCTACCATCTTTCTTTTCAGAGATTCAATAGGCTTCACCTATAGTTTAAGAAATACCACTTCTTTAGTTGGTTTTGTTCTTTTCTTCTCAAAGGGGTTGACAAAGGATTTATCTTTCCTCATGCAGATAGCCTTGACAGATTGAAGTTGGCTATTCTTTTAAACAACCTCAGAATATCTTCAAACTCATAACCACTAAACATAGCCTTGTGATTAATCAACTCTAAATTGGCTAGTTCTTTCAGATCATGGTTTTCCAAGGAGTTCACCAGAGCAGAGTGCTCTGTGAAGAATTGAACTAAACCTAAAATCCTCTTAATCATGAATAGAATCTAGTCACTGTCATACTTTCAGGAAATTATCTTCTGATTAGTTTTGCCTTTTGGAGTCGACACACCTTTAATCATTTTAGCAGTGGTGAGCCCTTCTTGAAGCTTCAATTGAGAGGGCTAAGCAAACCACTCTAAATTCTTGTGTAGAATAGGTGCCAGAGAGTCATGATCTCTGTGGGTGAACTGGATGTCTTGTGCAGACACTCTTGTTCTAGGCTTTTTGCTTATGATCTCTTCTTTAATTTTCTTTAGCCTTTCTTTCTTCTCATTAATCATCCTACGGATAGCAGGCCTTAGGGAATTTGTCTTCATGTTGCCCAATTTTCTTTGGTAAATCCTTGGTCAGACAGATAGTCCTTCATTTCCATGTCAGTCATACTATAGGGATTAGGATACAGTTTTTAAGGAGTGGAAGTCTGCTTTGCCTTTGAGAATGATTTGAACACTAGAGATTTGCGAGAAAGAGTCTTTTCATACACATTCTCATAAGTAGGGTCCAACAGTTTAGTTAACTTTTCTTCTTCTACCTTCATTCCCTCATATGTCATTCTGAATACCTCATCAGGGTCATACCCATGATTGATAAAAAAACATAGCTTTCACCATCAAGTCTTCAGTTTAGGCTTTCTCTACCATCTCTTGTACTGACTCGTCCCCTTCCACAGGATTTTTATGAGCTATTGGTTCATTAACCAGATAGGCACCCTCAATGTCTCCTTCTTCTAAATCAATGAATTCATGCTTCTTTTTCAATTGGGCTTCAGCCTTTTCATGCTCCTCTAAAAATTCATCAATTGTTGCAAGGCTTCTAGGGTCATCTTTTTCCTTTTTCTTGATTGGTTCTTCTTCTTCCATTGGTGTCTTTCCCTTTGCCTTCTCATTTAAATATTTCCTCCTTCTGGTATAAGTTTGCATTCCTGAACCAGAAGAGGTTTCAGCCATTTCAGCTTCTTGGGGAACCTTTTCAACCTCTGATTTTTCTTTTTCATGAGTAACAATTGATGATTCTTCTCTCTTTTGTTGCTCTTCACATAATCTTCTAATAAGCTATCTTTGTTCATCTGCCAATGATATAGCAACCACTATTTTTATACTCAATTCCTTCTCAATTAGGACAAGATTTTAAGGAATGACTATTAATGGTTCAACATTTTGCCCCTAATCAACAATGAACTCCCAAAATATCTATAATAAACTCTTATGTAGTGAAAGAGTCAAGGGTTTTAATCATATCATTAAATTCAGCCTCTTCAGAGTGAACTTCTTCTAGTTTGCTTGTATAGATCACCATCTCCATGCTAGATTCATCATGTTTTAATTCACTAGTTTATACCCCTTTCTCAGTCTTAGAGAATTTCATCTTTCTCGTAGGAGGGGATTTATCACCACTTTCCCCTGATGAACTTTTATTACTGGAATCTTCATCAATTTCTTTTTTTCTTTTCTCTTCTATTTTATCTTCCTTATCATCTTTCTCCATCTTTGCTTCCCTTTTGATCATAACAAGCAGCTCTAACTCATATACTCTCTTATTTATAGCTTCTATCTGTTTCTACAAGTCTCTGATAATATAAGATTGTTCTTCAATCATTCCTTCTTGTTCTTCCATAGCTATAGCCTGGATGGCTAAAGTGTCAACATGACCACTTATTTTCATCCTTTGAATGTTTGATAGTTGCCTTTAAACATTCAATCTCCTTTTCTAGAAGTTTATCTTGAATGATACCAGATCTTCTATTGAGTAGTCTTTTCATCTTGGCTACTTGTTACAGGAGTTCTGAAATCAACTCATCTTTTTCATTAGGCTTGTTAACTCCTGATTCAGCATAACTTTTTGATAGAGCAGCCTTAGAAGCAACTTGCCTAACATGCATCTGTCTTGAATGATCCTCCTCATCAGTTGATGATTTGGATACCTCTAAAGAGCTGGTAGAATCACTATACTAAACAGGCTTAGTAGTGACAGGAGATGTTTGAATAGGTGATACGGGTGAGTGATGGATTGGAGATATATGTGGAGAGATGATGGGTTGTGCTTCTAGTGATGGGATCAGTGTTCTTTGAGGTGATAGTATTGGTGTTCTCTGGGGTGATGGTATTGGTCTTCCTTGTGGTGATGGTATTGGTCTTCTTTAGGGTGATGGTATTGGTGTTTTTTGGGGTGATGGTATTGGTGTGGGCATAAAAGGTTTGGCCATATCAGAATTATGAACCAAAAGTCCAGTGTGAAGATCACCTCTTACATCCACTTAGGATGACACTAACCTCTATCCTTCATCCTTTTCAATAGTTTGCTCACCAATAGTTTGTTTATCATTAGCAGGTTGTTCTTCTTCTTGATCAGGCTCATCAACAAGAGCCTTTTGTGCTTGTTCTTCTTGATTTATCTGTTGTAGCATCTAGGGTAACAATGGAAAGAAGGTTCTACTGTAAAAGTTCCTAGGATCTCTCTTCTTGATGTACTTGTAAGACTTAGCATTATAATGAGGAATATCCAACACAGGTCCTTTAGGTACAATATCAGAAAAAGCTTCATTGATGAGGCATTGCAAGAACCTAGGATACATCATGAACATATGTCTTCTTCATTCCTAAATGTTTGATACCAGACCATTAAACACATAAGCAGACATATTGAATGGCCTTTTAGTGCATAAAGCACATATAGTAGATGAGATGATCACTGGAATGTCATTCCATCCAGTCTTCCTCTTTGATAGACAATGTTGGTAAAGATGAATCACGAACCTCTATTGTAAGTCAACTAATCGTTTTACAATTTTTTTGCGTTCATATCCTTTCTCATATCCAATGTTGGCAAAGAAAGAGGTAATATCATCATCTTCAAGCTCTAAGGGGGTGTTGGCAACATCACCAAACTGTAGACATTGTCTCACAGTTTGTTCAGTGATGTTTTGAGTATGATCATTAATGATTCTTCCAGACAGAGTCCTTACACCAGCTATCTTTGTCATCTCATCAGTGCTCCAAAAAGACCGTATGAATCTCTCATAAATGATTGGTCTAACGGTGATTGCATGAGCAACTCTGGTAGTGGATATAAATCTGATCATGTCTCTAAGACCTTCTACCTTGGGTACATCAAGGTCAATATATCTGCTGACATTATGGAGCTTGCTCCAAGTGAGAATTGCCATGTACGCTACATTAGATGCATATGAATTAGAAAGATTGATATACACAACAAATTGTAGAACATGCATCAAGTGAAATTTCTCATTTTGACTTTTTATGGTCAAACTTGAATGTTTTATAGGTATATTCCATAGGAATTATACCTATTCTTGATGTTGTTATGAATAATCACTGTTATTTTGTTATTCGTATTTGAAGTGATCATTTTTGTTGTTTTTAACCCATTTTGACTCTTAGAATCAAGATTTTTTTTCACATTTTCAATTTTTTGTTTTGCTTTGTTCATGTGATGAACAAGGTGGTGAAAATCATGGTGAAAATCGCTTGTTTGTTGTTATCTTCTTAGTTACCTTGTTCATTGCATTCGAAAATCATCATCATTTCTTAATTAAAGATTGATTTTGAATCACCATTTATGACCTAGGGTTCTAAGTTCATTACAGGTTCAAAAGTCCGACATTTTAGGTCATAAATTTCAAAGATTATCACCTTTTATTTGACACTACAGTTGTAGTGAATCAAAATAGAGGATAGATGAGGTAAGATGAAAGTAAAAACAGGTTTGATGATGAAGATCATGAGTGATGAAGAACAGTGAAGTTCACTCGTCGCACTATCAAGTCTCTCAAATTTGAAAAGTATTAAATGACCTTTTCAATGGCTTTAAATAGTCAATTAATGTATTCTACAAAAAAATATAAGTTTAAGGACAAATGCATTCAATTTTTAAGATCACTGTAGCCAATACGGATAAGTTTTGTTCATCCGCATTTGTGTATTGTTACAAATGTGGAAGAGTAAAAACTTAACAGCATTTGTTCACTGTTACAAATGTGACTAAAAAAAGTTAGTCAGCATTTGTTATTGTTACAAATGCGGCTGAACAAAGTTAGTCAGCATTTGTTATTGTTACAAATGTGGCTGAACAAAGTTAGTCAGCATTTGTTACTATTACAAATGCGGCCAAACAAAGTTAGTCAGCATTTTTTATTGTTACAAATGCGGCTGAACAGAGTTAGTCAGCATTTGTTCACTGTAACAAATGCGGTAGAGTAAAATTCCTTTATCCATTTCTATTTCAACAAATGCGGCTACCGATGAAGATGTCGACATTTATTGGCTTTCATCATGATGACAGAAGATATTAAGCACTTTGTTTATTCATTTTGATACACATGGTGTTGACGTCAACCACATTCAAGAAATGTGGAAGAGGGAAAAGAAATAAGGCAATCCAATGGTGTTCCACATTAACAAATGCAGTAGAACACTTTTGTTCACAGAGGTTTTTAACACCAAAATTTTATGTATACTTCTCTGACACAAATGCGGTAGAGTTGTCTTATCCGCATTAGTTTCACTTTGTTTTAAATGACATAAACCTTGAAAGGATCGGGATCTAGTTTGATCAATTAGATTAAGAATTGCAGCGGAATAGAACAAGAATTAGATGAAATTTAAGCAAGAATAATATGAATATTCAATCAAACAGTGACGGTTATAGAGAAAGACAGTTTTCTGCAAAGAGAATATTTTCATTCATGCACAAGCTTCGGCTACCAAGAAATTAGGTCAACATTCCTTTTATAAAGGAATGTGATATCAGCTGATGTCACTTGATAGTGATAGCTAACTCATTTATACAAACAACAGAAAGTAGACTAAACTACTGAAGGTGTCCACAACAACTGAGGACACCTTCACAAAAAGCTAAGTACAAGCTAAAATTACAACTACTGAAGTTATAACATCTAAAGTGTAAGAACTTCAGATGTTTTACATAAAATAAAACTACTGATTACAAACTACTGAAAAGTAAACCATCACAACTACTGAAAAGAACTACTTCAGCTGTTGTGACAACTTCTGAGAACTTGGTCTTCAAACTTTGTCTTCAACAGTTGTCTTCAACAGTTGTCTTTAGACTTTGTCTTCAGCTGTTATCTTCAGACTTTGTCTTCAGACTTTGTCTTCAGACTTGTCTTCAGACTTTGCCTCAGACTTTGCCTTCAGACTTTGCTTTCAGACTTTGCCTTCAGACTTTGTCTTCAGACTTTGCCTTCAGACTTTGCCTTCAGACTTTGCCTTCAGACTTTGTCTTCAGACTTTGTCTTCAGACTTGTCTTCAGACTTTGTCTTCAGACTTGTCTTCAGACTTTGTCTTCAGACTTTGTCTTCAGACTTTGCCTTCAGACTTTGTCTTCAGACTTTGTCTTGAGCTGTTGTCTTCAGACTTAGTCTTCAACAGTTGTCTTCAGACTTTGTCTTGAGACTTTGTCTTCAGACTTTGTCTTCAGACTTTGTCTTCAGACTTTGTCTTCAGACTTTGTCTACAGACTTTGTCTTCAGACTTTGTCTTCAGACTTTGTCTTCAGACTTTGTCTTCAGACTTTGTCTTCAGACTTTGTCTTCAGACTTTGTCTTCAGACTTTGTCTTCAGCTGTTGTCTTCAGCTGTTGTCTTCAGCTGTTGTCTTCTGCTGTTGTCTTCAGCTGTTGTGTTCAGACTTTGTCTTTAGACTTTGTCTTCAAACTTTGTCTTCAGCTGTTGTCTTCAGACTTTGTCTTCAGCTGTTGTAGACCACTTCAGTTGTTATGATGTCTGTGGGACGTAAAGGTTTTTCTGATCTGGCTCATTGGTTCTTTTCTGGTCAAGAAACTCCCCCTGAACCAATGCGGCCAAAACCTTTAAGATTATTGAAGTCCCACTTATTGGTAGAAACATTTTCTGGATCAGCTCAGAAATCACCAAATTAAGCTCAGGCCAGGGAAGAGGTTTTAGAAAGTTTGATTGGCAAAGGATGAATGGGAACTTTGTCTTGGGGAATTGGACACAGAGCTGTTACCCCATCCATGAGACCTACTTCCCAATGATGAGTCTGTAAGACTCTCTAACATAGGACTCAAGGAATACAACTTGTTCTTCCATTATGACTTCTTCAGCTTCACTTTCAAAGAAGAACTCAGGCCCGTAGTACTATGATAAGTATTTAACATTCTTTCCATTCTTTAGCTCCACAGTAGAGTATTTCTCTGTATGCAAACTCATCAGGATGAGTACCTTCAAGTAACAACTGGAGCTCATTTCTTCTTATTTCTTCAAGCTTCTTGTAGATCAACCCCTTCTTCACTATTTTGTTTTCTAGTAAAGTTTGTGGAGTCATCTTAGACTTGTAAGCTCTCTTGAAGTCTTCAAGGATTTCCCAGGGTGACACTACAATGGCCAGCATTATCACAGCATCTACAGTCTTCTTTACTTGGCCATTGTATCGACTTGGAATATTCTTTTTATGAATTATGTCACTTACTCTGGGGTCAGGCCAAATTCTCACTCTCTCTTTATGATATTGAAATGTGAATCTGAGAGCATACAACCTCTGAGCATGTTTTTTCATAGCTTTTATGGATGAAGACTTAGGAAACTCTTTATCAACCATCCTTAACAGCTGCTCATCATGTTGTTTGTGATGTTCTTCTTCTTCAAGTTTGACTTTTACCATTTCCTTTGGATGTCTGGTGTGATTGTTGTTGGTTGACTCCTGGCTGAGGCATCTTTGTTTTAAGAACAGTAGAGATTGGCAGACTATCATCCTCATCCTCTTCTTCTTCTTCCATCCTCAACACCCTTCTCTTCCTCTTGGGTGCATCATTAGTAGTGGTTTGAGTAGGTTTCTTGTGTAAAGGAGTTGGTTTTAAGGGTTGTGAAGTTGGTTTTGAGGTTGTGAAGTTGGTTGTTTTGGTGTGGGAGATTTTACAGGCTGCTTTAGCATCTTGGTTGTGAGTGAGGCTTTGGATAACTTTGACATCTCAGACTTTTTCCCAGCACCAGCTTCATCAAGAGATGCTATGATCAATCCTTTGTTGAATACTTCAGAAGAACAAATTCTGGTGGTTATCTCCAAAATACTGTCTCTAGACCATGACTTCACTTCAATGATTGATCTTCCCAAATGCTTTGATATGAATCTTATCATAGCTTCCAGCCTTCCCTTTCTTTATCACTACAACTTGCCCATCTATGCTCAATCTCTTGAATCTCTAGCCTTCTAATTTTAGAGTCAAGTTTGGCTGTGTCAAAACCTTGTCTGAAGAGTTGATCAATGATCTTATCCATAGATCTGCTATGTTGCTCATCAGCTTCTTTGATCAGTTCTTCTAACTTTTTCTCATCTTCAGTCTGTTCAGCACTCTTCTTTCTCTTGTATGTTATCATCTCCTTTTCTTTCTTCTCTTTTTCTTCTTCCTCTTCAACTCTCTTTCTTTTGTTTGCTTTCACTAACTTAGACTCCCCCTCTTTGGTTGCATTGGGTTCAAGGGTTTGAATGTCAAAAAGTCTCTTAGAAATTGCATCATCAACTAAGGTTTGAAAATTTGAGGAAAGCCTCTCAACAATGGCTTGATGCATAATGTTAGTGATGATGGAAGTGATGAGAGGTAAGGAGGATTGAAAGGTAGCAACCATTTGCTCCGAGGGGTTTTGTCCCTGAGAAATTATGCCTGAATCAGAGGTTGGTGGCATAGTTGTTGGGAGTGGCTTAGTGTTTGGGAGACCTTGAGAAGAAGCTGCCATCTGTGATGAATTTGGGCAGATGGACTTGATTCTTGTGACAATTTGGCAAGAAGTTCTTGTGGTATGCATACCTCAGCCTCAGGAATGGTGTTGTGGGCTAGAACATCAAAGAAAAAGCCCAGGTCATCATCATTCTTTGCTGAATCATACAGGATGAACATGTGCTGAGTGTAGATCAGTATTCACATGTGCCTATATTTCTTGGAACTGGGGACTTCCTTCCTCAGGATCATGTCCTTCATTGGCAGTTGCCTCTAGTGAGGTCTTAGAGATCATACCACCTTCATCCTGTTCATGTGCTCAAACAGGAGAAGAGGCAGCCTCACCAGATGTTCGAATCTCCTCCTCTACACAGGAAGATTGAACTCTGTAATCCCTGTACTGTGGGTTATCAGCCACATTATAATCCTCTCCCTCAACTATTGAGGTTTTCCCAATGGTAATAGGTTTCTGGGGAGGGGTAGAGGAATGTAGTTCAGTCAGCACTTGTGAAATAACCACAGTTGGGCTTGTAGGGGTGGCTTCAGTGGCAGATAAGTGTGAAGAAGATTGCACCTAGGGTGAATGGTGCTCTTCAATGGCAATCTTCTCAAGTGAGAGAGATTCCAGTAATGTGGTTTCCCCATTTTTGGTTGTATGAGGATCCTGTTGAGAGGATACCTGAGCGGGTTCAGCTGGTAGAGTCTTGGAAACTACAGGGGGATTACTACCAGTAGTTTCATCCTGCCTTTGTGTTGCAGGGGCATCATCAGGGGACTCAACTCCCTGAGTAGCCTTTTGGGTTTGTTTGGATTGTGGTTTGGAAGGGACTTTGGATCTGGAGGATGAGGCTATGGGTTCCCTCTGCTTGGGTTTTAGTAGTTTGGCTGCCTCTTTGAGTTGTGGGTCAGAGTTGTGCCTGGAGTATACCTCAGGCTAAACTACCATAGCAGGGACTCCAAGGCCAATAGGGCCATCAGATTTTAATTGATTGATCATTATGGCCATAAGAAACCTTGGATATAATATCCATCTATTAGCCACAAGTTTCATTGCTAGATGTTTTAATACCAAAAATATAACTTCAGAAAAATTTAAGCTTTGGCTTTCAAGGATAGAATACAATACCTGCTGCCACCTGGATGACATTTGATCCCATTAATAGGATTTGAGGGAAAGACAGACATTGATCATATGAAAGATTAGGCGTTCAGCATCATGGAAGTGCTTCTTCAAAATGGTGGTAGCACTTAGGTCGCCCTCATACCCATGGTTGATGAATGATAGATCAGTGGTGCTCTTCGGGTATTTGGTGACAAAGGTGGCATCATTCAGATCTAGGGTTTGGCGAATGATAGCAGGAGTGATGACCACCTTCTTCTAGTTTACTAATGACTGGAGAGTGATCACGACATCTTTCTCACCGGTATGGATAGTGACATTTGTCCAGAATTGGCGAAGGGTATCGGGATAGATGGTTGGATTTAGAAGAAAAGCAGTTTGATACGGGGAATCAACCATCAGATCAATGGCACCATGAAACTTAGTCCAAAAGGCCAATTTTGTGAAGTAGGCAACACAGTTGTGTCGTGGTTTGATTTGCATGGTAACCATTAATGGAAGATGAAATTTCTGAAAACGTCTTATGAAAAGTTTGAAGTTAGGTTTAGGTATTTATAGGTTATGAAACGGCTGAAAGGAAACAACTGAAAGGAAACAACTGAAAGTTTTGGTGCTAGTCATCAGTTGTTAGAAAACGACTGAAGACATGGTTTTAACTTTCAGATGTTGTAAACAACTGAAGACTTGGTGTTAGTCATCAGTAGTTTGAAACTACTGAAGACTTGGTTTTGGCTTCAATTTTTTTGAAATGAAACAGCAGTTGTTTGAAACAATTAAAGAGTAAAATTCTCATCAGTTGTTGTCGTCAATTCACAGATCTCAATTTTTCATTGACCTTAACACTTACTCAGCAGACTATCTGATTTTCAGATGTTTCATTGGTCATCAGTACTTATCTGTTAGAATAGAAATCAGTAGTTGTAACCACATCAGTAGTTGTAACTACATTAGTACTTTTCAACAAATAAAGTACTTCATTACTTTTAAGTAATTTAGTCTTCAGTAGTTATGAAAACTATTGAAGATAAAATAACTTATTAGTACTTATTTTTGACAGCTGTATATTAATGCTCATCAGTACTTGTGAACTGAGATCATCAGTAGTTGTCAAATCATTCTAGCTACAGCATACCAAGCCTTAGCACTAGATTTTGGAAAGTTGCACTGTCCAAAGGCTTACTAAATATATCTGCAAGCTCATCAGCACTAGGAACAAACTTTGGATCGATCAGACCTTTTTTCATAACAATCCATGATAAAATGATGTCTGATCTCAATATTTTTGGTCCTAGAATGCTGGACAGGATTCTTAACAATACAAAGAGCTGAGCACTGTCCATCAGTAAAGGAGTCTTAGTCTTTGTAATGTCATAATCCAGTAATTGATTCTGAAGCCAGAGTACCTTAGATGTACAACTTGCAGCAGCAATGTACTCTGCTTCAGCAGTGGATGTAGCAACTGAAGTTTGTTTCTTACTCTGCCAAGAAACTAAACAATTGCCTAGAAATTGGCATCCACCAGAGGTTGATTTTTTGGTTAATTTACACCCTGCATAGTCACTATCAGAGAAAGCAACTAATTTGCAAGAGTGCCCAGTGGAATGCCAAAGTCCTAGAGATTGAGTTCCTTGCAAGTATCTAAAGATCCTGTTGACTGCAATCATATGGGATACTTTAGGTGCAGCCTGAAATCTAGCACAGACACAAGTTGCAAACATAATGTCTATTCTAGAAGGTGTAAGGTACATCAAGGAACCAATCATACATCTGTAAAGAGTTTCATCAACTGCTTTACCTTTCTGATCAGCATCCAGTTGTGTGGTGCTGCACATGGAGTAGAACAGGGCTTACAATTTTGTAAATCAAACTTTTTCAACAGATCCTTTGTATATTTTGACTCATGAATGAAAGTTCCATCAGCCATTTGTTTGATTTGCAAACCCGTAAAGAACTATAATTCTCCCATGGCACTCATTTCAAACTTTTGTTGCATCAACTTAGTAAAGGCATCACACAAATGTGGATCGGAGGATGCAAAACTAATATCATCTACATAAATTTGAACAAGGAGCTTATGCATGCCTACTTTCTTAATGAACAAAGTTTTATCTATGGACCCTCTAGTGAAATTGCTTTGAAGAAGAAAGTTAGACAGTGTTTCATACTAGGCTCTGGGAGCTTGTTTTAATCCATAAAGAGCCTTATCAAGCTTATACGCCCAATCTAGATGTTTATGATCTTCAAAACCTGGTGGTTGACACACATAAACTTCGTCTTTTATTTTACCATATAAGAATGCACTTTTGACATCCATTTGAAAAACTTTAAGATTATGGAAAGCAGCATAAGCTAAGAACAATCTGATTGCCTCCAGTCTGGCTACAGGGGCAAAGGTTTCATCATAATCAATACCTTCTTCTTGTGAAAACCCCTGTACAACCAGTCTGGCCTTGTTCTTGACAATTTGACCGTTTTCATCAGTTTTATTCTAAACACCCATTTAGTGCCTATTGCACACTTACCTTGGGGTAGAGGAACCAGTTCCCACACTTGCTGCTTTTGAAACTGAAGAAGCTCAAGTTGCATGGCTTCAACCCATCCATTGTCTCCTTATGCAATATCATAGTTTTTTGGCTCTTGCTGAATGATGAAGAGAGCATAAAAGTAGAAATTGGACAATTGACGTCTAGTTGAGACACCAGCATTGATGTCACCAATGATCTGAGACATGGGGTGATTCTTCAGTTCTTGGTACTTAATAATATCTTTGCAAGTGTTTGTAGGAGATTCAGTAGCAACAGATGTTGATCCAGACTCTTGAAACCTAGAATGAAATGGCAATTCAAATGAAGTAGAGGATTCAGAGATCTCATTAGCATTTGTTGTGGATGGAATTATTGAAGCTACAAGAACACCAAGTTTAGTAGACTCAGGTAGGTGATCACTAAGCCTTGCATTTGTACCACCAGATGGATGACTAGTTGCAGGAGATGATGGATTCATAGAATCTGCAACGGCTGGAGACTGATAAGGAACATATTGCAGTATGTCCAAATCAAATAACTCCATAGGGTTTTGTGGGATTTTGTCCTTTGGAGATTCATTAAACTTTACATGAAAGGTTTCTTCAACTATCTTTGTTCTGGAAAAAAAAACTCTATATGCCTTGCAAGTAGATGAATACCCAATAAAGTACCCTGCATCCACCTTTGATTCTAACTTCTGAAGTGGATTCATTGTGTTAAGAATGTAACAGGGACACCCAAATGGTCTAAAAAAGGAAATCAGAGGGGCCAAATGATGTAACATTTCATAAGGAGTCTTCATCAACCTATGATTTAGTAACACTCTATTTTGCACATAGCAAGCTGTGTTGACAACTTCAGTCCAAAAGGTTAGTGGCAAACCAGAATCAGCCAACATTGAACTTGCGGCTTCAATAAGGGTCCTGTTCTTTCTCTCCACCACTCCATTTTGTTCAGGAGTTCTTGGAATGCTATATTGCCTCTTGATTCCCTTAGATAAATAGAATTCATCAAGTGTGTGGTTTCTAAATTCTGTGCCATTATCACTCCTCACACACTTGACTGGAAGGGAGTACTGCTTTTCCACATACAACACAAAGTAGATGATGATTTGAACAGCCTCATCCTTTGAATGTAAGAAGAAGGTCCATACAAATCTGGAATAATCATCCACAATTACGAGACAGTATTTTTTCTTTGCCATGCTCATCACTCTTACTGGACCAAAAAGATCCATATGCAGTAATTGCAAGCAGGCAGTGGACTTTGGTTCTTCTATTGGAAGGAATGATACTTTGTGTTGCTTTCCTTTTAAACAAGTAGAACAGTTGTCATCACATTTGAACTCCTTTAATGGTAGACCTCTCACTAAACCATGATGGATAAGCTGGTTCATGTTTTTAAGATTCACATGACCAAGCCTTCTGTGCCATAGTTCAGATTCTTGAGGAGAGGCCTTGGAGACAGACATGGATGGCCTTTTTGATCAATTTTCTTTGATAAGTCTAAGGCAAATACTCTTCCAATCCTGTTGGCCTTCAGGAGAGTATATTCATCCAATATCTTGATAATCATTCTCAAAACATTGGAAGAAAGAATTTGACAGTTTTAGCTGGTGAAAAGTGCAACATGCCCTTATCACACATTTGACTGACACTCAACAAGTTGTACTTGAGATTCTCCACATGGTTAATATCATCAAATCTTATCTCACCATTTGACACAAAGCCTTTGCCGATGAGGTAACCCTTAGCATCACTACCAAAAGATACAAATCCCTTCTTTCCTTGAGAGTAGTCATGAAGAAGAGAACTGCTCCCTGTCATATGCATAGATCCTCCACTGTCCACATACCAGATGCTTCTATGGCAAGCTGAAGAATCCTGCATTTGTCATAAGAAACTAGTTAGCTTTTGAGGCCCAAACCATTTTGGTTTTAGGTCTGTTCTCATCAACAGATTTTATACTAACTGATTTGTCATGATTAACAGCCTTTGAAGGTGGGGATGGTGCTGAAACTGATTCCATTTATTTCGGCTTAGTTTTCCTTTTTAGTGGTTTAATCACAGGTACATCTATTTGGTTAACTCTCCCCAACAGATGTTGAACCATCATAACAAGTTGTGTCTGATTGGTTGTTAAAGCCTTCAGTTCAGCAGACACATCAGTACTTGTTTTTGATTGGTTCCTGTGACTCACCATGTCCTCCTTTTTGAAAGACACAGACTTAGTCTGGTGTTTTGATATTCCATGAGGAATACTTTCAGCTGTTTTATGATAAACCCTTTCCTTCTTTTTAGATTTTTGTAAGAAATTTGGGTTATCAATTTGAGATGTTTGTGGTACAAACTTGGTTTCAAATTCATCTTTCATTTTACTAATTTTCTTTTTAATGATTTTATCTTTGTTGAATTTGGAACCTTTTTTGTACCAACATTCATTAGTGAGATGATTGAATAGACCACATATTTCACATGGTTTTTTCTTCATCATCTGTTGTTCAACTGCTAAAGAAGATGAAACTACTGAAGGTGTGTTCTTCAGTACTTTCTTCCTCTCAGTACTTATGTTAAGTACTAAAGGATTTGTAACAACTGAAGATTTGTTCTTTAGAAGTTTTCTATCAATACTTTTGGATTTCCTGATAGACTCTTCAGCAGTTGTCAAACCATGATTGTTTTCATTTAGTTTGAAATGCTCTTCAGGTGTTGTTACTTGCACTTCAGTACTTTGAATACTTTGTGAGACAACACCTGAAGTGCTTAGTTTTTCTTTGATCATGTGTTTATCAGTAGTGAGACCATCAGCAGATTGATTAGCTGAGGTACTAATACTGACTTCATCCTCTGATTTTGGATTATCACTTGAGGATGAGACACATGATGATGTGGTTTGGGAATCGCTTTCACCTTCAGATTTTACTTCTATCTTGGGATTCTTAACAATACAAAGAGCTGAGCACTGTCCATCAGTAAAGGAGTCTTAGTCTTTGTAATGTCATAATCCAGTAATTGATTCTGAAGCCAGAGTACCTTAGATGTACAACTTGCAGCAGCAATGTACTCTGCTTCAGCAGTGGATGTAGCAACTGAAGTTTGTTTCTTACTCTGCCAAGAAACTAAACAATTGCCTAGAAATTGGCATCCACCAGAGGTTGATTTTTTGGTTAATTTACACCCTGCATAGTCACTATCAGAGAAAGCAACTAATTTGCAAGAGTGCCCAGTGGAATGCCAATGTCCTAGAGATTGAGTTCCTTGCAAGTATCTAAAGATCCTTTTGACTGCAATTATATGGGATACTTTAGGTGCAGCCTAAAATCTAGCACAGACACAAGTTGCAAACATAATGTCTATTCTAGAAGGTGTAAGGTACATCAAGGAACCAATCATACATCTGTAAAGAGTTTCATCAACTGCTTTACCTTTCTGATCAGCATCCAGTTGTGTGGTGCTGCACATGGGAGTAGAACAGGGCTTACAATTTTGTAAATCAAACTTTTTCAACAGATCCTTTGTATATTTTGACTCATGAATGAAAGTTCCATCAGCCATTTGTTTGATTTGCAAATCCGTAAAGAACTATAATTCTCCCATGGCACTCATTTCAAACTTTTGTTGCATCAACTTAGTAAAGGCATCACACAAATGTGGATCGGAGGATGCAAAACTAATATCATCTACATAAATTTGAACAAGGAGCTTATGCATGCCTACTTTCTTGATGAACAAAGTTTTATCTATGGACCCTCTAGTGAAATTGCTTTGAAGAAGAAAGTTAGACAGTGTTTCATACTAGGCTCTTGGAGCTTGTTTTAATCCATAAAGAGCCTTATCAAGCTTATACGCCCAATCTAGATGTTTATGATCTTCAAAACCTGGTGGTTGACACACATAAACTTCGTCTTTTATTTTACCATATAAGAATGCACTTTTGACATCCATTTGAAAAACTTTAAGATTATGGAAAGCAGCATAAGCTAAGAACAATCTGATTGCCTCCAGTCTGGCTACAGGGGCAAAGGTTTCATCATAATCAATACCTTCTTCTTGTGAAAACCCCTGTACAACCAGTCTGGCCTTGTTCTTGACAATTTGACCGTTTTCATCAGTTTTATTCTAAACACCCATTTAGTGCCTATTGCACACTTACCTTGGGGTAGAGGAACCAGTTCCCACACTTGCTGCTTTTGAAACTGAAGAAGCTCAAGTTGCATGGCTTCAACCCATCCATTGTCTCCTTATGCAATATGATAGTTTTTTTGGCTCTTGCTGAATGATGAAGAGAGCATAAAAGTAGAAATTGGACAATTGACGTCTAGTTGAGACACCAGCATTGATGTCACCAATGATCTGAGACATGGGGTGATTCTTCAGTTCTTGGTACTCAATAAGATCTTTGCAAGTGTTTGTAGGAGATTCAGTAGCAACAGATGTTGATCCAGACTCTTGAAACCTAGAATGAGATGGCAATTCAAATGAAGTAGAGGATTCAGAGATCTCATTAGCATTTGTTGTGGATGGAATTGTTGAAGCTACAAGAACATCAAGTTTAGTAGACTCAGGTAGGTGATCACTAAACCTTGCATTTGTACCACCAGATGGATGACTAGTTGCAGGAGATGATGGATTCACAGAATCTGCAACGGCTGGAGACTGATAAGGAACATATTGCAGTATGTCCAAATCAAATAACTCCACAGGGTTTTGTGGGATTTTGTCCTTTGGAGATTCATTAAACTTTACATGAAAGGTTTCTTCAACTATCTTTGTTCTGGAATAAAAAACTCTATATGCCTTGCAAGTAGATGAATACCCAATAAAGTACCCTGCATCCACCTTTGATTCTAACTTCTGAAGTGGATTCTTTGTGTTAAGAATGTAACAGGGACACCCAAATGGTCTAAAAAAGGAAATCAGAGGGGCCAAATGATGTAACATTTCATAAGGAGTCTTCATCAACCTCTGATTTAGTAACACTCTATTTTGCACATAGCAAGCTGTGTTGACAACTTCAGCCCAAAAGGTTAGTGGCAAACCAGAATAAGCCAACATTGAACTTGCGGCTTCAATAAGGGTCCTGTTATTTCTCTCCACCACTCCATTTTGTTCAGGAGTTCTTGGAATGCTATATTGCCTCTTGATTCCCTTAGATAAATAGAATTCATCAAGTGTGTGGTTTCTAAATTCTATGCCATTATCACTCCTCACACACTTGACTGGAAGGGAGTACTGCTTTTCCACATACAACACAAAGTAGATGATGATTTGAACAGCCTCATCCTTTGAATGTAAGAAGAAGGTCCATACAAATCTGGAATAATCATCCACAATTACGAGACAGTATTTTTTCTTTGCCATGCTCATCACTCTTACTGGACCAAAAAGATCCATATGCAGTAATTGCAAGCAGGCAGTGGACTTTGGTTCTTCTATTGGAAGGAATGATACTTTGTGTTGCTTTCCTTTTAAACAAGTAGAACAGTTGTCATCACATTTGAACTCCTTTAATGGTAGACCTCTCACTAAACCATGATGGATAAGCTGGTTCATGT
Organism: Flaveria trinervia; assembly: GCA_025506515.1. Lineage (NCBI taxonomy): Eukaryota > Viridiplantae > Streptophyta > Magnoliopsida > Asterales > Asteraceae > Flaveria > Flaveria trinervia. The sequence continues at coordinate 66,618,985 of CM046442.1, forward strand.
TTTTAAGATTCACATGACCAAGCCTTCTCTGCCATAGTTCAGATTCTTGAGGAGAGGCCTTGGAGACAGACATGGATGGCCTATTTGATCAATTTTCTTTGATAAGTCTAAGGCAAATACTCTTCCAATCCTGTTGGCCTTCAGGAGAGTATATTCATCCAATATCTTGATAATCATTCTCAAAACATTGGAAGACAGAATCTGATAGTTTTAGCTGGTGAAAAGTGCAACATGCCCTTTATCACACATTTGACTGACACTCAACAAGTTGTACTTGAGATTCTCCACATGGTTAATATCATCAAATCTTATCTCACCATTTGACACAAAGCCTTTGTCGATGAGGTAACCCTTAGCATCACTACCAAAAGATACAAATCCCTTCTTTCCTTGAGAGTAGTCATGAAGAAGAGAACTGCTCCCTGTCATATGCATAGATCCTCCACTGTCCACATACCAGATGCTTCTATGGCAAGCTGAAGAATCCTGCATTTGTCATAAGAAACTAGTTAGCTTTTGAGGCCCAAACCATTTTGGTTTTAGGTCTGTTCTCATCAACAGATTTTATACTAACTGATTTGTCATGATTAACAGCCTTTGAAGGTGGGGATGGTGCTGAAACTGATTCCATTGATTTCGGCTTAGTTTTCCTTTTCAGTGGTTTAATCACAGGTACATCTATTTGGTTAACTCTCCCCAACAGATGTTGAACCATCATAACAAGTTGTGTCTGATTGGTTGTTAAAGCCTTCAGTTCAGCAGACACATCAGTACTTGTTTTTGATTGGTTCCTGTGACTCACCATGTCCTCCTTTTTGAAAGACACAGACTTAGTCTGGTGTTTTGATATTCCATGAGGAATACTTTCAGCTGTTTTATGATAAACCCTTTCCTTCTTTTTAGATTTTTGTAAGAAATTTGGGTTATCAATTTGAGATGTTTGTGGTACAAACTTGGTTTCAAATTCATCTTTCATTTTACTAATTTTCTTTTTAATGATTTTATCTTTGTTGAATTTGGAACCCTTTTTGTACCAACATTCATTAGTGAGATGATTGAATAGACCACATATTTCACATGGCTTTTTCTTCATCATCTGTTGTTCAACTGCTAAAGAAGATGAAACTACTGAAGGTGTGTTCTTCAGTACTTTCTTCCTCTCAGTACTTATGTTAAGTACTAAAGGATTTGTAACAACTGAAGATTTGTTCTTTAGAAGTTTTCTATCAGTACTTTTGGATTTCCTGATAGACTCTTCAGCAGTTGTCAAACCATGATTGTTTTCATTTAGTTTGAAATGCTCTTCAGGTGTTGTTACTTGCACTTCAGTACTTTGAATACTTTGTGAGACAACACCTGAAGTGCTTAGTTTTTCTTTGATCATGTGTTTATCAGTAGTGAGACCATCAGCAGATTGATTAGCTGAGGTACTAATACTGACTTCATCCTCTGATTTTGGATTATCACTTGAGGATGAGACGCATGATGATGTGGTTTGGGAATTGCTTTCACCTTCAGATTTTACTTCTATCTTGGGAGTAAAATCTGTAGGAGGTACATTGTGACTATACCCTATCCCAAACTTCACATTTGAAGTTGTTTGCTTGCAGAGAAGCATTTCAAACCCCTTGCAGGATGTTACCTAGCGTTCACACTCTACTTGAGTAGCTACAAGTGTTTCTTTGAGATTCTTATGATTCTCTAAAATGACCTCTACCTTTGCCTTTTCATCAATGATTTCGCATTTTAGTTTGTAAATCTCATCATCTTTTTACATTTAAGACAGACTTAAACTCAGCTTTTCTTTTGGAAATCACTTTCTCTAGGTCAAGATTTTGATTAATTAAAGCTACATTTGCTTCTCTAATTAAGACAAAAGCAGCTATGCATGACTCAGAATACAACTTGGCCTTAGCCTCAGAAGATACCTGTGGTACCTGTGATGATGAAGCATTTGTGCATGAACCGTCAGTAAACTCCAGGGCCATAAGAGCAAGATTTCCAAAAGGATTTTCACCACCATGTTGACAAGCACCAGAAAACAATTGTTCAGGATAACCAGAAAGATCATCTGGTAAGCTACTCCAGTCAACAACTCCAGGTGTGAAAAAGCTTTGATGTGATTGAGATTGAGATTGTTGATTTGATTGAGATGGTTGAGGCTCAGGTAGGGCATGTGGTTGTTGAGCTATGGGTACTAGAACCTGACTGGACTGAGGCATGTAAAAATAGGGATAAGGATATGGCATTGGACCTTGAGGGACAAAATATGCAGGAGATGATTGAATTTATGAATGATGACCACTGGAAGAATGTTGCCGTTTGTTTTGTGAGCTATTGCATGGAAAGGTCACAAAGGGTGCAGAAGAGTTAGATCCAAATGATCTACACTCTCTTGCAAAATTTCCAAGTCTATGGCACTTGTGACACCTCAACTTGCTCTTGTCAAAACCAACTTTGGTTTTTCCAGAGCGACCGGGAAATTTTCTACGTGTCCTTTTGTAAAATTTTTGAGATCTGATATTGATTAATGCCATTTGGCTCAAAATATCCATCTCTTCCAGATCATCATCATCAATTCATTTCAAATCATCCATCCAAAAGCACAATTATTACTACTACACCCTGAATTACTATCAACACCAACAAAAGCAGGATCTCCACTGTTTGAAGAGAAATCTATATGCTTATCGTAAGAACTTTCTAATGCAGCATATTCTGACTCATGACTGACCAGAACAGTATTCTCTGGTACAAAATCATCAGTGAGCTTCCCAGATAAAGCCAGGTTCCTTTTCTGTTATATCTCTCTTTCAAATGTTAACAGTTTCCCATGAAGTTGGGTGAGAGATAGATTGTCCGGATTTGCACTGGAGCGTAGGACAATAGTATATGTGTCCCATCTCTCAGGCAGGGATCTGAGGAATCTGTTATTCATCTGACTATTTGTATATTCATGTTTAACCATTTTCAGCTCAGATATCAAACAGGAAAATCGCTCAAACTGTTGAGTTAGTGACTCACCCTTTCTATGAGAGAATGTCTCGTATTGCTAGGCAAGGATCTCTCTGTTGTTTGCCAAGACCTCATCAGTTCCTCCAAATTGTTCTTTCAGAGCAACCGAGAGGTCATGAGCAGTTTCATGATGCATAAGTCCAGAATAGATTTCATTAGGTAGTGCCATGGCTAGAATTCCATGGGCTTTATCATCAATTTCAAACAGTTTCAGATCTTCATCTGAGTATTGCTCTTTCTTCTTCAGAACCATATCATTGGTTTCCGGATTACTCACCATAGGCTTATATGGTCCATGAACCACAGATTTCAAACAACCTGAACTATTGACAGACAGGTGATGGAGCATTCGGCATTGCCATATGTTATACTCACTCCTAACAAGCATCAGAGGCTTTGTTGAGTAGCCAGTATTGTGAGGATCATTGATTGATGTAGCCATTTTCACCGATTCAAACAGGTTCAATGAAATTTTAACAGATCTAGCTCAAAAACTCAACAACTCAGTTTGAAACAAGAGGAATCTCAAATTAATTCACCGGAAGCAACAGAAAATCAAACTCTATAACCAATTCTTGCAAATTTGCTAATTCGATCAAACTTAGTTACCAAAAGAGTAGTTTTCAATGATCAATTGTTAAATAGATCAATGATTAATCTTGCTCTGATACCATTTGAAAGGATCAGGATCTAGTTTGATCAATTAGATTAATATTTGCAGCGGAATAGAACAAAAATTAGACGAAATTTAAGCAAGAATAATATGAATATTCAATCAAACAGTGACGGTTATAGAGAGAGACAGTTTTCTGCAAAGAGAATATTTTCATTCACGCACAAGCTTCGGCTACAAAGAAAGTAGGTCAACATTCCTTTTATAAAGGAATGTGACATCTGATAGTGACAGCTAACTGATTTATACAAACAACTGAAAGTAGACTAAACTACGGAAGATGTCCACAACAACTGAGGACACCTTCACAAAAAGCTAAGTACAAGCTAAAATTACAACTACTGAAGTTATAACATCTAAAGTGTAAGAACTTTAGATGTTTTACATAAAATAAAACTACCCATTACAAACTACTAAAAAGTAAACCATCACAACTACTGAAAAGAACTACTTCAGCTATTGTGACAACTTCTGAGAATTTGGTCTTCAGACTTTGTCTGCAGACTTTGTCTTCAGACTTTGTCTTCAGACTTTGTCTTCAGACTTTGTCTTCAGACTTTGTCTTCAGACTTTGTCTTCAGACTTTGTCTTCAGACTTTGTCTTCAGACTTTGTCTTCAGACTTTGTCTTCAGACTTTGTCTTCAGACTTTGTCTTCAGACTTTGTCTTCAGACTTTGTCTTCAGACTTTGTCTTCAGACTTTGTCTTCAGACTTTGTCTTCAGACTTTGTCTTCAGACTTTGTCTTCAGCTGTTGTAGACCACTTCAGTTGTTATGATGTCTGTGGGACTTAAAGGTTTTTCTGATGTGGCTTATTGGTTCTTTTGGTCCAACAAAAGGCTAGTGGGAGCATAATAACATTCTTTTCATTGTATGTTGATGACATACTACTTTTGGAAATGATATTCCAACCATGGAAGGTATTAAAACCTGGCTTGGAAGCTGTTTTTCCATAAAAATCTCGGTGACGCCGCCTATATTTTGGGAACAAAGATCTATAGGGATAGATCGAGGCGGTTGATAGGTTTAAATCCAAGTGCGTATATTAATAAAGTCTTGAAAAGGTTCAGGATGGAAAAACTCTGAGAAAGGTATGGTACCTATTCAAAGAGGGACAATATTAAGTACATCTTAATGTCCAAGCTCAAAGGATGAGCAAGATTGAATGAAGGACCTCCCCTATGCATCTGCTATAGGATCCATCATGTGTGAGATGATATGCACTAGATCGGACGTGTCATGCGCGTTAATCATGACGAGCAGATATCAATAGAATCTAGTTGGATGGCTGTTAAAAGTATATTGAAATACCTTAGGAGGACTAAGGAAATGTTTCTAATATACGGATCTGAGGAAGGAACTCGTTGTAAAGGGTTACATGGATGCGAGTTTCTAAACCGTTCGAGATGATTCTCGATCACAATTGGGGTATGTCTTCATTATGAATGGGTAGCATTGTCCACTACAAAATCCGAATACATAGCCACATTATTAGCAGCTGAGGAAGCTGCATGGATAAAGAAATTTATCTCCTACCTAGGGTGGTCTCTACCATTCAAGACCCCTAGAAATCCTTTTGTGATAACGAGGGTACGATTGCATAAATCAAAGTACCCTGTGCACTTCAAAAGGCTAGGCACATTGAGCGGAAATTCAACTATATAAGGGATGAAGTTGAAAAGGGAAAAATATGTATTCGTAAAGTTCACACCGGTCAAAACATTGCGGATCCACTCACGAAGCTCCTTAAGAGGGCAAAGCATGAAAGTCATACTTGTGCCTTAGGACTTCGATATTCTAGTGACTGGAATTGATGTGTTTAGTATTAAAAGTTTGAAATAATGTAATATATAACTCTTTATATACTTATTATTCTAAATGTCCGTAGTGGGTCATGTTTATGGGAACAAAGATGAACGTAAGACTATTATGAACATGGATTGGTGGATATTCATAAGGAATAAATATAAAGCAATTGGTTGCTTCCAAGGTCCATAGATATTCGTGGGATACAAATATTGGACTGACCCGCATCTCAATTTTACTACATGGAATCATCTAGATTGATCATAAGTAAATTTGAGTAAAGGTGAATATCATTTGGTATCCTCCGACCTAAGACACATATTGGGTTTTGATATTCACCAAATGTTATGCCTTGAGCTAGTTCTTCACTGCTCTGAAATAATGGGCAGTACATAAGGCTATGTTCAGGTGTGACACGAGGTGATTGTGAAAAACGTATGTAGTCAAGATGGAATTTGTTCCTCTTATTCGTTGAGAGCAAGATGTCTAAGGCCTAACTAAGTTAAATCAACAAGGAATGATCATTCTATGTCCTTGGATTTAACATGACATCTGAAACAAAAGGATAAATGATTGATTCACCTAAATCATTTCAAGTTGGATTCTTGAAGGGGATGATGTTATTGAATGGCTTTAAGTCATACATATTAATGGTAGTAAACCGTTGTTAGGTGGTATTTACTGCTTACATCAATCTTCTATGAATCTTGTGCAAGTGGGAGATTGTTGGATTCTTTATGCCCAAGACACATAGAACATTGATGTGGTTAATAAGTTATGATCCAAGTCGGGTAATACCCAATAAAAATCTTAGCAAATGCCAATAATTATTTAATTGATGATATGATCATGTAATTAAATAAATACACCAATTTAGAAAATGGGTTTTCTAAATAAGTTGCATATGAGATTGAACAATGTATAGGGATATTTTGTTCATAGGTATTGTTTGTAATGCTATTTAATTAGTTAAATAACATTAAATATAAAGGAGTGTATGAGTTATACAACTAAAAGGTTGATTATTTAACTCAATTAGTGACTAGTTAATATTGTCAAAAAGGGTGTTTAAGTTTTGGGGGGAAACCCTTTTTTTGTAAACTTTCAGCCGCCCCTTTGAAGGGGATGTGCCTTTTGTTTCTTGAAACACCAAAAAATCTTAATTAGTCTAACACTCAACCTTCTTCTCTCTCACACACATTGAAGAACCCAAAGAACATGCTCTCTTCTTCTTTTGAAGAAACTCACGGCTGGAAATTGGTTTCAGCAGCCTCTTCTTTGGGTTTTGGTGTTCAAATCTTAGCAACAAAGGTGCTTGCTTGATGTTTGTGGGTATGGATGCTTGAGGACACCTCTCGTTGGTGTTTTGGTCATTCAAGAACCTCATTTTCTTCCTCCTCAATCACGTGTTTGAGCAGCTGTACAAAGGTGTTTGTATGTGTTATTTTGGATGTTATTTGTTCTTGATAGCTAGTTCATACACACACACACACACACATATATATATATATATATATATATATATATATATATATATATATATGATCCTTATGTTCTTGGGTTTGTTGTTATCATGATATGAGCCTTAATTTTCAGATTACAAAACATAATTTTAAGGTTATATTCCGCTATGTTTTCATGTTAAAAGGTTAAACTACTTTATTATGGTCCAACAAACCCAACATTAAGAAGATTGAAATTCAATTGTTCACAGTAGTTCACTCTATCAAAGCTCAACATCCCATTTGTCACTAATCCTTCACTAGTGATTCTGCTACCTTGTAAATCTCCTCCGAATGCCACAGTGGTTCCTTGTATATGCTTGAAGTCATGAAGGAGGGAACGATCTCCAGTCATGTGTCAGGAGCATCCACTGTCCATGTACCATAAGCTACTGGACCTATATGGATGACCCTGCAAGCACAAAAGAACTAATTAGAATATGGAACCCAAGTCATAATGGTATTGGGTTTCTCGTTCATATCCATGATAGTAACTTCTTGGTACTTTACTCTAAACTATGAGTTAGAGAAAGGTGTTCTGGGAAATTTCTAATGATATTTTGAATGTTTCATCTCATCAAATTCAGTTGAAGAGTTAGAAGAATAATGAAAGCTTTGGTCCCTATTTCTTTGAAGAAATCTGACCCGTTTTTTATTATCAAACATCATTTTTGGTTTGGGAAGATCATATATTTGCTTGATGTTGTGATATTTGTTTCTTTGAATCTTCTACAACTCTTTTATGTTACCCATGTCATTATCTGAGATAGAAGTCCTAGATGGATTGTTATGAAAATGACCTCCAATTTGGGGTTTCACTATTGATATGGGTGAGATAGGCTTGTTTTGGGGAATTCACATCCCTTTTTGCTTAAAGTAACAATCAGATGTTTTATGATCGGTTATATCATAGACTGAACATTATTTATTAAAATAACAGTTTTCGGTGAAATGAGTGTTCATGTCACAAATAGAGCAGTATTGATTGAAAAAGCACTCATATGTTTTGTGCTTAGTCATTTCACAAATGTCACAATATATGGTTGTTTCTTGAATCTGATTTTGTTGTTACTGACTCATTTGATTTACCCATTCTCAACTGAGTCACAATCTTTGGTTTGAGGGAAGAAGCAAAATCAGCATTTTTAGTAGTTTGTTTCACAACACTACTTTTGTTGACTATTTTAGGTTGTTTTTGTTTCCTCAACCTTTTCTTGATTTCTTGTTCAAACTGATGTACATGCTCCCTATTACAGATGTCAAAACCTACTCCTTGTTTTGATTTTGATGATAGAGGGTCTGACTAAATTTTAGTTTTTCAAATCAGTGAACTTTTGCTTTTCTTTGGCAGTGAAACTTTGTCTGATTTGCTTGAATTTTTTGGAGATTTAATCTCATAATCAGAACTGCTTTTAGCAGAAGATTTCACTAAAGGCACAACTTTCTTCTTTTATTTTGAAATTGCAAGTATAAATTTTACAAATGGGAAAATGGCTTTGATTGCGCTTGATGGTTTACTGACATTCACTATCTTGTCTGAACACTCCTTGATTTTAATTGGGTGACCTAATTAATTTTCTCCTCATTTGTTTCAATGTAAACATTTGGTTTGTTTTGAGGATTTGTGACTTGTTTTATTATTGTTTTTGGTTCAATAGTATTAGGTTCATTTTGCTCTTTGAGTGTGACAAATTTAGCCATGACAATGTAGTTGTCATTGTAGGGTGGTGGACAAGAATTATACCTAATCCCAATGATATCCTTGGGATATTTTTATGAGTCTAGCATCTCTTGCAGCTTGACTGAAGACATTTGAAACTTTTCAAGTTTCACTTCAGTAAGTGTTTGTTTAGATTTTGATTGCACTAAATTTTTAGTTAGTTGCTCATTCTCAGCTGCAAGAGTGTACTTTTCACCATGCAATTTTCCAATGTCAGAGATGAGAGATTTGATTTTAATTTCAAAGCCTTTAATATTCTTTTTTAAGCATCTTTGACTTGACTTTTTCTTCTTTTATTTTATCAGCAAGTTTATTATTATGCTCATGATAACCTTGCAATTCAGTAATGCATTAATCACTACAAAGGTTGGATTTTACCTTAGATGGCATAGGAGATGGACCATCATTAATGTGAGCCATGAGTGCATGATTCTGAAATTGAGGCTTCACTTCCTCTGCATAGAGACTCCAATCACACACTCCATCCTGTCTGATAACAAGAGCATTTGAGGATGCCTAAATGCTTCCATGAGCTTGATTTGATAGTTGTGGCCGACTCTAATATCGTTGTTGATGTTATTGGTGATGATACTGTTGTTGGTTATTATTGGAGTGAAAGCTTGTGCTTGGTTGTGGAGATGACTAGCCCTGAGAATTCCTTTGGAAATTGTTGTTGTTTCTTTTAGGAGCATTACATTCTGTGGAGAAATGGCCGGTCATGCCACAGTTGAAACACTTTAGCTTGGATTTGTCATATCCATGTTTAGTGTTTTCATTGAGGCTAAGCATTCTTCTTTTTTTAAGGAACTTCTTTGCTCTCATTGCTATCATAGTCATTTGCCACTGCAGATCCATTTCATCCACATCATCTCCATCCATTTCTTCCAAATCTTCTTGGATCAGATGAGCAGAAGTGAGTCTGCTTCCCTTGTAAGCTTCAATGCTAGCAACAAAGGCATTGTACGTTGTCTTTAACTCTTCATATCTTGGGTCTATAGGAGTAGTTGAGGGAGTTGCAGTGAACCTTGTTGGTTGTGATATTATGAAAGGCTTGTTAGTTGATGGAGCAGCAATGAAACCAGTTTTCTGAACTTGATCTCTTAAGGAAAGAAAATCATCATCCTTAGTGAAGAATTCATTTTCTACAAAGTGAGTGTCTGTTGAAAATTTATATGCTTCAATGACTCTTGGTCCACTAAGATTCCTGCTCCTTTTATCAAGTTCAAGAGCTTCTATCTTGCCAATCATGATGTCCAAGGTGGTACTCTTCAGATGAAGGGTGTTTTTCAGCATTGTAACATTTTGTTTCCAACTTTTTAGAAGATTATGGACGATCTTCTTGTTCAATTCTTTGACTTTCTATGTTACCCCCATGATCTCTAAATCATCGCCAGCTGCACAAATCTATGCAACTGTTTAGAGATTAACTCCCCCTTAGAGTAATGAAAGGTTTCATATTGATTAACACGCTTGTCCTTATTAATTTCCGCCACTTCACTACTGCCTTCAAATATTATTAGCAGTGTATCCCAAATAGCTTTAGCAGTTCCATACTTATCTAGCCTTTTTAGCACATCCATTTTCAAAGGTTGAGTGAGTATAGAATAAGCTTTGAGATTAACTTTTATCTTCTTGTAGTCATCATCATCAAGTGTGAGATCCTCAAAAAGTATTCTTGAGGTTTGGTATAATGTAGTTTGATCAATAGAAAGTGTCACATGAATGTGAGGGCCTTTACATATTGAACTCCAGTAGTCCGGATCTACACCTATAATATAATTCATAAATCTGATTTTCCATTACTTAAACTCAAATTTGTGTTTAAGCATGGGAGGTTTTAGAGTATGACCAAGTTTAGAGAAACTATATGAATCCATTTTAATAAGTTGTTTTTAACCTTTTTGAATGATGATTAGTTTGATTGTTAAGTTCAACTAGTCCAAATAGTCCAAATAGGCTTATGTATAACCATATCTGCTGATAATTATATATTCTGTTGTAACAACTGTTCATGGGTTTGTTCTTAAAGATGAGTATAGATGAACGGTGACTTCTGAAGGGCTTTTTGTAGTTTACTAAGTAGAGGTAGTTGACCACTCTATTAGTAACTCAATCACGAGATCAATTGAGTTGTGCTCAGATCTAGGCAGATCGGAAGAACAACCAAGAGCCAATGCTCTGATACTAGTTGACTGGGTTTGAGAATGATATTCTCTGTTGATGTGAATGAATAAGGACCGAATATGATGATTGAGTGAATGATTGTAAGGCAGAATCAAACAATCAAGGAACATTGAATGCAAGAAATACTCATAAATGTTGTTTGTATTAATTAAGGTAATCGGTTACAATGAATGCGAGGGTTTGCATTAAACAGTAACAAGACACCTTGTAAACATAAGACTTAACAAAAGATTCTAATTGTCTAGAAGGCGTATCAACAGTCACCTCACATACGAGGTTTTCTATTTTATTTATTGGACAAGATGCCTTTTTTACAAAAACTAAACTACCTTTGACCTATACATCAGAGAACTAGTATAAGTACAAAAGTTTTCATAAGCATTTCTTTTGTTCATACGCATTGACTAATGCGGATGTGTTGATCTTGATTAGCATTTCTTTCGGTCTTCAGCATTAGTGTTTGGTCATCAACATTGACAAATGCGGATGAACAAACACTTATGCGCATTTGTTGCCGGACATCCACATTAGTAAATGCGGATGTATGAATACTTGTCAGCATTTGATTTGGTTGTCCGCATTTGTTAATGCGGAAGAACAAACACTTGTCAGCATTTGTTCTATGTTCATCCGCATATAGAAATGCGGTTAGCCGACACTTGTCTTCTGTTGTTGATGTAATTTCTTCATCCGCATTGGTTCTTGGACTTGTGAGATTTCCAGCAGAACAACCATCAACCCACCACTTGAATTGGCATGTATGATCATTTCAGGATCCAACAATATACAAAATATTTAATTTGATTTTTTGTTTTTGTTTCCTTTTAAAGAATAGATTAAACTTTATAGTTGTTACGGTGATATGTTTACCATCATTATTCAACTAATATGTATCAAAAAATCATATATATTGTTCCATAAGTTTTAGAGATATGTAGCTATTTCTGCCATTTAATTTGAAACTTGTAAAAATTCTAGGACATTACCTATAATGAGATGTTGATTGAAAATTTTATAGGATAGTTTAGATTTTGGAACATTACTGCTTGTAAAATTTTGAAATATTTGGACAACTGTAGCTATTACTTAGAAATTTTGATTAAATAATGATATAAATGTTAAAAATTTTAAAAAATAAGATTTATTCTAACAAATAATTATTTTATAGGAAATATTTGACTTGTTACCAGAATTAAGGTGAGTAACATAGCCCTATTTTGATTTATAAATTTTTGGGGGAAAAAAGCATCCTATCTATTATTGAAATTGAGGCAAATTTGAAAGTTTTGATATATTACTGTCATATTGACACAGCCATTAATTCAGATGAGAAATCGTCAAATAATATAGGTAGTAATACTTAGGAATATGTCAACCTGCATCTGTCGCATGAGGTTTGGGATGGTATATTATTTCATTTTGTGATTTGTATGTGACGGTTATGAATCACTTGACATGTGAGTAGATTTGGTTGTAAGTTTGATAATGTTGCATCAATTAAAATGAATTATGATATTGAATAAAACTATGTTCTCACGAACTTTATGTTGACTATTTGAGTATTCATTTTTAGGTAATCCAAATGTATTATAATTTCATGTAGACATTAAACATATTCAATAATTGGCACACCTATATAGGGAAGTTGTGCATATGAGTGGTTATTGATCTATGAGACTTCATCCTCTTCATGGATGTTCATGTCCATTACTAGATAAACAATAAAAGAAATGATAATGAAGTGTACTTGAATTAAGATTACTAATGTAAAATTCTAATTATTATACTAGATTTTGAAAAATGTAATCCTACAAAAATATATGACGAATGGAAGAATTATGTTTAGTTTAATTGTTGTGATTGTATGTCACTATAATCAATGTGTTTTAAACCAAAAATTCATACCCACGCATTTCACACTTCCCCCGCTTTGATAGATTGGTATGAGAGACATTAGTTATACAGAATTAGGTATTATTAAATGCCTAGACTATAACCATAAGCTCATATGATAACAATTTTAAAATGGTTAAAGTATAGTATTCGTTCTTTCCTTGACTTTATGTGAACATGTCTATGCTTATAGACAATAATAAAATTTTTATATATGAGATGTATATGACTAATGTGTGAGTGACATTTTGTGAACTTATTTGACTAGTGTTTGAACTAGTGATACTATAAATTGAAACTTTGTAAGAACTTTTACAATGTGAGTACCGATAAGTCTGATAGTTACCATAATGAAACTGATTCTTTGGATAATAGAAACCATAAAAAAACAACACCAGAAAAAAAGCCTCAGGACAATATAGAAGTGTACCAACCCAAGGTCAGGAGCAATATCAAGCCAAAAATTTCATCCGGCGTGCACCCGTAACCATTGGGGGCTATACAATCAAGACCCCTATGAAAAGTGTATGACGTGGTAAGAGGTATCTCATTAAGAAGTTAGAAGCAAGAAAATAAAAGTCCATAAATCCTTCCCTCAACATGAGGTCTAACACTCATAGTGCAACCCAATGCCTCTGAAATTGAAGAATGAGGATCCAAGAGACAAATGTTGGAAGAATGTTAGATAGAAACAACCAACCAGAACCTTAAGAAAGTTAAGAATATACAACGGGAAATCTGAATGATCCAAATAGATGTCAAGGAGATGAAGGAAGGAAGCTAAAGTATATTCACGAAGATATGGAATTGGATTCGGCGAAAATAGGCTTATAGAAAACCCTAATTTATAATGTGACTATTTTAGAACATGTAAAATAAGAATGTAATAAAAAAATTTGTTATGATTATAAATTCTTATGCTATAAATTGAATGAAATTTTTATGTTATATTAGTATAATTAATATGCAGTCTGATACTCCACGTGTACGAAGAACACCACATGTTGGATGACCATAAACAAAATTAGGAGAAGAAACTCTACCAGTGAATACTACTTCAAATAAGAATGAAAGAATTTCTCAAATAGTGACTTAGCAATTGGAAGCGGTGATAACTACGTTGTAGCTCAACTCAAACAGATGTAACACCGTCTATTTATGTATTTTGAAGCCGACGAATGAAGAAAAGAAATAAAGTCCAAAGTCGAGAGACCAAACTCGCCAACAAGAGAAAGTTGGGGAAGTGGGAGTATTTAATGGAGAGGGCAACCCTTTACCCTCTCCCCACACCCACTAAAATCAGCCAAAGAAAGAGGCAAAGAGAGAAAGAAGAGAAAAAGGAGAAAAATTTGGTTCGGGTTGGTTCGAGTGAGCCAAATCGTCGAGAAGAGAGTCAAATCGAAGCTATACTCTTTGGGGTTGCTTGTGTGAGATCTAAGACCCCTCTTTTACTTGTTTTCGAATGATTTTGGGGCTGGAACACATCTGAAATTGGGTTTTTGAGTGTGTGCATGTTTGACCCATTTGTGTATGTGTATGCGTTTGAGTCTTGATTGAGAGCTTATGTGTGCTTAAATGGTGTTTTGGTATGCATCCCTAAGGTTTAGGATGGTCAATTTGGGCTTAGAATGGGTTTAGATGAGTTGGGAGGCAGATAACCTCGGCTGTAGTTGGGATGAACTGCATTCTGCATCAGCTAGGCTAGGCGACTGACTGGAGGCCGAATGGAGGCCATACGGCCGAATAGGGTATGATTGGGGTCCGTTTACACGATTGGGGTCCACTCGCACGATTGAAGGTCCATTCGCATGATTGAATGGCTAGTCGCATGGAGGTTATGCGATTGAAGGTCCAGTCGCATAAGTGCTCGTCCGCATTAGTCCCACTCGCATGAGGTCCATCCACATTAGTCCCTTCGCACGATTGGGTGTTCATTCGCATGAGTGTTCATCCACATTGGTTCATTCGCATGATGTTCAATCGCATGGAGGCCATGCGACTGAAGGGTGTCCATACGCCTGAATAGGACTGTTGCACCCGAGGAAAGTGTAGTTGGACTTCTGAATTTTGGGGGAAAGTGTAGATGTAAGTTTTGATGAAAAGATTCCTGTAAGTTCATGTAAGATGATGATTGGGGCCTTAGAGAGCATGTTGGGGATGATGTTGATGATGTTGCATGATTATGCATGTTATGTATGTATGATGTTGCCCTATATGATGTTAATGCTTGTGTATGTTATGTACCTTGTTATGATGTATGCTTATCTTTGTAGTGACTTTACGTGTGATGTTAATGAATAAATGAAGTATTATGTAACGAAAAGAGGAACATGAAGTAAGAATGCATGCATTAACGAGCAATGAAAGTAAAGATAGCCTGGTAAGCATGGCATGTACATCGGGGTCTTTCTTTGTGATTGACCATTTGCATAGAACTATTGTTGCATACCTTAGGTACTGTGACCACGAGGTGCGATGCACCGTTATAGAAAGTTTATGATAGGCCTAGGTCCAGAACCACAAACAGAAAGGTATTGCATATGGCAATGGTAAACCTGCATTCATACCTTAGGTACCATGACCACGAGGTGCGATGCACGTTATAGAAGGTCTATGAGAGCCCTAGGTCCAGAACCATGAACAAAAAGGTATTGCTTAGTAAACCTAAATCTTACCCTAGGTATTGTGACCACGAGGTGCAATGCACCATTATGGAAGGTCTATGATAGGCCTAGGTCCAGTACCATGAATAGAAAGGAAGGGTTTATGGTTGACAGAAAGGAAAAGTAAAGAATGAAGCATGAAAGATTAAAGAAGATAATGATGATATTATCTGTATGTACGTATGATATATGATAACTAATGAATGTAAAGTATAGTATGATTTTTAAAGAAAGTAAAGAACGGTTTTATGAAAGAAAAGTATGTTTTATTATAAAACTAGGACTCACTCAGCAACGCTGACTTTTATGTGTTTCCAGTTGGCAGGTAATGGTTGCTGAGGATGGCACGGGCGGCTACTCGGCTCTTTTCGGATGGCATCCATTTATTTAATGCTTTTGTGATGTAATGCAACAACAAATTTTGTAACTGATCAACGTTGTATTTGGAAAAAATTTAAAATGAAATGAGATGTCATTTTTGAATGTTTCTATTGTAATATTTTCATGAGGAAATTGTAATTATATGTTTTATGTGTGATTAGAACCCAACTGTAAGCATCCCGGGAACGGGGCCTTACAAGTTGGTATCAGAGCCAAAGTTTAAGTGAAATAGGTAAATTTTCTAAATAAACCTTAACTTAAACTGAGAATGGGACGGAACAGGAATGGGATGCCAATGTGAGTAGCTGCGTGCCATCAGGTATTTTCATAAAGTTAACCAGTTTTGTGTACGCATGGTATGTGGTTATATGTTGTATGTAGATTTAAATACTGATGTAGTCAGGACAGGTAATGCTTGGGGTATGAAAAGTAAGTAAGTGGCTAATCATAAATGGCCATTGTAATTAGGGACTTACTATACTTGACATAAACTGAGTTGTTCCATTGAATGACCATGTTGGTGTTTGAATCTTTCAGTGTGCGTGTGATGGCTGGTGGTAGATCTTCGAAAGCTTCACGGGGTGGAGGTCACGGTGCTAAAGACCCAGGTTTGAGAAGGTGGTTCATGAAGAACCAAAGACCCCTCATCCAGAGGGAGGCGACGAGAGCGCCAATCTGAGAGCCTTAGTAAAGGAGGCTGTGGTGGAGGAAGTTCATGAGGTCATGCAGACGATTCTACCGTCTATGGTGACCGAAGTGATTAAGGCAGTAAGAGAAAGGGAAAGAAAGGAGAGAAACAGGTCCTCGGGAGGACGCGAGCAAGAAGATCCGGAAACGGTTCTCTCTGGTGATAAGGAGGAGAAAGAAGAAGAACCTGTGCCGGAGGTGGCACGAGGCTGTAACTACGAGGCGTTTATGAGATGCAAGCCCCCTACTTTCGATGGAAATGGCACCCCTACTGCCGCTCACCGGTGGGTCAGGGAAATGGAGGTTGTACTTGATATCAGCGAGTGTCGAGTGGACCAGAAGGTGAAATTCGCTACCCACTCTTTTGTGGATTCAGCTTTGTGCTGGTGGGACAACATTGTCCAAGCTGAGGGTAGCAGGGCCATCGGGAGGATAAGATGGCCTGAGCTGAAAAAGTTGGTGATTGAAGAGTTTTTCCCTCATCAGGAAATGGACAAGGTCGAAAGGGAGTTCTTGCAACTAGAGGCGGGAACTATGACGCACCAGTAGTACACCACGAAATTCAACGAGATGGCACGTCTAGTGCCGGATCAGGTAACACCTCTATCTCGAAAAATCAAGAGGTACATTCAGGGTTTGCTAGCGGATATTCGCACGCACATGGTCGTTGCCCGGCCGAGCACGTTTAGGTCGGCGGTGGATTTGGCAGGGAGACTGTATGATGAGAGGACGGTGGTGGTGAGTGAAGGTGGAAAGAATAATGGTGGTGATCGAAACTGGTATAGGAAGAGTTGTGGTCGGGGTAATGCTTCGACGGGAAACAAGAAGGCACGGGTGGACGACCACCGTGTGGTAACATCAGATGCTGGTATAAAGAAGTGTGATAGGTATGGGAGAGAACGTAGCAGGGAATGTAGGCTGGGGTTGAATGCATGCTTCAAATGTGGGAAGCCGGGGCATATAGCCAAGGACTGTCGTATGGTCTGGTGTTTTAACTGTGGCATGGAGGGCCATGTGAACAGAGACTGTAAGAAGCCCAGGACTGAGAGTTCTGGGTGAAGAAAACTGGAGGTGAAGGACCAAGGGCGAGCGCCAGGGCATTCACTATGACACAGGAGGAAGCTAGGACGGACCCTGATGTTGTGTCCGTTACGTTTCTAGTGAACCAAACTTTAGCTTCCATGTTATTTGATTCGTGTTGGATCAAGAAGAAGGCTAATGCAACCAAAACTATATCACTTAAGTTATTTTGGTGCTACATGCAAAGGCTTCCGAAGCTTATCATGGAAATTTCGAAGGTTGTAGAGTTCTTTCAAAGACAAAGGGAAAGTCCAACTTCCAAAGACAGAATTCTTCTTCCGAAGACAAATGCATACTTTCGAAGTTCAAGACTTAGATGAATAAAGTAAAGACAACTTCCGAAGTATGAGGAAAAGAAGAAGTCTCCAAGCCTTAGAAGAAGCAGCCTCTTCCGAAGTAAAAAGTGGCTTCGGAAGTACTTATTCCTCCGAAGCCATTTAACCTTCGTTAGACACTGCTATAACCAGTGGACACAAATATTGTCTCTGACACTCTGTTGCAGACTTTTGATACAACATGGCTTCTACCTAAAGAACCATGTTGTTGACCATACTTTATTCCACTGTTTACCTTTTCATGATAGTACAGTTGCCATCTTTAGTTGGTGACAAAAGGTAAGTCAGGGACATGTCCTGACTACCAAATCTCACATAAGACTTTATCCGAGATACCTTAACTATAGTCTTGTAGTATAGGCTTTAGCTAAAGGATCCCAGCTGGTATCAAAGTATATCGGCTGTAGATAGTATTATATATAGGTTCTCTTTGTAACTCATAGAGGTGAGATTATCATCTGCTTGTAAGAGTCTTTGTATCTTGAGTTGAGAATCAATATATAAAAGTATCTTGAAAATTATCTTTCAGTGTTCTTAGTTACTTTTCATATTGTGATCAACTCTTATTGATTCTTACTCGAGTGTGATTCTAGGTGAGTTTGAGAGAAAAACACTATGTTTAAGTGACAAACACCGATCCTGCAATTCGGGTGCCGGTAAAAGTTTTATTTATGCTGCTTTCTATGCTTAACTGCCTGTTAGTAGTAGACGTGTTGATGCGCCATTCGATGTAAAAACCACCATAGGTAAGTCTACCAGGGTTTCCGAGATGATAGAGAACTATGACGTGGAACTTGAGGGGTCATAAGTTTCCTGTTAGACCTTTTATGATGACCTTAGGTGGTTTCGATTTGGTTCTTAGGATGGATTGGTTAGCATACTTCGAGGCGAACATTGTGTTTTGCAAGAAGATGATTCAGCTATCAGCGCCTGACGGGAGTTGGTGACGGTTTATGGTGATCGGGTCCCGAAAATTCCGAAAGTGATTACGATGGTGATGGCAGGAAAATGTATGAGGCGTGGATGTAGTGCCTATCTGGCCTACGTAAAGGATGTGGATACGCCAGCACCACAACTATCTGATATGCAGGTTGTGTGTGATTTCCCAGACGTATTCCTAGAAGACTTACCAGGAGTGCCACCTGATAGAGAGATCGAGTTTTAGATTGATCTGATACCGGGTGCCCAACCTGTTGCCAAGGCACCGTATCGGTTAGCTCCGACGGAGATGAAAGAGCTGATGAAGCAGTTGCAAGAGCTGCTTGATAAGGGGTTCATTAGACCGAGTATCTCTCCTTGGGGTGCTCCGGTCTTAGAAGAAACATGGTAGTATGAGGATGTGCATTGACTACCGTGAGCTGAACAAGTTGACGGTGAAGAACCGATAACCCTTACCGAGGATAGATGATTTGTTCGATCAGCTTCAAGGTGCTAGTTGGTTTTCAAGGATCGACCTTCGATCGGGCTATCATCAGCTTAAGGTGGAGAAGCATGATATCCCAAAAACAGCTTTATGTACGCGCTAAGGTCACTACAAGTTTATTGTCATGTCTTTTGGTTTGATCAACGCGCCAGCTGCTTTTATGGATTTGATTAACCGTGTTTGTCGGTCGATGCTGTATAAATCAGTGATTGTGTTTATTGATGATATCCTAATTTATTCGAGGAGCGAGATTGAGCATGTCGGTCACATTCGGGAGGTTCTAGAGATCCTGAGGAAGGAGAAGTTGTACGCTAAGTTCTCCAAGTGTGCATTTTGTTTGTGAGAAGTGGAGGCAGTTATGCAATGGAAGTCACCAAGATGCCATCCGAGATTTGTAGTTTCTTGGGTTTGGCGGGCTACTATAGAAGATTTATCCAAGACTTCTCTAAGATTGCTTCTCCACTGACTAAGTTGACCCGTAAGGATGTAAAGTTTGTATGGGGTCAGGCTCAGGAGAATGCGTTCGAAGAATTGAAGACAAGATTGACTCAAGCTCCTGTTGTGTCATTACCCGACGGAAGCGAAGATCTGGTGGTCTATTCTCATGCTTCCTACTCAGGGTTGGGGTGTGTGTTAATGCAGAGAGGGAATGTTATAGTATATGCATCCCGACAGTTGAAGGTTCATGAGGTCAATTATCCTACTCATGACCTAGAGCTAGCAGCCATGGTTTTTGCACTAAAGATTGGAGGCACTATCTTTACAGGATGAAGTGCACCATTTTCACAGACCATAAGAGCCTGAAGTACTTCTTCGAGCAGAAGGATCTGAACATGAGGCAGAGATGGTGGTTGGAACTTATAAAGGATTATGATTGTGAGATCCACTACAATCCGGGCAAGGCCAATGTGGTGGCTGATGCCCTTAGCCGAAAAGAGAGGCCCGAGTCGATTCGGGTGAAAGCATATCAACTGATTATAACCTTTGATGTAATGAAGCAAGTCAAAGAGTTTCAAGACGAGGTAATGAAAGAAGATCATCCTAACTCTCAAAGAATCAGAGGTCTGGTTGGGGAATTGGGTGAAAACACACTCGGTGTTAGAACCCGATTCGGTCGTGTGTGGATTCCTCATTTTGGGGATCTACGAGCGAAGATAATAGATGAAGCTCACAAGACTCGATACTCCATTCATCCAGGTGCCACGAAAATGTACCAAGATATGAAGAAAGATTACTGGTGGCCAGGTATGAAGTGCGATGTAGTGGAGTATGTGAGTAAGTGCCTTACTTGTTTACAGGTGAACGCCGAGCATCAAAAGCCGTATGGGAAGATCCAATCTTTGGATATACCGAAATGGAAGTAGGAGCACATCACCATGGATTTCATTACGAAGCTACCGCGTACCCCGAAAGGGTACGATGCCATATGGGTGATAGTTGACCATTTGATGAAGAGTGCTCACTTTCTACCGATCCGCGAGACATATTCATCTGAGAGGTTAGCTGAACTATTCATCAGGAAATTGTAACTTGTCATGGTGTGCCGGTGTCCATAGTGTCTGATTGTGACACCCGGTTTACATTTAAATTTTGGAAGAAATTCCATGACGCTATGGGGACGAGGTTACATATTAGCACGTCTTATCATCCCCAAACTGATGGTCAGTCAGAAAGGACCATTTAAATTTTGGGCATGTGTGATTGATTTTGGGAGAAGTTGGGATGACCACCTACTGTTAGCCGAATTCTCATACAAAAACAACTACCATGCCAGCATCGGTATGCCACCTTAAGAGATGCTATATGGTAGGAGATGCAGAACACCCGTTTGTTGGGGTGATATTGGTCAGAAGGAATTAGGGAGCGCCGAGGTAATCGAGGCTACGACTGAGAAGCTTGAGAAGATTAAAGCCTTTATGAGGCAGCCAAAGATAGACAGAAGTCGTATACTAATAAAAGACGCACGCTGATTGAGTTCCAGGTGGGTGGTCGGGTTATGTTGAAGGTCTCACCTTGGAAGGGTATCATTCGTTTTCAAATCATGGCTCGAGTAGGAGCGGTGGCCTATAGATTGGAGTTACCAGATGAGCTAAGTGGAATTCAACCGACATTCCACGTATCTCATCTAAGGAAGTGCTTGGCAGATGAAGATATGATTGTCCCACTGGAGGATATTAAAGTAGACTGTTAGGATCAGTGATCTATGTCTGATTGATTGAAGAGTATTGCAGTGGAATTCAAACAATGAATTAGTCGATTCACAAGAACAAAACAATATTCAATGAAGAACAAAGACAGTTATAGAGAGAGAGAATATCTGCAAATATATTTCATTCAATATTCGCTTTCGTGGTAACAGAATGTCACAATTATGATTAGGTCGACACCTCTTATATAAGAGATGTGACGTCTGCTCATGTCACTTGATAGTGACATCTAACAGATTTATTACAACTGAAACACAACTACTGAAGATGTCAAAACAGCTGACATCTTCTTACAAAAAGTTCTAAGTGTTATCAGTTGTTATAACTACTGAAATATAAAACTACTGAAACTACAACGACTGAAGAACAAGCTCTTCAGTCGTTTTACAAAACTACTGAAACTAGAAATATAAAACTACTGATATCACAACTACTCAAGAAGTACTCTTCAGCAGTTGTGACAAACTACTGACGCTTCAGTACTTGATCTTCAGACTTTGACTTTCAGATGTTTCATCAGCTGATAACTTCAGTAGATATCATCAGCTGATGTCTTCAGTCTTTGTCTTCAGACTTTGTACATCAGTTGTTGATCTTCAGCACTTGTAAACTTCTTCAGCTGTTGTACTTCAGTACTTTGGTCTTTCAGCTTCAGCACTTGTATTCTTCAGCTGTTCAGCTTCAGTACTTGTGTTCTTCAGTTGTTCAGCTTCAGTACTTGTGTTCTTCAGCTGTTGTACTTCAGCACTTTAGTTCTTCAGCTGTTGAAGTCTTCAGCACTTGATCTTCAGCTGTTGAAGTCTTCAGCACTTGTCAAACTGCTGATGAAGCTTTCCAGCAGTTGTTGTGATACCACGTGGGACTTAGAGGTTTTCTGATCTTGGCTCATTGGTTCTTTTGGTCCAACAAACTCCCCCTGAACCAATGCAGCCAAAACCTCTAAATTATTTATTATCCCACTTATTGTTGGCAAAATGTTGGTCTTTTTCCTTCTTGATCAGTAGAGAAGATGACCCATGTAAGCTCCGGCCTGGGAAGAAATCTCAGATATTTGTTTGGCAAGCTATGAATGGGAACTGTGTTTTGGGGAACTGGACACAGAGTTGTTATCCCATTCATGAGATTTACTTCCCCATTATGAGTCTGTATGACTCTCGAACATAGGCCTCAAGGAGAACAACTTGTTCCTCCTTAGAGAGTTCTTCTACTCCTCCTTCGAAGAAGAACTCTGGACCATAGTACTCAGATAAGTACTTCATGGTCCTGCCATTTTTCAGCTCCACTGTAGTTACCTCCCTATAGACAAATCATCAGGATGGGTGCCTTCAAGGAATAACTGGAGCTCATTCTTCTGGATGTCTTCAAGCTTTTTATATAACAACCCCTTTTTAATCATCTTGTTTTCTAGTAAGGCTTGAGGGGTCATCTTTGCTTGATGAGCTTTCTTGAATTCATCAATGATTTCCCAGGGTGTGACTACAATGGCCAACATGATGGTAGAATCTATTGTTTTTCTAACCTGGCCATTGTATCTGTGTGGAATAGTTCTTTTATGGATTCTAGAACTCACCCTGGGGTCTGGCCATACTCTCACTCTCTCCTTCTGATACTGAAAAGTGTGCCTGAGAGTGTACAGCCTCTGAGCATGCCCTTTCATGGCTTGTATAGATGATGACTGAGGAAATTCCTTGTCAACCATCTTCAATAGTTGCTCATCATGCTGTTTCTGCTGTTCTTCATCTTCTATCTTGACTCTGACCATTCCCTTTGAGAGTCAGGTGTGATCATGGGTTGACTTCTGGGTTTGGTAGCTTTAGAACAGTAGAGAGTGGCAGACTATCATCTTCATCCTCTTCTTCTTCTTCTTCTTCCATCCTCAGCACCCTTCTCCTCCTTCTAGGTGCATCACTGGATGATGGTTGGGTTGGTAAGGGAATTGGTTTTGAAGAATGAGGATGTTTGGACTTTGGCTTAGAGATTGGTTTGGAGATTTTAGGGGTAGGCTGTGTTTGAGTGGGTGGAAGGGAAGGTTGATCCAGCATCTTTGTAGTAAGTTTCGCCTTTGGAAGTTTAGCCATTTCCAACCTTTTACCAGCCCCAGCCTCATCAAGGGCTTCAACAATAATCCCCTTGTGGAAATGCTCAGACAGACAGATTCTGGTGGCTATAGCCAGAATACTGTCCCTGGTCCACGCGCGAATCTCCATTAAAGATCTTCCTAAGTATTTTGCAATGAAGCGGATCATTATCTCCAATCTCTCTTTTTCAAGAGCATCATACCCACCCCATCGGGTTTGAATCTCTTGCACTTCCAACCTTCTGATCTCACTATCCAATGTGGCTGTATCAAACCCTTGCCTGAAGAGTTGTTCAATTATTTTATCCATGGATCGGCTGTGTGTAGTGTCAGCTTCTTTTACCAGCTCGTCCAAGGATTTGTCTTCAGCAGTATGATCATCAGCACTTTTCTTTCGCTTGTAAGTGAGCAGTGGTTGCTTTTCTTTCTCATCCTCTTGGGCTTGCTTCTCTTCCTTCTCTCCTCTGTTCTTTTACTCTTCTTTTCTTTCACTGCAGTACTCTCCCCCTTTTTGGATGCATTGGTGGAAGGGGTTTGTACCGCAGAAAGTGTCTTTTGCACAGCAGCATCAATCAAGGGTTGTAAAGTTGAGGAAAGCCTCTCATCAATGGCTTTAGTCACAATATCAGTGATTATGGGTGTGATGAGAGGGAGGGAATTTTGAAGTACAACACCTATTTGCTCAAGAGGGTTCTGTTCCTGAGAAATAGGGTCTGAAGCAGAGGCAGGTGGTTGAGTTTAGAGTGGCTCAGTGTTTGGGAAACCTTCAACTGAAGGTGCCATCTATGGGTTGGTGGAGGCAGATGGTCTTTCTCCTTGTGAGAGTTGGTCAAGTAGGTTTTGTAGCCTACTGACTTTCTCTTCAAGGATTGTGTTCTGGGCAAGAACATCATAGAAAAAGCCCAGGTCATCATCAGCCGAAGCTGAATCATCTGACCTCCTGCTTGGAGCAGGATTTACATGCACTGGGTGTAGACCAGTTGTTGCATGTGCCCCTTTTGCTTGGTACTGGGGAATTCCAGCCTCAGGACAATGTCCATCATCAGCTGCTGCCTCTAGTGAGGTCTTGGCAATGTTACCACCTCATTCTGATCATGTGCTCATTCAGAAGAGGTGGCAGCCTCACTAGATATTCTAACCTCCTTATCTACACCAGGAGATAGAAGTGGTAAACCCCTGTGCTGTGGGTTCTCAATTGCACTGTGTTCCTCCCCCTCAATTGTAGAGGTGTTCCCAGTAGTAAGTGGTTTCTGGGGAGGGGGTGAGGAGTGCAGTTGAGTCAGCACTTGTGCAACTATTAAAGTTGGGCTGTGAGGGGCGGTTGTATGGGGTGAAGGGATAGAAGCAGTGTGCACCTGGGGAGGTTGGTGCTCTTCAATGGCAATCCCCTCAAGTGAGGAAGATCCCAGATGTGTAGGTACCCCTTGTGTGGTTGCTGCAGGCTCCTGTTGAGAGGAATCCTGAGCGGCTATGGCTGGAAGAGTCCTTATATCCACTAGGGGGTTTGGACCAGTGGATATCTCCTGCGTTTGTGTTGCAGGGGCATCCTCAGGGGACTTAATTCCCTGAGTAGCCATTTTGGGTTTCTTTTTGGTGGGTTTGGTGGGGACTTTTGATTTGGAGGTGGTGGCTGTGGGTTCCAGCTGCGTGGGTTTGCGCAGCTTGGCAGCCAATTTGAGTGTCTGGTCAGAGTTGTGCCGGGAGTATACTTCCGGCAGAACAGCCGTAGCAGGGACTCCCAAGCCAACAAGTCCCTCAGCATTAAGCCGGTTTGTAATGATGGCCATTATGAACCGTGGATATAGTATCCAACGGTTAGCGGTTAGTTTTTGAGCCATATCCTTGAGCTCCGAAAATATTATTTCTGAAAAGTTTAACGGTTGTTGCTCAAGAATAGATACATATACCTGCTGCCACTTTGTCGACATTTGATCCCAATACGAAGTCTTAGGAGCCAAACATACATTCACCATGTGAAAAATTAGGCGTTCAGCGTCATGGAAGTGTTTCTTCATGATAGTGGAGGCACTTAGATTGCCTTGATATCCATGTTGGGCAAAGGATAGATCTGTGGTGCCCTTGGGATATCCAGCAGGAGAAATAGCATCATCCAGATGAAGGATTTGGCGGATTATTGCAGGAGTGATGACCACTTCTTTGTTGTTGACAACCGACTGCAGAGATGGTGTGTTGTTCTCCCCAGTGGTAATAGTAACGTTCATCCAAAACTGTTGGAGAGATTCGGCATGTAGAATGGGATTCAACAGAAATGCCGTTTGGTATTGGGATTGAACCATAAGATCGATAGCAGTATCGAACTTAGCCCAGACAGGCGATTTAGTAAGGTAGGCAACACAGTTGTGTCGCGGTTTAATTTGCATGGACGCCATTGAGAATAGAGTAGTTTTGGAGAGGAACGTTAGGTTTGAAGATGAAGCATTGAAGGATTAGGTCAGGGATATTTAGGGTACGGGTAAGAAAACGACTGAAGGATGTGGTGTTAGTCATCAGTAGTTTAAACGACTGTTGACATGGTATTATCCTTTCAGACGTTGAAACAGCTGAAGTCGTGGTGTTAGGCATCAGAAGTTAGAAAACTACTGAAGACCTGGTTTTGACTTCAGATGATTGAAACAAATGAGGACTTGGTGTTTGTCATCAGTAGTTGAAACTACTGAAGACAGTGGTTTTGTCATCAGCTGTTGTAAACACTGAAGACTTGGTATTAGTCATCAGTAGTTATAAAACTACTGAAGACATGGTTTTGCTTCAGTTGTTTAGAATGAACAGCAGTTGTTGAAACAACTGAAGAGAAAGTTCTCTTTAGTAGTTGTCGTCAATTCATAGCCTTTCAACTGTTTCATGCTGTCCTCAACACTTACTCATCAGACTTGCATCTGATTTTCAGGTGTTTCATAGGACATCAGTACTTATCTGTTTATACTGATTTCAGTAGTTGTAACTACATCAGTAGTTTTAACTACATCAGTAGTTTGGAACAGATAAAGTACTTCAGTACTTGTGAGGCATTTAGCCATCAGTAGTTATAAAACTACTGAAGGAAAAGGACTCATGAGTACTTATATGTGACATGGGTACCAATGATCATTAGTAATTACTATTGAAATCATCAGTAGTTGTCACTTATTCTAGCTGCAGCATACCAAGCCTTAACACAAGGTTTTGGCAAGTAGAACTATCCAAAGGCTTAGTAAAAATATCTGCAAGCTCATCAGCACTAGGCACGAACTTAGGATCAATCAGACCTTTTTCAAAACAATCCCGAATAAAATGATGTCTGATCTCTATATGTTTGGTCCTAGAGTGCTGGACTAGATTTTTGACAATACACAGAGCTGAAGCACTATCCATTAACAATGGAGTCTTAGTCTCTGTAATGCCATAATCCAGAAGTCGGTTCTGAAGCCAGAGTACCTGAGAGGTGCAACTTGCAGCAGCAATGTACTTGGCCTCAGCAGTTGATGTAGCAACAGATGTTTGTTTCTTACTCTGCCAAGAATCAAACAGTTGCCTAGGAATTGACAACCACCAGAAGTTGACTTTCTAGTTAACTTGCACCCTGCATAGTCACTATCTGAAAAAGCAACTAATTTGCAAGAGTGTCCAGTGGAATACCATAAACCCAGAGATTGTGTACCTTGCAAATATCTAAAGATTCTCTTGACTGCAATCAAATGAGACTCTTTAGGAGCAGCCTGAAATCTAGCACAAACACATGTAGCAAACATAATATCTGGTCTAGAAACTGTTAGATACATCAAGGACCCAATCATACATCTGTAAAGCGTTTCATCAACAGCTTTACCTTTCTGATCAGCATCCAGTTGTGTGGTGTTGCACATGGGAGTAGAACAGGGCTTACAGTTTTGTAAATCAAACTTATTCAAAAGATCTTTTGTATATTTTGACTGATGAATAAAAGTTCCATTAGCCGTTTGTTTGATTTGCAAGCCTAGAAAGGACTGTAATTCTCCTATTGCACTCATTTCAAACCTCTTTTTCATCAATGTTGTAAAATCATCACACAACTGGGGATCAGAGGATGCAAAAATAATATCATCAACATAAAGCTGAACAAGTAGCTTATGCTGATCCACCTTCTTAATAAACAAAGTTTTATCAATGGAGCCTCTAGTGATATTATTCTTAAGAAGAAAAGTAGAGAGTGTCTCATACCAGGCTCTAGGCGCTTGTTTCAACCCATAAAGAGCCTTATCAAGTTTGTACACCCAATCAGGATGTTTATTATCCTCAAAGCCTGGTGGTTGACACACATAAACTTCTTCCTTTATTTTACCATATAAAAATGCACTTTTAACATCCATTGAAAAACTTTAAGATTGTGGAATGCACATAGGCTAAGAACAATCTGATTGCCTCTAGTCTGGCTACAGGGGCAAAGGTTTCATCATCATAATCAATACCTTCTTCTTGTGAAAACCCCTGTACAACCAGTCTAGCCTTGTTCTTAACAATAAGCCCATTTTCATCGGTTTTATTCCTAAACACCCATTTAGTGCCTATTGCACACTTACCTGGGGGAAGAGGAACAAGTTCCCACACTTGCTGTTTCTTGAACTGAAGTAGCTCAAGTTGCATAGCTTCAACCCATCCATTGTCTCTCAAAGCAACATGGTAGTTCCTTGGCTCTAGCTGACTGATGAAGAGAGCATAGAAGCAGAAGTTAGACAATTGACTTCTGGTTGAAACACCAGCATTGATATCACCAATAATCTGAGTCATGGGGTGATTCTTCAGTTCTTGATAAACAATGAGATCTGTGCAAGTGTTTGTAGAACCTTTAGCAGCAGCAGATGTTGATGTAGACTCTTGAAACCAAGAATTTGATGGTAACTCAAAGATGCAGAGGAAACAGAGATCTCATCAGCATTTGTTGTGGATGGAACTGCTGAAGCTACAGGAACATCAAGTTTAGCAGACACAAGCAGTTGGTCACTAAACTTGAATAGGTGAGTATTGATATTATCATCATCATCATCAATACCAACAGTGGAAAGACATGCTGCAGAAGATGATTAAGCCACAGGATCTGCAACAGCTGGAGGTTGATAAGGAACATATTGCAGTATGTCCAAATCAAACAACTCCACAGGGTCTTGTGGAATCTTGTCCAAAGGAGATTCATTAAACTTCATATGCAGAGTCTCTTCAACTATCTTTGTTCTGCAGTTGAAGACTCTGTATGCCTTGCAAGTAGATGAATAACCAACAAATACCCAGCATCCACCTTAGGATCAAATTTATGGAGTTGATCCTTTGTGTTGAGAATAAAACAGGGACATCCAAATGCTTTGAAAAATGAAATCAGAGGAGCCAAATGATGGAGAACTTCATATGGAGTCTTCATCAACCTCTGATTTACTAAAACTCTATTCTGCACATAGCAAGCTGTGTTGACAGCTTCAGCCCAAAAGGTCAGTGGCAAACCAGAGTCAGCCAGCATGGACCTTGCAGCTTCAATGAGGGTCCTGTTCTTTCTCTCCACTACTCCATTTTGTTCTGGAATCCTTGGGATGCTAAACTGCCTTTTGATTCCCTTTGAGAGATAGAATTCATCAAATGTATGATTCCTGAATTCAGTTCCATTATCACTCCTGATACACTTGACTGGAAGGGAATACTGCTTCTCAATATACAACACAAAGTTAATAACCTTCTGAGCAACCTCATCCTTTGAATGTAGAAAGAAAGTCCATACAAATCTGGAGTAATCATCCACAATTACGAGACAGTATTTCTTCTTGCCATGCTCACACTCTCACAGGACCAAATAGACCATATGCAGTAATTGCAAGCAGGCATGGACTTAGGCACATCAATAGGAGGGAAGAGACTTTGTGTTGTTTTCCTTTTAACACACAGTGCAGGTTTTTCACACAGTGGAACTCCTTTATTGGTAAGCCTCTGACTAAACTATTGTGGGTAAGCTGATTCATGTTTTTGAGATTTACATGACCAAGCCTCCTGTGCCACAGTTTAGATTCTTGAGAAGAGGCTTTGGAAAACGGCAACGATTGCCTTTGAGATCTATCTTCTTGGAAAGATCTAAGGCATACACTCTTCCTGTCCTGTTGGCTTTCAGGAGAGTGTGATCATCCAACACCTTGTCAATCAGTGCAAAACTTTGGATGACAGAATCCTACAGTTTTTGACTGGAAAGGGCAACATGGCCTTTATCACACATTTGACTGACACTCAAGAGATTGTACTTGAGATTTTCCACATGATTAACATCATCAAATTGATTTCTCCATTGGAGAAAGGCCCTTACCGATGATGTAACCCCTAGCATCATTGCCAAAAGACAAATCCCTTCTTTCCTTGAGAGTAGTCATGAAGAAGAGAGCTGTTCCTAGTCATGTGCATAGATCCCCACTGTCTACATACCAGATGCTACTTTGGCATGTTGAAGAACCCTGCAATAATAAACAATCAGTTAGTTTTAGAACCCAAACCTTTTTGGTTTTGGGCCTGGTCTCATCAATAGATGGTAAACTAACAGGTTTATTTGAAACAACAGCCTGAGAGGAAAAAGATGGTGTAGAAGAGGATCCTTTGGCTTGGACCTCCTTTTCTGTGGTTTCAACATAGGAGTGTCTAGTGGTTAACTCTACCCAACAGATGTTTGAACCATCATTACCAGCTGTGTTGATTTTGTGATAAAGCTTTCAGCTCATCAGACACATTGCCAGTGGAGTTTGATAAGTCCTATGTTGCACCTTCTTCTTTTCTGAGCACTCTCAGCTGTCACCTGTTTAACCCCTTCCTTTTTGGATTTCTTTGAGGACTTAAGGGTTACAGGATTTGATGTTGCTGATACAAATGTGGTCTCAAACTCAGTTTTCATTTTTACCATTTTCTCTTTAATTTCTTTTTTTTGTTTGAGTTTGGAACCTCTTTTGTACCAACAATCATCTGTAAGATGATTGAACAAACCACATACTTCACATGGTTTCTTCTTCATCTTAGGTTGATCATCAACTAAAGAGGGTGAAGCAACTAGAGACTTGCTCTTCAATGCTTTGGAAGCATTGTTTGCTTTCTTGACTGCCTCTTTAGTAGTCTTCAAACTCTTTTTACTGACAGTTTTCTTCTCTTCAGTACTGACAGCAGTTGAGTTTGAACTTCAGGTGTTAAATCCTGCTCTCTAGTCCTTTCAGGACCTTCAGAATTAACTCCTGAGTTGATCAACTCATTGATCATGTGAGTGTCAGCATTTGAACCATCAACATCAGCTGATAGGTTCAAAGAGGGCTTGATGCTGACTTCTACTTCTGATTGTGCTGTATCAGAAAGTAGATCACATGATGAGATGGATTGGTTATCACTCTCACCATCAGATTCTACCTCTGCTCTTGGGTAAAATCTGTAGGTGGAGCAGTGTGATTGTAACCAATGCCAACTTCACATTGGAAGCAGATTGCTTACTAAGAAGCATTTCAAAACCTTTGCATGATTGTACCCATCTATCACACTCAACCTGGGTAACTGCAAGGGTTTCTTTGAGATCTTTGTACTTCTCTAGAAGTATCTCTTCTCTAGCCTTATCATCAATTATTTGGCATTTCAGTTTGTAAATCTCATCATTTTTATCTCAAGCACAGACTCAATTCAGCTTGTTTTTGGAAATTATTTGTTCTAGCTCAATGTTCTTATTAATTAGAGCTACATTTCTTCTCTAATGGAAGCAAATGCTGCTATGCATGGTTCAGAACATAATTTGGCTTTTGCCTCAGAGGATACCTGTGATACCTGAGGTGTAGAGGCATTAGAAAATGAAGTATCAGCAGACTCCAAAGCCATAAGAGCTAGATTCCCAAAGGACTGTCACCACCATGTTGACCAGCACCTGAGAACAGTTGGTCATGACCAGACATGTCATCTGGTAAACTGCTCCAGTCAACAACTCCTGGGGTGAAGAAGCTGTGTTGTTGAGTTGAGTTTGTTGATGAGATTGGGATGGCTGAGGTTCTGGTAGTGCATGAGGTTGTGGTGCCATAGGAACTTGAACTTGATTTGACTGTGGCATGTAATAACAAGGGTACGGATATGGCATTTGACCCTGAGGAACAAAATATGCCGGAGATGTTGTTGAGGATGATGACTAGAAGTGACAGGATGTTGCCCTCTGTGTTGTTGACTATTGCCAGGAAAAGTCACAAAGGGTGCAGTGGAGTTAGATCCATTGATCTACACTCTCTTGCAAAGTGTCCAAGCCTTTGGCATTTGTGACACCTCAACTTGCTCTTGTCAAAACCAACTTTGGTTTTGCCAGAGAGTCCTGGGAATTTTCTTCCAGTTCTTTTATAGAACTTCTGAGATCTGATATTTATCAGGGCCATTTGGCTCAAAATATCCATCTCTTCTAAGTCATCATCAGCAATCCCCTTGAGATCATCCATAATGAAGCATAATTGTCATTATTACACCCAGTAAACTGACCATCAATACTCACAAATGCAGAATCAGAAGTGCTTGAAGAGAAATTAATATGCTCATCATACTGGCATTCAGATGAAGCATATTCTGACTCATGACCCACCAAGGCAGTGTTTGCCTGGTACAAGTCTTCAGTGAGCTTTCCAGATGAAGACAGCTTTCTCTTCTGTTCTATCTCTCTCTCAAACGTGAGCAGTTTCCCATGGAGTTGGGTGAGAGATAGTTTGTCCAAACTTGCACTGGAGCGTAGGACAATAGTATATGTGTCCCATCTCTCAGGCAGTGATCTGAGAAATCTGTTATTCATCTGAATATTTGTGTACTCAAGTTTGACCATTTTTAGTTCAGAGATCAAACAAGAGAACCGCTCATATTGTTGAGTCAGTGTCTCACCCTTTCTATGAGAGAATGTCTCATATTGTTGGGCAGAATTTCTCTATTATTTGCCAAGACCTCATCTGTTCCTCCAAATGTTCTTTCAAGGCATTCCAGAGGTCATGGGCAGTTTCATGATGCATTAGCCCAGAATAGATTTCATTTGGCAATGCCATGGCCAGAATTCCATGGGCTTTTGCATCAATTTCAGCAACTTCTTATCCTCATCTGAGTATTGCTCCCTCCTCTTCGGAACCATTTGATTGGTTTCCGGTTATTCACCATAGGCTTGTGTGGACCATGTACCACTGATGTCCCAACCTGCGCTGTTAACAGACAGTGATGGAGCATACGTCTTTGCCATATGTTATACTCATTCCTAACCAGCATTGGTGGCTTGGTTGAGGAACCAGTATTGTGAGGATCATTGGAGGGAGTGGTCATTTTCAGTTCAAAAACAATTTAATTCAAGCTTTAAAAGTTTTAAACAGACCACAACAAACTCAATGAAAACCAAGAAAAGATCTCAGATGAATGACCAGAAATACAGAAAATTCAATCTCTATAACCGTTTCTTGCAAAAACAAAGCTAATTCAATCAAACTTAGATCTTGAATAGCAGTTTCAATGATCAATTATTAGATCGATCAATGATTACCTGCTCTGATACCATTTGACAGGATCAGTGATCACAAGTTTGATGTATTAGAATTCAAAGCAGCGAATATGAACAAGAATTAGACAAATTGTAGCAAGCAATCGATACTTGTATGCATTAAGAGCGCATACGGTTATAGGGAGAGAA
Organism: Flaveria trinervia; assembly: GCA_025506515.1. NCBI lineage: Eukaryota > Viridiplantae > Streptophyta > Magnoliopsida > Asterales > Asteraceae > Flaveria > Flaveria trinervia. The sequence goes on from CM046442.1 coordinate 66,652,292, forward strand.
TATATTTCTGATTTCAAGGAATGTTTATAGATGGAATATTTCTAATCAAATCATTCATTCATTCCATTCATTCATCTCACATATTACAATAGGTTGTCACTCCTTATATAGAGTGCAACAATCACTGCTGTTATCACGGAAAGTGACAACTGGCAGATCTAATACAAAAATAACTAACTCTTAACAAACTACTGAAATGTTCACAACTACTGAGAACATATCAGAGTGTTAAGTACAAAATAAAAACTACTGAAACTACAACGACTGAAGAACAAGCTCTTCAGTCGTTTTACAAAACTACTGAAACATAAAAATATAAAACTACTGATATCACAACTACTGAATAAGTACTCTTCAGCAGTTGTGACAAACTACTGACGCTTCAGTACTTGATCTTCAGACTTTGACCTTCAGATGTTTCATCAGCTGATGACTTCAGTAGATATCATCAGCTGATGTCTTCAGTCTTTGTCTTCAAACTTTGTACATCAGTTGTTGATCTTCAGCACTTGTAAACTCTTCAGCTGTTGTACTTCAGTACTTTGGTCTTTCAGCTTCAGCACTTGTGTTCTTCAGCTGTTCACTTCAGTACTTGTGTTCTTCAACTGTTCAGCTTCAGTACTTGTGTTCTTCAGCTGTTCAGCTTTAGTACTTGTTGTTCTTCAGCTGTTACTTCAGCACTTAGTTCTTCAGCTGTTGAAGTCTTCGGCACTTGATCTTCAAGCTGTGAAGTCTTCAGCACTTGTCAAACTGCTGATGAGGCTTTCAGCATTGTTGTGATACCAGGTGGACTTAGAGGGTTTTCTGATCTTGGCTCATTGGTTCTTTTGGTCCAACGGATATGACATTTGACCCTGGGAACAAAGTTATGCAGGAGATCTAGGATGTGTAGGACCAAACCAGCAGGATGTTGCCCTCTGTTTGTGGACTAGTACTAGGAAAAATCACAAAGGGTGCAGAAGAGTTAGATCCAGTGATCTACACTCTCTTGCAAAGTGTCCTAGCCTTTGGCTTTTGTGACACCTCAACTTACTCTTGTCAAACCAACTTTGGTTTTGCCAGAGAGTCCAGGAATTCCTGCCAGTTCTCTTGTAGAACTTCTGAGATCTGATATTAATCATGCCCATCTGCTCAGAATATCCATCTCTTCTAGATCATCATCAGCTATTCCTTTCAGATCATCCATGATGAAGCATAATTGTCACTATTACTGCCAGAATGACTCTCAATACCAACAAATGCATGATCAGAACTATTTGAAGAAAATCTATATGCTCATCATAATTGCTTTCAGATGCAGCATATTCTGACTCATGACGAACCAAGGCAGTATTTCCTGGTACAAAGTCATCAGTGAGCTTTCCTGATGAGGAAGTTTCCTCTTCTGCTCTATCTCTCTTTCAATGTAAGCAGTTTCCCATGAAGTTGGGTGAGAGATAGGCCTTCTAGATTTGCACTAGAGCGTAGGACAATAGTGTATGTGTCCCATCTCTCAGGAAGTGATCTGAGGAATCTGTTGTTCATCTGGCTATTGGTGTATTCCTGTTTCACACCATTTTCAGCTCAGATATCAAGCAGGAAAAGCACTCAAACTGTTGAGTGAGTGTCTCACCCTTTCTATGAGAGAATGTCTCATATTGTTAGGCAAGAATCTCTCTATTGTTTGCTAAGACCTCATCAGTGCCACCGAATTGTTCCTTCAGGGCATTCCAGAGATCATGAGCAGTTTCATGATGCATAAGCCCTGAATAGATTTCATTAGGCAGTGCCATGGCCAGAATTCCATGGGCTTTAGCATCAATCTCAAATAGTTTCCGATCTTCATCAGAGTATTGTTCCTTCTTCTTCGGAACCATTTGATTGGTTTCCGGATTGTTCACCATAGGCTTATGTGGTCCATGTACCACAGATGTCCAACAACCTGAACTGTTAACAGACAGGTGATGAAGCATTCTTCGTTGCCATATGTTATACTCGGTCCTAACCAGCATCAGAGGCTTGGTTGAGGAACCGGTATTGTGAGGATCATTAGAAGGAGTCGTCATCTCGGATTCAATCAAATTCGGTTAAGCTAAAACATATTTAGAACAAAAACGCAACAACCAATTGAACCAGAAGATCTCAAAATAAATGAACGAAAGCAGCAGAAATTCAATAATCTATAACCAGTTCTTGCAAATGCGCTAATTCAATCAAACACATAAATCAATTAGCAGTTTCAATGACCAATTGTTAGATCGATCAATGATTAACCTCGCTCTGATACCACTTGTTAGGATCAGTGATCTATGTTTGATTGATTGAAGAGTATTGCAGCGGAATTCAAACAATGAATTAGTCGATTCACAAGAACAAAACGATATTCAATGAAGAACAAAGACGGTTATAGAGAGAGAGAATATCTGTAAATATATTTCATTCAATATTCGCTTTCGTGGTAACAGAATGTCACAATTATGATTAGGTCGACACCTCTTATATAAGAGATGTGACGTCTGCTGATGTCACTTGATAGTGACATCTAACAGATTTATACAACTGAAACACAACTACTGAAGATGTCAAAACAGCTGACATCTTCTTACAAAAAGTTCTAAGTGTTATCAGTTGTTATAACTACTGAAATATAAAACTACTGAAACTACAATGACTGAAGAACAAGCTCTTCAGTCGTTTTACAAACCTACTGAAACTAGAAATATAAAAATACTGATATCACAACTACTCAAGAAGTACTCTTCAGCAGTTGTGACAAACTACTGACGCTTCAGTACTTGATCTTTAGACTTTGACTTTCAGATGTTTCATCAGCTGATGACTTCAGTAGATATCATCAGCTGATGTCTTCAGTCTTTGTCTTCAGACTTTGTACATCAGTTGTTGATCTTCAGCACTTGTAAACTTCTTCAGCTGTTGTACTTCACTACTTTGGTCTTTCAGCCTCAGCACTTGTGTTCTTTAGCTGTTCAGCTTCAGTACTTGTGTTCTTCAGCTGTTCAGCTTCAGTACTTGTGTTCTTCAGCTGTTGTACTTCATCACTTTAGTTCTTCAGCTGTTGAAGTCTTCAGCACTTGATCTTCAGCTGTTGAAGTCTTCAGCACTTGTCAAACTGCTGATGAAGCTTTCCAGCAGTTGTTGTGATACCATGTGGGACTTAGAGGTTTTCTGATCTTGGCTCATTGGTTATTTTGGTCCAACATAGACGAACGGCTAAATACATGGAGTAACCAGTGGCATTCATCGATCGAAAAGAGAAAAGGCTGAGAAATAAAGTGGTTCCTCTTGTCGTGTACAGTGGAAGCACAAGAAAGGATCCGAGTCAACGTGGGAGACTGAGGAAGAATGAGACAGCAATATCCATGTTTGTTTGAAGAATAACAGGTTACGGGGACGAAACCTATTTAAGGGGAGTGGAGTTGTAACACCGGCTATTTATGTATTTTGAAGCCGACGAATGAAGAAAAAGAAATAAAGTTCAAAGTCGAGGGACCAAACTTACCAATGAGAGAAAGTTGGGGAAGTGGGAGTATTTAAGGGAGAGGGCAACCCTTTACCCTCTCCCCACACCCACCAAAATCAGCCAAAGAAAAAGGAAAAGAGAGAAAGAAGAGAAAAAGGAGAAAAAGTTGGTTCGGGTTGGTTCGAGTGAGTCAAATCTCAAGAAGCAAGTCAAATCAATGCTCTAATCGTTGTAGTCGCTTGTGTGAGTTCTAGGACCCCTCTTTTACGTGTTTTCGAACGATTTTAGTACTGGAACACATCTGAAATCGTGTTTTTGAGTGTGTGCATGTTTGACCCGTTTGTGTATGTGTATGTGTGTGTATGATGCGTTTGAGTCTTGATTGTGAGCTTATGTGTGCTTGAATGGTGATGTGGTATGCATCCTTAAGGTTTTGGATGGTTGATTTGGGCTTAGAATGGGTTTAGATGAGTTGGGAGGCTGAAAACCCTCGGCTGCAGTCGGGATGAACTACATTCTGCATCAACTAGGGCTAGGCGACCGACTGGAGGCCGAACGGAGGCCATACGGCCGAATAGGCTGTGATTGGGGTCCATTCGCAGGATTGGGGTCCACTCGAACGATTGAAGTTCCATTCGCATGATTGAAAGGCCAGTCGCACGGAGGTTATGCGATTGAAGGTCCAGTCGCATAAGTGCTCATCCGCATTAGTCCCATTCGCATAAGGTCCATCCGCATTAGTCCATTCACACGATTGGGTGTTCATTCACATGAGTGTTCATCTGCATTGGTTCATTCGCATGACGTTCAGTCGCATGGAGGCCATGCGACTGAAGGGTGTCCATACGCCTGAATAGGGCTGTTGCACCCGAGGAAAGTGTAGTTGAACTTCTGACTTTCGGAGGAAAGTGCGGATGTAAGTTTTGACGAAAAGACTCCTGTAAGTTCATGTAAGATGATGATTGGGCGTTAGAGAGCATGTTGGGCATGATATTGATGATGTTGCATGATTATGCATGTTATGTATGTATGATGTTGCCCTATATGATGTTAATGCTTGTGTATGTTATGTTCCTTGTTATGATGTGTGCTTATCTTTCCTGTGACTTTACGTGTGATGTTAATGAATAAATGAAGTATTATGTAACGTAAACCGGAAGATAAAAAAAGAGGAACATGAAGTAAGAATGCATGCATTAACGAGTAATGAAAGTAAAGATAGACTGGTAAGCATGGCATGTACATCGGGGTCTTTCTTTGTGATTGACCATTTGCATAGAACTATTGCTGCATACCTTAGGTACTGTGACCACGAGGTGCGATGCACTATTATAGAAGGTCTATGATAGGCCTTGGTCCAGAATCACGAACAGAAAGGTATTGCTTATGGCAATGGTACACGTACATTCATACATTAGGTATTATGACCACGAGGTGCGATGCACCGTTATAGAAGGTCTATGAGAGGCCTAGGTCCAGAACCACAAACAGAAAGGTATGGCATAGTAAACCTAAATCTTACCCTAGGTACTGTGACCACGAGGTGCGATGCACTGTTATAGAAGGTCAGTGATAGGCCTAGATCCAGTACCATGAATAGAAGGGATGGGTTTATGGTTGACAGAAAGGAAAAGTAAAGAATGAAGTATGAAAGATTAAAGAAGATAATGATGATATTATCTGTATGTACGTATGATGTATGATCACGAACGAATGTATATTATAGTATGATTTTGAAAGAAAGTAAAGAACGGTTTTACGAAAGAAAAGTATGTATTATTATAAAACTAGGACTCACTCAACAACGCTGACTTTTATGTGTTTCCGGTTGGCAGGTAATGGTTGCTGAGGATGGCATGGGTGGCTACTCGGCTCTTTTGGGATGGAATCCATTTATTTAACGCTTTTGTGATGTAATGCAACAACGTATTTTGTAACTGATCAACACTGTATTATTTGGCAAAAGTTTTTAAAATGAAATGAGATGTCATTTTTGAATGTTTCCGCTGCAATATTTTCATGAGGAAAATGTAATTATATGATTTATGTGTGATGGGAACCCAACTGTAAGCGTCCTGGGAACAGGGCCTTACAACAGACCCTTACATTGGAGGTGTACCACGTGGAAATGAAGAACGAGTCAACAATACTAGAATAAAACACCATGAGTAAAGAATTAAAGACAGAGCTAAAAAAGGATGTTATTATAAGACTTTTTATGTCTTGTAAACCCCAAGAGTTTAATGGAAAAGGAGGAGTGGTACAAGCATTACTTTGATTAGAAAAAATAGAGTCAATATTAGATATCAGTGAGTGTGCTGATAATTATAAGACAATGTTTGCTTCATATTCACTTAAGGGAGAAGCAAAATCATGGTGGATGATGGAAGTTCAAACTAAAGTCACGGAGGTTATGAATAGGTTAAGCTAGGAGGAATTTAGAAACCTAGTGATTGAGAAATATTGTCCTTATAATGTGTAACACCCAGTTATTTTTTTATTTCGAAGCCGACGAAGGAAGAAAAAGAAATAAAGTCCAAAGTCGAGGGACCAAAATCACCGGTGAGAGAATGTTGGGTGAATGGGAGTATTTAAGGGAAAGGGCAACCCTTTACCCTCTCCCCACACCCACCAAAATCAGCCAAAGAAAGAGAAAGAGAGAAAGAAGAGAAAAAGGAGAAAAAGTTGGTTCGAGTTGGTTCAAGAGAGCGAAATCGTTGAGAAGCGGGTCAAATCAAAGCTCTTCTCGTTGTGGTCATTTGTGTGAGTTCTAGGGCCCGTCTTTTACACATTTTTGAATGATTTTGGGGTTGGAACACATCTAAAATCGGGTTTTTGAAATGTGTGTAAGTTCGACCCGTTTGTGTTTGTGTATGTGTGTGTATGATCCGTTTGGGTCTTGCTTTTGAGCTTGTGTATGCTTGAATGGCGTTGTGGTATGCATTACTAAGGTTTAGCATGGTTGATTTGGGCTTAGAATGAGTTTAGATGAGCTTGGAGGTCGAAAATGGCAGATTAGGTTCGGGATGAACTGCATTCTGCACCAGCTAGGGCTAGGCGATCGAATGGAGGCCATACGGCCGATTGGGATGCGATTGAGATTATGATTGGGGTTCATTCACACGAATGAGGATTCATTCATGCGACTGAGGGCCAATTCGCATATGTGCTCATTCGTATTAGTTTCATTCGCATGAGGTCTATTTGCATTAAGTCCATTTTCACGATTGGGTGTTCATTCGCATGGGTGTTCATCCGTATTGGTCCATTCGCATGATTTTTAGTCTCATGGAGGTCATGCGACTGAACGTGTCCATACGCCCAAATAGGGCTGTTGCACCCAAGGAGAAGCATAATTTAACTTCTGACTTTCGGGGGAAAGTGCAGATGTAAGCATCGACGTGGAAGTTCCCGTAAGTTCATATAATGTGACTTTTGAGGTCTTAGAGGTTATTTGTGCATGATGATGATGTTGCATGTTTATGCATGATGCATGTTATGTATGTATAATGTTGCCCTGTATGATGTTGATGCCTGTGTATGTTATGTTCCTTATTATGATGCATGTTTATCTTTCTTGTGGCTTTACGTGTTATGATAATGAATTAAATGAAAGTATTATGTTACATAAAGTGGAAGATAATGAAAAGTGGAACATGATGAATGCATGCATTAATGAATGATAAAAGTAATGAAAGTCTTGCATGCATTAGATATCGGGACACGCCAATTATAAGGTGTTAGCCCAACGGTGTGTTGGTTCGCTACCCCGGGAGGATGCACATCGGGGTCTTTCTTTGTGATCGACCATATGTATAGAAGCTCTACCGCTTACCCATGGTATTTTGGCACCATGTTTAGCTGTCTATTTATAGAGTTCAGCCCAGTAGCCATATGGTTTGGGATGTAGCCCACGGTATTGGTACGGAGGATATCAAATGTGCAAGAAAAGATGTAAAGATGAATGAACGAATGAAGAAGATAATAACTATTATCTATGTGTACGTACGATGTATGATCACATGAAAGAAATGAATGGTTTTAACGAAAGAAAAGTATGTTTTATTATAAAACTAGAACTCACTCAACAATGCTGACTTTTTATGTGTTTCCAGTTGGCAGGTAATGTTGCTGAGGATGGCACTGCGAGGCTACCCAACTCTTTTGGATGACATCCATTTATATTGGGCTTTTGTGATTTAATGCAACAATGTATTTTGTAACTGATTAACGATGTATTATTTTGCAAAAGTTTTTATGATAAAATGAGATGTCATTTTTTAACTGTTTCCGCTGCGATGCTTTATGAAATACAAATATAGTTATATGTTTTATGTGCGATGATTTACCAGTTGTAAGTGTCCCCGGAATAGGGCCTTACATAATGAGATAGAAAGGATAAAAGCAGAATTTTTAGTGCTACAAATGAAGGGTGCTGCACATCAAGAGTACACAAATAGATATAATAAGTTATCTAGATTAGTGCCACATCTAGTGACGTTAGAAGCTAAAAGAATAGGAGATATATCTGGAGTTTAGTACCATAAATAAGAGGAATGGTTAAGTCAGCAATGCCAAAGACTTTTTAGGATGTAGTGACTTTATTAGGCAGCTTGACTGATGAGATGATAAGGAATGGATCATTGACTTATTCAAGGATTGGAGACAAAAGGAAGTAAAGGAATAACAACTCCAGAGGGAAATTTGGAGGAAATCAGCATAAGAAGGTAAATACAAATCCATTAAGGAACTTCATGGGAATTATCTAGGAGGGGTGACCACAGACAGATGGTCAATCTAGTGCAATGCTTGCAAGACCACCATAATGGTAAGTGCAGGATGGTGATTTGCTATAACTACAAGAAGAAGGGACACATGTCAAGAGAATGTAAGGGACCCTGCAAACCCTAAAACAATTTGCTACCAGTGTGGAAATGAGAATCATTTTCACAACAAGTGTCCGGAACTAAATGGAAAAACTCCAACTAACCAAAAATTGCATGTGGTAGAGCATTTGTATTGCAAGCTGAAGAGGCATGACATGAACCAGAAGTGATGAAAAGTATGTTTCTTATTAATGATAAGTATGCAAATGTATTATTCGATACAGGAGCAACTCGTAGTTTTGTTTCGAATACATTTAAACCTTTACTTAAATTCACCTCAAATAATTGAAAAATAAGTATATGATAGAATTAGCTTATGGAAAGATAATTGAAGCCAGTGAAGTTATTCCTAACTTTACATTAATTTAGATGCTCATAGCTTTGATATAGATTTAATTCCTATTGAATTAGGAGGTTTTGATGTTGTTTTCGTTATGGATCGGTTAAGTAAGAATCTTATTTGTGGAAAAAGAATGATTAAAATTCCTTTTATTAGAGATAATAACTTTTTATATATGGTGAGAACCTAGAGGTGCTATGAAGATAGTCTTATGTAAGAAAGCCCTGAAATATTTGAGAAAGAGATGTATAGCATTTCTAGCCCACGTAGGTAATACAACACTAGATAAGAAGAACTTAGAAGATGTTCCTATTATTATAGAATATCCAGAGGTATTTCCAAGTTAATTAGCAGGATTGCCACGCCCTTGTCAAGCAGAATCCAATTGAATTAATACTAGGGATTGCCCCTATCACCAAGTCTCCGTATCATTTGGCACCAACAGAAATCAAAAAGTTAGTGAGTCAACTCCATGAATTATTAGAAAAGGGATTTATATGCGCTAGTGAATCACCTTGGGAGCTCCAGTTTTATTCGTAAAGAAGAAAGACGGAACCTTTATGATGTGCATCGATTATAGAGAGCTTAATAAAGTAACTATTAAGAATAGATATCCTCTCGCTAGGATAGATGACCTATTTGATCAGCTGCAGGGATCCATTTACTTTTCAAAACTTGAACTAAGGTGAGAATATCACCAATTGAGGGTGTGAGATCAAGATATGCCTAATATTGCATTTAGAACTCCATATGGTCATTACGAGTTCCTCGTAATGTCATTTGGGTTTACTACTGTTCCACAGTATTTATGGATCTAATGAAAAAAGTGTGCAAATTTTAGATAAATTTGTCATAGTCTTTATAGACGAGATTTTAATCTAATCTAAAAGTAAGGAATAGCATGAGAAGCACCTAAGGCTAACTTTGAGTTACTTCGAAAGGAAGAATTGTATGCAAAATTCTCAAAGTGAGAATTTTGTAAAAGAGAAGTACAATTCTTAGGACATGTGGGTAACCAAGAAGGAATTTAGGTTGACCCGACAAAGATCAAAGCAATTAAGATGTGGGAAGTTCCAAAAACACCAACTGAAATGCTTGAGGTGAGTTCTAGATCTCTGGTTTTTATGTTTTAAACTTATTTTGCGGCTGAAAATGTATGTACTAACTTTTTAAAAAGTTCGGTATGTGAACTAAAGGCATGTTCTCCTCTTCATGAATGTAAAGGAAATGTTTTTAATCAAAGGAAAAGTACTTTATCTATAAAACTAGAACTCACTCAGCAAAGTTAACTTTTATGCATTTTTAGTTGGCAGGTGATTTGTTGTTGAGGGTGGCACGAGGGTGAAGCTATTTGGCGATAAAGACTGTCATCCATTTTATGCAAAGATGACTCTTTTTTTGATGTAATACAACTAAACAATATTTTGTAACTTTGAACAACGATGTATTATTTGACAAAAGTAATTATTAATGCATGAAAGGGTTTTTGTTAAATTATTCCATTGCAATGTTTATAAAATATAATCTGTTTTAAATATTAACTGTGATGAATATCCGACTGTAAGCATTCCAGAAATGGGGCCTTATGTCACACCCCGCCAACGCGAAAACGCGAGGTGTCACACATTTAGTACGTAGCACATCGCATAAAGAAAAACTAAGGCAACACAACTTTATTAGATTCCATAACTTTACTGACACTTGTTTAAAATAAACAAATAACCAAACATAACTTGAGAATACATAATTTTTATTCTAGGTCCTTAATCATTCCTAAGTGAAGATCCAATTTCCTAGTTATCATCACCTGAAACATGTAATGTTAAAAGGTCAACAATATTGTTGGTGAGAAACATTGGTTTATAAAGTTATAAACGCATATTGGCATAAAAGAATACAAATTCATACAAGTTCATCATATGTGCAAAAAAATTAACGCAAGATCAATGCAATCAAACCAAATTGTTATTGTTATATTGCATCCAAAATCCTCAAAGATTGTGCTGCTGTTATCATTGCATTAACAATCCTCAAAGACTGTGCCGTTGTAATCATTGTGTCCACAATCCTCAAAGATTGTGCCATGCTATATCGGCTTCCACATATGACCCATATTAGTACTTCCTTAGGCTTGTACTCAAGTTAATGATTGCAAGACAATCATATAGTGTTCAAATACTAAGCACATAGTTTATATTACTTGTTTAAGAATTTGCTTTACAAAAATATTTATATGATATGGACAACATGTAATGTTCCATCCCCAAAATGTAAAAGTTGAAAAGGGGCTATAAATCTCACATTGTGATTTTGATGAGTTTCTTGAGTTCTTGGTGTGTGTTTGATGGTTAATGATGAAACCATAAAGTGATAGGAAATTTAGTTTAAGTTATATGAAGATATGGTGTTATTAGTTGGTCAAGAAGAGAAGAAATGTTAGTTTAAAAAACAGAACTTAGATTGAAAGCAATCTTTGTTGAACTTTGAACTTGTGTTAAAAATAGAAAATATTATAAAAAATTATGAAAATTTGCAGTCAACTATATTAATATGTTGTGAACAATTTTCACGTACGAAAGTTTTTAATTTGAGATCCGAAAATAGGTCAAAATCAGAGATCTTACAGGCTGGCCTGCAAATGAGAATTTTCAGCTATCATAGATGAACTTTATTTGCGTTTTAAAAGTAGAGTATTGTGTTCCAAAAATGTTTCGTTTCAAAAAGTTGTTCATTTGGATCACAAAATCACGTCTAAATAGTCATACAAATTAGAATGTCCAGAATTGCACATCTGATTTGTTTAGGCTGTTTGAGTGATCAAAAGAAATGATTTCAAAGCATTTAGTACACCGTTAGAAAGGTAATTCAACGAACTACGTCATAGAACTTGAGTTTATATTATTTATTTTGTGTGGAAGAGTTATGGTTCAATAAAGTTCATCTTTGTTTGCTGTTCAAAATAGAAACATTCACATAAGTGATGTTTTGAGTGTTTTAGATATAAGAAACATATATGCCATGTGTGGTAGAGTGATTACTACATATATCATGTAAAATCAAGATTTACCATGGTTTATCTCTAGTGTTTTTAAAATAAAATGTAAGAACATTAAGGGTGACCATAGTTTATAAACATGATCATCTCACTTGTGTTATTTGTCTCGTCCACCAATACACCAAGGTGTATGGATTTCATGGAGTCATAAACATGAGAAGATTATAATCTTATGAACACGGTACAAAAAATAAGATTAAAACATAAACTTAAAACCTACCTTAAAAGGTTTTAAAATCTTAAAAGCTCTTGAGATTCTTGATGATGATGATTATGGAGAGAAAGAAAGAGAAATCTTCTCTTGAAGTGTAGAGAAAAAGGTGCAAGAAATAAGTAAGGAGAGCTCTTGTATGTATAGTGAGATTTGAAGGCCTTAAACATGGTAAGTAGAATAAGGGGGAACTTTTCAAATGGTTTGGGGGAAAAACTTGTGACAACATTTTAAATGAGTCACACACATATTTTTAATGTGTCACAAAATCAAAGTAAGCTAGGATATTCCATGTGACATGTTGTGTGATAATTAATATAAGGTTATTATAAATACTTTTAGTCCATAAAATAAATAAATTAAGCTTCATATAAAAATAAACAAGTCATATGCTAAAATAAGCATGTATTATATAAATTATAACTAGAAATAATAAAAGAATGCGACAACATTCACATGTGAACTTTTATGTTGCTTAGAGAAATATGTAATCGGGTTATGACAATGTTATACATAAAATAGACGTTATAGGAAATCTTATTGATATAAATTAAAACTATAAGTACAAAAAGTCATAGATGTTACACGGTATAAGTTGGTATCAAAGCCAAAGTTTAAGAGAAATGGATAAATTATTTCAAAAACCTAAACTTAAACAAAAAATAGGACCAATTGGAAGGAAGCCAGCCCAAGTAACTACGTGTCATTATTTGTGTAAATTAACCATGTCACACCCAAACCTTAACGGCGAATTCATTGACATGTGAGGGTTAAGATTGTCCAAAGCCACATAACAATACCATTAAATGTAAATATCATTAAACATAAGTTTTAAAGGAAAAAAATACAACCAATAAGTCTCAAACAAGTAACCAAACATAATATAAGTTCAACAACTTCAAAATTCAAAGCATGTATTTTAATTTATAGGTCCAATCCTAGATGTGTCCATACTTCATAATCAAACATCAACATTAGGCATTTCCTAAAACATGTTAAAAATAAAGTCAACAATTGAATGTTGGTGACTTTCCATGGGTTATACATACATACACATAACAATTTATAAGTAGCAATTCATGTCATAGGTACGAATAATGCAAGAATATAGATAGCATAATGATACAATCAAACCTTGACAAAGATGGCCATAATAGTTACAACGATTAGCTAAGCGTACTTCGTTCCCATGGTGAACAAGCATACGTCATCAGGAGCCGGAAATAACCACAGGTTTAGCACGAAAAAGGCTTGTCAATCCCATAGATCTATGACGTCGCTAGGCTAGCAATAGTTAATGATTGTTTACAAGATGACTATAATATAAGGCTAACAAGTGTCTCAATAACCATGACAAGGTTTTAAATGAATTGCTCGTGCATTACAAGTATCAAGATGTTTTACAAGTGTATATTTATACCATTAACATGTTTCACCACAAAATGCGTGAAATAAAATAAAATGGGGTATGGAAAACTCACATGATATATAAAATGGACTTTAGAGAATAATAAGAAAATAAGATGGCTCCAATGATTTCCTCATGAATCACCTAAGAGTGAACGTTCCAAAATTAAGTTATAGACGGTTAAGTTTAAGGAAAAATAGATGAAGGTCTAGGGAAGATTATAAGAATTTGGGGGTTTTGCTAATCGGTTAAAATAAGATAATTAACCCAATTAAATTTTGATTCGTTAATGGTGAAATAGTTGGTTAGATAATTGTTTGAAAATTCTATTAAATGATCAAGAAAATTAGATAATTTCCAGTTCATAATAATTGATAAATAAGAATTAAGATTTAAAGTATAAAAATCAGATAATTATTAATATAATAATTTGTTAGATAATGCCTCGTCCAAAATAATCAATTGTGTTGGTCCATTTGGTCGATTTGCAGTACAAATGAGTTGTTGAATCGTTCAATATCAATACAAACAATAGACAAGAAGAATAATGAAGATTGAGAACAATAACAATTCAATCAAACTAAGACAATGATGATCAATATATTCAGTAATAACAAAGCATAAATATTTCTGTGAAATTACTACTTACAAAGGATACTTGCAACAAGGATAAACAATTAGGGTTTTGCAAGATTAGCTAACAATGATAAGGATCAAAACTATATATAGTAGTCTTAGTTCACATATAGTTTCGCTGTCAGTGAAACTGTTCTGCCGAAACTGTAGTTTCGCCTGGCAGAAACAACTGTTTCGTCGAGAGAACTAAACAACTGGGTGTGAGCGAAACTATAGATTCGCTCATAGTTTCGCTGGACTGGAAAACAAAGTAAATCTAATTACTAAAAAAAGTAAGCTAACATAAGACCTATTACAAGCAAATATAAATATTCTAATCCAAGGTGGGTCCAACTATGCATGATCTTCAATACTCCCCCTAGGTCAGAACTCACCGCCTTCACTCATCCTGATTTATCTCGTCAACTCTAGTTTTCCCCGCTACCTTTGATTTGTCTTCTACAGCTCCTGTAGCGACCTCCTTAGGGGCTTGGGCAAATTATTCACCTTGGTCTCTTCCTGCTTCACTATCCCCTTGTAACACCCGGTTATTTATTTATTTTGAAGCCGACGAAGGAAGAAAAAGAAATAAAGTCCTAAGTCGAGGGACCAAACTCGCCAACAAAACAAGTCGGGTGAGTGAGAGTAGATGAGGAGAGCGCAGCCCTTACCCTCTCCCCACACTCACATTTCAGCCAAAAGAAAGAGAAGAAGGGAGAAAGGAAGAAAAGAGGAAGAAAGGTTGGTTCGGGTTGGTTTTAGTGAGCCAAAATCATTAAGAAGAGAGTCAAATCGAAGCTCTTCTCTTCGTGGTCGTTTGTGTGAGTTCTAGGACCCCTATTTTAAATGTTTTTGAATGATTTGGGGGTGGAAAACATCTGAAATTTAGGTTTTTGTGTGGGTGCATGTTTGACCTGTTTTTGTATGTGTATGTGTGTGTATGATGCATTTGAGCCTTGTTTGTGAGCTTGTGTGTGCTTGAATGGTGTTGTGGTATGCATCCCTAAGGTCTAGGATGGTTGATTTGGCCTTAGAATGGGTTTAGATGAGTTTGGAGGTCGAAAAGGGCAGTTCGCGTTCGGCTGGAACTGCATTCTGCGTCAGCTAGGGCAAGGCGACCGACTGGGGACCGAATGGAGGCCATACGGCCAAATAGGGTGCGATTGGGGTTCATTCACACAATTGAGGTCCATTCACATGATTAAAGGGCCAGTCGCATGGAAGTCATATGATTGAAGGTCTAGTCGCATAAGTGCTCATCCGCATTAGTCCCATTCGCGTGAGGTCCATCCGCATTAGTCCATTCACACGATTGGGTGTTCATTCGCATGAGTGTTCATCCGCATTGGTTAATTCGCATGATGTTCAGTCTCATGGAGGCCATGTGACTGAAGGGTGTCCATACGCTCGAATAGGGCTGATGGACCCGAGATGAAGTGTAGTTTAACTTTTGAGTTTCGAGGGAAAGTGCATATGTAAGTTTTGATGTAAGGGTTCCCGTAAGTTCATGTAAGGTGATGGTTGAGGCCTTGGAGAACATGTAGGGCATGATGACGATGATGTTGCATGTTTATGCATGATGCATGTTATGTATGTATGATGTTGCCCTGTATGACGTGATGACTGTGCATGTTAATGTTCCTTATTATGATGTATGTTTACCTTTCCTGTGGCTTTACATGTTATGATAATGTATGAAATGAAGTATTACGTAACGTGAAGTGGAAGATAATGAAAAGTGGAACATGACAAATGCATGCATTAATGAATGATGAAAGTAATGAAAGTCTTGCAAGTATTGGATATCGGGACACGCCATTAAAGGTGTTAGCCCAATGGTGTGTGGGTTCGCTACCCCGGGAGGATGCACATCGGGGTCCTTCTTTGTGATTAACCATTTATATAGAACCTCTACCGCTTACCCCTAGTACAGTGGCACCATGTTTAGCTGTCTATTTATAGACTTCGGCCCAGTAGCTAAATAGTTCGGGGTGTAGCATATGGTATTGGTACGGAAGATATCCGATGCGCAAGAAAAGATATAAGATGAATGAACGAATGAAGAAGATAATATAACTATTATCTATGTGTACGTATGATGTATGACCGCATGAAAGAAAAGAATGGTTTTAACAAAAGAAAAGTATGTTTTATTTTATAAAACTAGAACTCACTCAGCAACGCTGACTTTGATGTGTTTCCAGTTGGTAGGTAATGGTTGCTGAGGATCGCAGGAGGTGGCTACTCAGCTCTTTTGGGATGCCATCCATTTATTTAATGCTTTTGTGATATAATGCAACAACGTATTTTGTAACTGATTGACGATGTATTATTTGGCAAAAGTTTTTATAATGAAATGTGATGTCATTTTTGAATGTTTTTGTTGCAACCTTTTGTAAGACAAATGTAAATATTTATTTTATGTGCGATGAGAAACCAACTGTAAGCGTCCCGGGAACGGGGCCTTACACCCCTTTTGGATGAGCACTAGCTTGCCCAAACTGTCTGGCTAAATCCTGAATGTCGATGTTTAGATCATCTTGGGCCTCACTCTCTCTACAATCCTCTTCACCTCTGCCCTCACACGTCTGATCTATTTGCCACAGTCATAAACAGACTGGCTTCCTTCCTTGTCTCATCACCTGCACCTTCTTTGATATGATTCTCGCACAGAACCAGTAGGTCTTCATCACAAAAGCTAAAAATCTCCATCGGATCAAAGACTTTGAATTCACCACCATTCTTCACTCTGATTACCACCTACCCCTTATTGTTATCATAAAACCACTTCTCAAAATTATGTAGTTGTTAGGGGAAGGGATCTGCCAATCTGACCCTATTCACGGTCATTGGGGATTTCACCCTTAGTAGAATCTTTCCCTTTCCAGTCTCCAATCCTTATCCTTCTTCAATCGTCTTCTCTCCAGTTTCATAAATCCAAAGGACTCAAAATTGTCATTTAAGCCATTTTTTATCTCCTTCTCCAATAATGAGGCTCTTTCACTAAAATGGGCATTCAGTAACGACAATGTTGCTAGCCTCCTCAAATCCCATTTTGGAAAGGTCTTGAATGCCTTCCTCTTGTGCATGTAAGAAACACCACCCCCTCTCATGTTGATCATGTACATGTTTTCCCACAAATGGGTGATCTTTCCACTGAATTCATGACGGATGGCACAACAATCTGCGAAAATACGGGTATTCATCTGCATCAACCTTTTAACCTCCCTATGTCTTGGCATATTAGGAATTAGGTCATCAAAGATCATCTGCAGAAATCTAGGATACAACGACCACTTATCCTTCTTTAGCGCCATCACATTTTCTGCCATACATGCAAATACCAGCCTAGCAATGTTTGCTTTCTCTCCTTTATAGCATAACACCATGGCTTTTGCACAGTCTACATTTAGCCCATCTGATCCACCTTTACGGTGATCTAAACACATAATAAAGACATGGGCTATGTATCTCCATTCTTTTGAATGGAAGAACTTCTTGATCTCTTTTCATGTGCCAAAGGCTGGTCCCTCGTATCCCATACTCTTAAACATAGCAAACACCTCAGCATCAGTCATAGAAACTTCCTCTCCTGAATCTTTGTATAGTCTTAGCATCCTCGAGACTATCTCAGCTGTAATAGACACCTCATTCTCCAAACTCCAAAACTTTAGCAGTAATCCTCTGTGTGCTTCCTCTCGTATCATACTCAGTTGATCTCCAAAATATCTAATGTGAAGATCATAGATGGTAGTAGAATGAGACGTAGCATAAGCAATAGGAGATCTTTGCAACCAGCGAATGCAGTCTCTAAAGCCGGCTGCTTTAGGATGTGTATCGTCTAAGATGGTTGTGATGTTGTTTTTCTCATCAATTTTTAGGTTTGCCATTTGAACTTGAAAAACAAATTAAATGCATTAGAATTAAGGATTAAATGCTAATATGAAATAAAGATAATAAAAGAAGAAAGAATAAACAAAAATTAATTAATTTTGTTCGCTGAAACTATAGTTTCGCAGAAAGAGTTTTAGTTTCGGCAGGCGAAAGTATAGTTTCGCCAGCAAGAGCACATTAGTTTTGGCATGACAGTGAAGTAGATTCCATAAGTCGAAACTATAGTTTCAACACAGCAAAACTTAAGTTAGTCAGCGAAACTGTTAAGTTCACTCACACAGCATAACCTCACAGTTTCGCTAAAAAATCATGAACTTTCGTTCAGTTTCACTTGACTATAAGTACTTTCACAGTAAGAACTGCAAAGGTACCAAAGAGTCTCGATCAAATAGACCTACAATGTTGCAGATTTAACGAGATTAAGTTAAGGTTCTGAGTTCGAAACTCACTTGCGAGCAAGAAACAACGGTCAATCGATAACAAAATCACAGAATGTCAAGTTCGCACACGGAGGTCACGAAACAACCCTAAGAAGTCTAAACGTTCGATTGTGTGAAAATGAGAAAGTAATTTCGCAAAATGAGTAAAATAGCAAATAGTTTCACTGACAGCGAAACTGGAGTTTCACCGGGCGAAGCTACAATTTCACCACGTGAAGCTGCATTTTCGCCGCGGCGGAACTCTGGTCGAAATTGACTTTGCAAAGAGTGAGAGTACGAACGGAACTACAATTTCGCCCTGCAAAATTGTCTGTGAAAGTATAATTCCGCTAAACTTTAAAAGCTTTTTAGAAAAATTATTATAATTATTATATTATATTTTATTAAAACCGAGAAGTGAATTAATCATGAGATCACTTCCTCAGGATATACTTTAGCACAAAGATGAATTTAATCATCGACAAGCAATGAGATCAAACTTATAACTGAATCTATTAACGGTCTTTGAATGAATGTGAAATTCTCAAACATATCAATAACGATTGCTGATATGTTTGTCCACTTAAGCCCATGCCCTATCTTTTTCAACAAGCAGAAGATGATTCGTTAAGGTTCGCTTAAATTCTTTAGAATGATAGGACCCGACAATCATTTGGCAAAAACCCTCACCCAACCACAGGATTTCTTGAATTTGTAATGATCTTTATAGAGCAAGGCTTGTGCATTAGTGTGCAAGTGATTATTAATAGAATATTGCATTCTGTGATGAATTCATCGTTTAGATGATTTGACACTACTTAGACCAAGATGGTGAGAGCTCCAGGTCTATACTAACGTATAACAAAGGACATGACCATTTAATCATGTGCCGATGAGAGCTCAAGGTCAGTACTAGCATACAACAAAGGAGATCATCACTCCAGGTCAGTACTTCCGTATAGCTGAGGAGATTAGCACAAACACAAGACACATAAATACAGCAAGCATGACTCAAAGATATGACTTATATGATTTGTATCATGGTGTGTGTAAGATCAATTCTCAAGCCAATTTTTGTCGGGACTCAGTTTTTGTGCAGGCCAAAATGATTGAGTAAATCTAGTCGTCCTTAAGCATATATTTTAATTTAATCATTTTGTTGTTGTCTACTTTATTCTTCAGGGTGAGTCTACCAACATATCATTAAAGAATCTATTTTTTTCTATTATTTGCAATTAAAAATAAGATGTAAATCAGATAACAACATCAGTTACTATCATTTCTCATTTTAAACGCCAGTCATGCACAAACAAGCATAACCAGAAGACGTACAATCATTTCCCGTAATCTCTTTTCATTTTTAATTACTTACTCTTCCCCTAAATTTCTACACCTAAGAAAGATGTGCAAATTTATTATTATTATTTTTATTATTATTTATTAAGAAAACAATAAGGTTACATAAAAAGAGTTTTAAAAAGATATTAGACCTAGCATAGAATCAATTCATAAAAGCGAGGTTTATCAAATGTTTTGTGAAAAGATCTGCCTTTTAATTTTTTGTGTCAATGGGGATAATATCAATAAAACCCTTTCCTGAGAATTACGGATTGCATGAATGTATGTTTCAATATTCATGGTTTGAGAATGATGAATAGGATTCTTAGCGATCCAATGGTTGCTTCGTTGTCACAAAACAACATGTATGAAGAAAGTTGATTCCATAGTTACTCATCTGGTGTTGTATCCAAAGAACTTGTCAAGAGCAACTAGAGACAGCAATGTATTCTGCTTCTCCTATAGAGAGTGAAACAGTGGTCTGTTTCTTGCTTTGCCATGAAACTAGACAATTGCCCAAGTATTAACATTCTCTGGTGATCGATTTTTTGTTTAACGTGCAACCATTAGAATCACTATCATAATAAGCATGTAAATAAAAGTTCCCACCATAGGGATACCAAAGACCTAAACGAGAAGAGCATTTAAGGTAACGAAAATTCTTTTACGGCCTTTTCATGAGACTCTTCGGGGTAGATTGGTACCGAGCACAATATCCTCTAGCAAAAGTGATGTCAGGACGACTTGCTATAAGATATATAAGAGAACCGATCATAGATTTGTAGAGATGAGGATCAACAGTTTTCCGTTTTCGTCAGGAGTGAGACATGTTGAGTATTAAAAGGAGTCATTTCAGGAGAAGCGTCATCCATCTTGAATTTCTTCAAAATCTCTTTAACATACTTCTCGTGATGAATGACAATACTCTCTAGATTTTATTCCACTTGTAACCCAAGGAAAAAGCACATCGCCCCCATCATTCTCATTTCAAAGCGACTACGCATCACCTCCTCGAATTCCTGACACAGTTGTGAATTGGTGGGGCCCAAAATAATATCATCAAATAAACTTGGACAATCAGCATTTCACCATTCACTTCCCTCTTGAATAGAGTCATATCAATGGTGCCACAAGAGAATCCATTGCTTAAGAGATACTGTGTTAGGGTCTCATACCAGATTCGAGGTGCCTGATGAAGACCAAAAGAGACTTGTCAAGCTTAAAACTTTATTAGGGAAATCAGGATCCTCTAAACCATGTGGTTAACACACATATATCCTCTCAAATGCCTCTATAAAGGAAGGAACATTTGACATCCATCTGATAGACCTTGAATTGTTTATGAGCAGGATGAGCCATAAAAATTCTTATTGCTTCAAGACGGGTGACAGGAGCAAAGACTTAGATATAGTCAATCCCTTCTTCTTGAGAAAATCCTTGCACAACCAATCTTGATTTGTTTCGCACACAACACCACGATCATCGGGTTTGTTCTCAAAGACCCATTTCGTGCCAATTGGGGATTAGTTTGGTGGAAGGTCAACCAGAGTCCACACTTTGAGTTTTTTGAATTGTTGGAGCTCTAATTGCATCGATTTGACCTAGCAAGAGTCCTGCAGAGCTGGATGCACATTTTTTGGAACAATTTGTGAAATAAAACAAAAGAAGAGACAAATGTTAATCAAACAAGATTGACTTTGCGTCCTCCATCGGAGATAGATCCAATGATGTTATCATGAGGATGATCTTTCAATGTTTTGAAATCAGTGGGTATAGGCAGGTTCTTTGGAGATGGTTGGTTAATAGATTGTGTATGGGTAGATGAGGGGAGGGATGGTACAGGCTATGGTGAGGTAGATGTTGGTGATGAAGGAAGGGATGTGGAAAAGGTGGAGGTGGAAGATCAAATGATGATGAAGATGATGCAATATCAACCGACATGGCATCATTTGCTGTAGAGGTGGAATGGACTTGAGGAATGATAGGTAATGGAGTTGAAGAAATGATATTTGTTTGAACATTTGAGATGGACGCATCATCATCGAAAACAGTAAGATTAAAGGAGTTAAACATAGTATCGGAGTCCAAAAACCATGCTGGTTCAAATCGAACATCGGATGATTTAGACTTTTTCCAATCAACATAGAACGACTCTTGAACAATACGTGTTCTCTTGTTACATACCCGATAAGCCTTTTGAGAAGAGGAATAACCGATGAAGTAACACTATCAAACACAACACCGAATTTCGTCTTCTGTGATTGAGTATTCAATAGAGTGCAGGAGCAACCAAATGGTCGAAAAAAGTCAATTAAAGGCATCTATTTATGAAAAAGTTCATAAGGAGTCTTCATTTTGTCCTTGACTATCAACACCCTGTTTAGAACATATGAAGCATAGTTTACCGCCTTCGCCCAAAAGATAATGGGTAAGGAGGATTCAATCCGCATTGTACAAGCGGCATCAATAAGGGTGCGATTCTTTCGTTCAGCTACTCCATTCTATTGAGGCATCATTGCAGCACTAAATTGTCTTACAATTCCTTTTGCAGCATATAATGAATCAAGAATCTAATTTTTGAATTCAGTACCATTGTCACTTCTCATGGCCAAGACCTTTCTCTTGCTTATCGTCTCGACTGAAAGTATTAACTTCTGCAACTCCTCCCAACCTCTCCCTTGTGAGCTAGAAATCTTACCCAAGAATATCTTGAGAAATCATTTATTACAACAAGACAGAAAGATTTTTAGCAATTGATTTAACACTGATTGGGCCAAACAAATCAGTATGTAATAACTCGAGAGGACTAGTTATGCTATTTTCAAGTTTTGGCTTATGTGGTTTCTTATGTTGTTTGCCCATGGCACACGCCATACATTTTTGGTTCACAGAGAAATCTTTTAAAGGAAGTCCCCTAACGAGATTGTTTTTGACTAATTTGTTTATAATATTAAAGTTACATGGCCTAATCTACGATGCCATAACAGAGACTCAAAAGTGGAAGCTTTGGAAAGAAGACAGGTGGCAGTAGACTTGGACTCCCTTGAACCCATATCGAGATGATATGTATCATGCTTTCATGGAGCATGCATAAGTACCATTACTTCTAGAATATCAATCTCATATTTTAAAAAAAGACATTCATCGGATTTAAACAAAACCAGAATGTCTTTAACAAAGATTTGAGAGACACTCAAGAGATTAAATACAAGTTCAGGTACATAATTAAATTTCTCCAAAGTTAGAGAGCCATTGGAAACTTCTCCTTGACCGATCATCTTTCCATCTTTTTTGTCGCCGGCAAAAGCTACATAACCTCCATTTATAATCCGATAATGGTCAACAAATCTTTGAGCCCCGTCATATGCCTGGAGCATTCACTATCCACATGTCATACACTTTTTACAACCTTAGTGGATGACTCCTGCAACAATATAAAGAACAGGTTAACCAGGTGAGATAGGAACCTAAGTTTGAATAACTTTGGTTTCAGGAGAGACAGGTTTCTTACAAAATAAATTATTAACTAATTTTGCTAATTTATTTCCAAAAGAATTCCTATTAACATGACAATGATGTAGTGCAGGACAATTCTTAACTAAATGATCATCTTGACCACACCTGAAATAGTGTGGTTTGAGTTTAGGTCTGTTATGTAATGAGATAGGAATGTGATCAATGTGAATTTCCTCATCACATTCAGACATACTAGAATCTACATCACTGTATGTCTCATACATGCCATGAGGACTGTATTTATTTGAACAAGAATGGTTATTTACAGAAGTAGATGAATGGTCATCTAAAGTACAAGTAGTACTAGTACAACTTGTGCTAGCTACAGATGAAGTTTATACTCTCTCATTTGATAAAGGAATATTCGTTGGAGTAAAAGATGGAATTAGAGAAGAAAATAATTTGTGAAAACAATTAGTTTTATGTTTCTTGTTATTCTTTGTAGTGAGATCAGTTGCACCATTAACATAATCAGAACTAGAAACGTCCTCAGAGAGTATAGTATTTGAAGATAAAATAGAAACATCATGAGAACATGATGAGACAGTGTCTATTATAGGTTTACTAGAAACAAAAATAGAATTTAAACTAGATTTATGATCTAAAATAGAATGCTAAAAATTTGGTGTACTAAGACTAGTGCATCCAAGCCCACTAGTTGGTCCATAGTCGTAGTCCTCACGAATATGTTTAGAATTTACACCTTCTAAACCTACAGTCATACTGTTAGCATCTGTTTTGATCAAATCATTAGAAGGAAGAGGAACAAGGATAGGAGAATAATAGTATATACTAGGGGGAGGATAAACCTTAGCATTTTCATATCCCATTCCTGTTTTAAACCTAGCCCCTAGTTGAAATTTACATAAATCATCATGTTTCATTCCTGATATAGTCCATTATCTAACTTTGACTGAAGTTTGCTTGTTTCAAATTTAGCAAGAGCAACTCTTTCAGTCAAAGTGTTAATCTGAACATTTCTTTCCAG
Organism: Flaveria trinervia; assembly: GCA_025506515.1. Lineage (NCBI taxonomy): Eukaryota > Viridiplantae > Streptophyta > Magnoliopsida > Asterales > Asteraceae > Flaveria > Flaveria trinervia. Next base: position 66,676,422 of record CM046442.1, read on the forward strand.
AACAATTCATTAAATGATCATTCTCTTTCAAAGCTTGTTTAGTTTAACAAAAATATTAAGATTCATTGATTTTAAGTTCCTCGTTAATTCTTTCTAAATCTTTCTCATTATCAATTAATAAACAATTAGCTTTATAAACCCTATATAATCTGATTTTACATGCAGAAGAACACATGTCCTGAATTACATCATATGGAAGTCCATCACCACCTTTTCTAATGCTAAGGCCTTTACACAAAGGCACACCGGAGTACTTGACTTACTTTCCTCAACAATGATAGTAGCATCATTCTTTTCTTTTCCTTGCTAAGTGGATGGACTTCCATCCTTCTTCAGTCCTTCAGATTTACCTTCTTTCATACTCTCATCCTTCATCCCATTCCCTTCCACAGACAACTCAACCTCATCTTTAAATTCCTTGAATGGATCAAATTCATTTTCACAGTCTACCTTCCCCTTTCCTTTAACAATTTCAGCAATCGGTGCATGATTAATCTCAGCTCTTGTCTCTTTAACCTCAGCATTCCAATCAAAACTAGAAATCAAAGCAGTCTCCTTTTTGTGATTCATATCCTCCTTTTCTATGTTAGTAGTTAATCGTGGAACTCCTGTATTACTGAAATCAGTGACAAGTAGCGATGGACATTCACGTTTAAAATGTCCCAGCTGTTTACAATTGAAACATCTCAGCTTGGACTTATCAAATCCCAATTTTGAATAAGAGCTTTGGCCTCCGAAGTTCTTTCGCCCAGTGCGCTCCATAAATCGCCGAGCTCTAAGAGTCAACATTGCCATTTGCCACTGAATGTTAGTCTCTTCTAGATCATCAAGGTCCACTTGATACATATCCTCCATTTTCATTCCTTTCCCTTTCAACTCTCCAGCCACTAAGGCTTCATAGCTCTGAACAAACATATGAAAAGAGCTATTGTCTCTAATGAAACTGAAGTTTCAACATTTGCCTTTGGATTAGCCTGATCTCTCCTAACACTAACACTACTTCCTAAAAAATTGCCAGTATTCACTCCTCCCTGAGTCGATGTCTGCATATGAGAGCTTGCAGCGGAAGACAGTAATGCATCATTTTGAGTAAAACCAGATGTAGGCATCATGGTCTGGTTAAATTCCCTTCTCTTCATCTCCAACTTAAAGGATTTAAGCTTATTAATGATGTCCATCAGCTTGTAATCAGTGAAACCTCTTTCCCGCTTTAGCATTCTTACTTGAAGACTCCACTAAGGTGGGAGAGAGTCTAGCAATCTATATACTTGTTCACCGTTGGAAATGAAGTAATTTCGGCAAAAGAGCAGACAATTTCACCGGAAATGAAGTAATTTTGGCAAAAGAAGAGACAATTTTGCTGGAAATGAAGTAATTTCAACAAAAAGAAGAGGCAATTTCACTGGAAAGAAGTAGTTTCGCTGAGAAGAAAGGTAAGTTCACCTACAGTTTCTGAGCTGAGAAAACTAGTTTCGCTGAGTTGCCGTAGTTTCGTAGACAATTTTGGCAGCAGTTTCGCTAGCCAAATGTCTAAAAAACTTAGTTTCGCCGACAAATTCACATGAAACAAGCTTGCACTTTCGTTCAATAATACTTTTGACTTGAATTTTACATGTTAATCATGTGAACTTTCGTTCAAAGAAACAAGTTTCGCAGGATAGCAAGAAACAACCTCAATAAGATAACACCAATAGTTTCACCGAAAGAACTTATAGTTTCGCAGGATAAACAGGTAATTTCACTGGACGAAGCTGAAAAGCTTTTTCAACACGAAATCAATATGAAATCATCAAAAAACTTAATGGATTTGAGATCTGATGATTAACAGAGCTTCCCCAACCAATAACCAGCAAAACTCAATAAAATTCAATGTCAAATACACACCAATTTGATCAGAAATTGATGAAAACTTAAAATTGAACAAAAACAACCAATAACTCAACAAATCATGAGCACTAAGGCTCTGATACCATATTGTTAGTCCATTTGATCGATTTACAGTACAAATGAGTTGTTGTATTGTTCAATATCAAGTACAAACAATAGACAAGAAGAATAATGAAGATTGAGAACAATAACAATTCAATCAAAGTAAGACAATGATGATCAATATGTTCAATAATAACAAAGCACATGATATTTCTATGAAATTACTGCTTACAAAGGTTACTTGCAACAAGTATAAACGATTGGTTTTGCAAGATTAGCTAACAATGATAAGGATCAAAAATATATATAGCAGTCTTAGTTTCGCAGACAATTTCGCTGTTAGTGAAACTATTCTTCTGAAACTGTAGTTTTGCCCGGCAGAAATAACAGTTCGCTGAGAGAACTAAACAGCTGAGTGTGAGCGAAACTATAGATTCGCTCACAATTTCGCTGGACTGCAAAACAAAATAAAGCTAATTACATACAAAAGTAAGCTAACATAAGACCTATAACAAGCATATATAAACATTCTAATCTAAGGTCAATCCAACCTATGCATCATCTTCAATTGCATGTTAGGACCGTGTACGTAAGGAGTACTAATGCATTCTGTGTTTTACCAGATCAAATAGTGCGCAATCCTATTTGATTGGTGATTCAACCAGCGAGAACGATAACACGATCGATATAAGATTGAACTAAACGTTACGAACAAGTAGGAATCGATCAGGAACGAACTATGAACTTGAACATGATGTTTGGGACGCTCTGGACGGCTAGGGTTTATGTGTATTCGAAGTATCTCTCAAAGTGTTATGTTTTTCCACGAATTAGGTGGTATTTATAGGTTAGTGGTTTCCATTCATACGACTGAACCATTAGTATGGTTTTGTTGTGTGACTAACTCATGTGATTGATTCATACGCATGACTAAAGGTTTAGTCGTGCGACTGAGTCAATCTTATGTCTCAATCATACAACTGATCCAGTCTCCTGGTTCAGTCGTGCAACTGGTCCATAAGCATGATATATTCATGCGTATGGTCCATAAGTATAGTCCATTAGCATGAATAATCACCTAACTAGGTTGAACACATTTATCAATCATTATTGACTAAGAACTATATACAACAGCCTCAAACCTATATAAGAAGTCATACATATGAATTAAATATAAATAAACATCAAAGCATATATCATAATTCATTACATTGTCATATTACACATATGTAAGACATGAAAGAATTTACATTTAAGCTCATAAACTAGGAACATCATGTGTCAACAAACTCCCCCTTAGACCTATTTTACCCTATTGTCTAACATTCTTCACATGCTTTTGAAATTTCTTGTACTTCTCTTCTTTTGTGACTCTTGCATGTATCTCAAATGCAAAGCAAAGCCTTATAACGTGTTGGAATTGAAGAGCTTGTACAATGTCTTGCGTGTCATAGAACAGTGGCCACTTGTATAAAGTATAGACATCTTTAGCAGACAAGTTGGTAAGATACATCGGGTCAAGTCCCATATAGTCCATATTTTCCCATCTTTGTTCAGAACTATGATCTCTTCCCCTGTCCTCTAGTCATAATACCACCATCTGAAGTGTGGAGTGAAGTCCTAAGGCATTTCCCGTAAGGGAGTCTTGGACATTGTGCATGGGAGACTCCACTACAACTCCACTTTAGGCTTTCCAGATATAGGATCAACTTCAGACTTATGAATGAACCACTTTGGTTGTTGAGGTCTGAAGTTTACCCATCTAGTGTGGTATTCTTTCTTCAATGCAACCTCAAACCATCGTGACATCTTTCTTGGATTAGCATATAACACATCTAAGCATGCTAGTCATTTGAGCTCAAAACTAGGAAGAGTCTTTAGATCATGTGGGTATCTGAAGTACTCAATCCCTTTCTCCCTTTTAACAACATAGACTTCTAAGTCTTCAAAATATGCCCACGTGATAATCATGCCTGACACTTTCTGATGTCTTTTGACTCTGTAAAGCTTGGTGTAGGCATTTTGCTTTGGGGGTGTGCATTGGGATTTCATCTCAGCAAAACAAGCTGCCCATTCAGCTTTCTTAATATCAACACTTGCATCTGAAGCTTGGGCTATACTTTCATCTTTCTTTTTTTCTTTTTCCATGTCATCCAACTTATCAAAAGTATCACTGCCAAACATTTCACCCAAGTTGGGGATAACATTTCCTTCCGGGTCAGTGTAATGTGGATAGTAATCTGCAGTAACATCCTCTATCTCTATCACATCCACATCTTTCAACTCCTCGTCACTCAAAACATCAACTTTCGGAGCATCTTTAACAATCTCATCAGGATTCAGTCTAAACATTTCAGCAAGCTGCTCATTTCTTAGATCATGGATGATCTCTCCTTCCTCCGAAGTGTATCTCACAGATCTTCTAACGGTCCCTTGCAAATCAAGAATCATAGTGAGTTGAGACCTGACTTGCTAAAGGGGGACGACATCATTTTCATCTTGCTGTTGAGCTTCATCTGTTTGATTTAAACATTCAACACATCACACATTAATCATTAATTAAAACATTTAAACATAAATAATCATTAATTACATTAATTTAATACACAATTCAAGTACAAAAGTTTCAAATACATAAACATCTAATCATTACTTTTGTCTTGATTGGCTGTCTCTTCAGTTTGAGGAGCTGAGGATGAGGCTCCTTGATCCTGATTTCTTTTCATGCGCCTCTCCTTCGCTGATGGATTTGAGGCTAATGCAGATGCATCACCTTCTCGATCATCTTCCTCAACATCATCATCTCCTCCTTTTCACTCTCCACTTCCTCCTGCTACCTTGTCATCACCATCATCTTCCTCAGATTCATCTCATCCTCAACATCATCATCATCATCCTCATCATCACGATCCTTAATCTTTTACGGCTCACTCTTTGATCCTTTCAGCTTCAGCAAGATCCTTTTGTTCTTCTTCTCAAATCCTTCAATTCGCTTTACTGAAGCCATCACCGACTCGTTTTGACTTGTTAGTGTGTGGTGGGCTCGGCCTAAAGCTCTCTCATACTGATCGTTCTTCTCACTTAGCTGAGCGATTTGCTTTACTTGAGCCGCATTCACCGGCATCAGCTGATTGATCTAAGTAGCCCTCAGATCATCAGTAGCAACAAGCTTTAGAACCATCCGGTTGAGGCTAGCCAGCTATTCCTCTAACCCGACCATGGGTAGAGTAGGTCCAGGTGTAAATGTGGATTGGGTGGAAGGACCAGCTTGGTGAGTGGTTGTGGTAGTGGTGAAGATGGGAAGAGGTATTGGAGTGGATAGTGGTGGAGTAGTGTTGGGTAGTGTCGGAGGTGGAGGGAGTATCTGTGGTTGTGGAGGTGGTAGTGGGTATCGTAGTGGTGGTGGATGTGGTAGTAGTGGTAATGATTGTGGTAGTGGTGGTAGTGGTGGTAGTGGTTGTGGTAGTGGCAGTAGAAGATATGAGCAATGTAAATCTTGGCCTTTTACTCTTTCTTTCATAAGGATGGGCCATCCTCTTCTTCCTGGAGCCCTTTGCTGTAGAGGCTCCCCCGAGCTAGTAGACTGGTCAGGTGTGTAGGTAGGATCAATGACATCAGTATCATCACCTGTAGTACCAGCTGGGCATCCATCGACCGCCTCTATCCCTTTCTCAGTGGCCACAAGCCGACTTCCTACTGTCCTAGTGAGTGGCTCATCATCTGACTCCTCCTCTTCATTTATCAAGAAGTCCTGGTGGAAAGCAGCCTGCTTAGATCCACTAAGAGAAGCAACAATATTGTGAGGGGGTGGTGGAGATATAGTAGACGTGTCAGTGGCCCTTGAATAACTGGGGCTAGCATCTCCACCACCTTGACCATCATCAAGGTCATCATCATCATCGTCATATTTTTTAGTGGGAACCACAATGGGCTCAAAGTTAGAATCTCTGTTCTCGTAAGGACACTTCTTACCAGAGTGTGCAGTCGTTGGATTAGTTAACATCCAAGTGTGTTCTTGACAGAAGGAAACAAAAACCAAAACCAAGAGACAAACAATACAACGAACAAGAATATAATGGTTTCATTGATAAAACCTAATGATTACAAGCTCGTTAAACATAAGAATCAAGACTCTTGGCAAGGGGAGATTAAGCATGATCTCCCCTCTCATCCGGTAGCCCCTAGGCCCCGGCATACTCCTTCATCTTTCTACATAATGAAATTGGTATTTATAGGCCTCAGCCCATATCAGATACGACTGGGCCCAGTTGTACGATTGTGCCATGCATATGGTTTAATCGTGCGACTGGGCCCATTCGTACGATTGGGCCATGCGTATGGCCTAATAGCATCTCTCAGTCGCACGACTAGTCCATTAGCATGGCTCAATCGTACCACTGAGTCTCATTCGCATATGCTCTTGCGAATGACTCAGTTTCATGTGTTTACAACATATCAGGTGTATTACATTAAGCCTAGACTATTCCTCAAACGATGGACACACTATATATGACAATATATGCTCCAACAAATTCCCCCTTGTATATTGCTTGCGAATAGTAGATAACACATCTTACAATATTTAGTCAATCTTTGCTCTGGTTTCTAATAGAATCAAACAAAACACCATATTAGCCAACATTGTTGATCCGTCAGGTTGCTACAGTATCCCTGAAAATGAATATAGGCACAATAGCTTTTGTTTACTTTGCAGAACACCATCATAGCAGCAAGATTCCCCATATGACTGATTTTTCTAGATAATAACACGAACAATTTTCCATTGCTCCAATCTTCACACAGGCTAACTTGATTAACGTTAACAACTACAGAAATTACCCCTCAAATGCAGCATATCCCAATATATAAACATTGTGCTCTCTTGGGGTCTTCATACGGTGTATTGGGCAAAAAGTAGAAAGTTCTAATCCACAGCTCACAATCTTAAACAAATCAGCATGCACTCAGATTCAATATCAGAAACCAGCTCACATCATCACTTTCTGATTGCATCTTCAATTTCTCAATACATGGATTCCCCATAAGAATGAGAATCTTCTCCTTGCGGATAAATATAACTTGATTGGCCCATAAATAGTCATATGCTCCTGACTACCCCACAAATCAGCACTGACTGCTAACATCTTCTCTTCTCTCTTTCGTGTTCTAACTACATTCATCTATTCTGGAAGTCCAACGAATAATGGGGTATCCATCGAATTTATTTGACAAAAGAACTTAGGATGAATGTGCTTTGCTCATCCTCAAATCTATGCAAGAGGCAGTTCCAGACCTTTCTTTTTTTGGTGTGGAACAACGTTCATTCGTATGACATGGAGGACATATATCACATTCGTGTGAATGGATGATTCGAATGATATATTCAGGAGACTGGTCATAAGACTGGTCCAGTTGCATGACTTGGACATAAGACTGGTCCAGTAGCATGACTGAACATCAGACTGGTCCAGTAGCATGACTGAACATAAGACTAGTCCAGTAGCATGACTGAATATAGACTGGTCCAGTCGCACAACTGGACATAAGACTGGTCCAGTCGTATGGTCCAGTCATACGAATGGTCCATTAGCATGGTCCAGTCATACGAATGGTCTATTAGCATGGTACAGTCGTACGAATGGTCCATTAGCATGGTCCAGTCGTACAAATGGTCCATTAGCATGGTCCAGTCATACGAATGGTCCATTAGCATGGTCCAGTCATACAATGGTCCATTAGCATGATCCAGTCGTACGAATGGTCCATTAGCATGGTCCAGTCGTACGAATGGTCCATTAGCATTGTCCAGTTGCATGAGTGGATCTGCATACAGATTTTCAAATCTGCAGCCGCCATGTCTGCCAAAAACCCCAATCTGATGAATTTTACATGAACCGAAACAAAATAGACATCATCAGATTCGCAAGGGTGATAAGAACATGGTTTCGAGTTCAATTTTAACTAAGAAACAACACACGTAACATGATCTGAGCAAAACACGAAGTGGGTTTAACATCAAAGAACATGAAATAGATCGAGAAATCAAGAGCTCTGGTTGCTAGAATGATTGTTAGATCATTTTAGAACTAACCGGGTCTGATACCAATTATGCAGTCGCTGGATCAGTTGACATCCGAGCGTGTTCTTGATGGAAGGAAAAAAACTAAAACAAAGAGAAAAACAATAGAACAAACAAGAATATAATGGTTTCATTGATAAACCTAATGATTACAAGCTCGTTAAACGTAAGAATTTGAACATGATCTCCCCTCTCATCCGGCAGCCCCTAGGCCCCAAGCATACTCCTTCACCTTTCTACACAATGAAACTACTATTTATAGGCCTCAACCCATATCAGATGCGACTGGGCCTATTCATATGATTGGGCCTATTCGTATGATTGGGCCATGCGTATGGTTCAATCGTACGACTGGACCATACTTATGGTTTAGTCTTACGAATGGCCCAATAGCATCTCTCAGTTGCACGACTGGTCCATTAGCATGGCTCAGTCATATGACTGGGTCTTATTCACATATGCTCCTGCGAATGACTCAGTTTCATGTGTTTACAACATATCAGTTGTATTACATTAAGCCTAGACTATTCGTCAAGTGACGGACACACTATATATGACAATATATGCTCCGATATGTCGTCGTGATGCCACTTGTTACGAGACGGTGCCAAATAATCCTCGTTGGCCAGGTGACCAAACATGGTCACCTGACCGAGGGCTTCACCTGCTTCCCCCAGTACACCTTCATCTTGCCCATTGTGGTGTCATCCATCACCTCTAGAATAACAGAATTGTCTTTCTCCTTTGGTAGCATAGGAAGCTTCTCGTCAATGATCATGTGTAAAAACCTTGGGTACATGCAGAAGCCTTCCTTGCCCTTAGCCTTGATGTTCTCGATCACGTAGGAGAATAGCATGTGGGGGAAATTGAACGGGTGGTTTAGTACCAGAGCAACATATGTGTTCTGCATTTGATCTGACATCTCATCGAACCCTCCTCTCCTTAAAGCTATGCACTTTAGAATGACCCATGAGCTAAGTACTTGAACTAGGGGCACAAGTTTCTCTTGTTGAGCACACCTACATTGATATCCCTAGTGTACTTCATCCTTAGAAAGCATCCTCGAACAGTCAGAGGATGTAGCTTGGTTAGGTGGGAACCATCCTCACCTAGATCCAGGACTCGCCTTAGATCGTTTGCAGTAATCCTAATCTCCTGTCCGAAGATCGAGCTCCAAATACTATGGGGCTCAGAGGACCTTTCAACCAAAGCACATTCCCAAAAGGCCTGCTGAATAGATCGGTAGGGTGTGTAGGGTGTAGATATGGCCTTGAAGATCTTCAATCTCCATAGAAACGCTATAATCCCAGCAAACTTGGAAGCATTCCGAGTATTAGGATCTAAGTGAGCACAGATGTTGTGCTTCATGCTCATCGTCCATCTATCAGTCATGTTGCTACAACACAAAAAACATATACGTCAGATTTATGCATACGAAATGACACTTAGAACTTAAATTGTTTTGATCATACAGGTTCAATCAAGCGATTGAACCATACGACTGAGTATTAGTCGTATGATTGAGTTCAGTTGTCCAATTGAGATTACGCTGAGTTCAGTTGTGCTATTGAGCCTATGACTGAACTTAGTCATATGCTATACCATGTGGTTGAAACAGTCATGCGACATAACACATACGCATGATTCATTCGTGCGATTGAATCATGCGCCTGGCTCAATCATGCAACTAAAGTTCATTAGCATGACCATTCGTATCCTACACTGTTGAACACCCTAGATTTGAATCTTTGTCAAAACTTTATTTTAGACTTCGTGTTTAGACTCATTTGACTCGCAAGGACATAAAATAGCACTTAATGTCCTTTTGATCAATTTTATGTCCATTTAAGTGGTCTATTTTAGGGTTTAGTCTCAGTTCTAGGTTATAGCATAATCGGTCCTTAAAGATGCGATTAGGGCATGCATTTGGTTTGATTTCAGTTGCCCAGTACCTGTAGATAAGTAGAACACACGTTAATATCACAATGAGTAGGTAATATCAGTAAAACGAAATTGGGTAGAGTATGTGTGTGTATGGACGATTTTAGAGAACTTTGAAGGGTGGTAAGGGTTACGACCGACTGACCCCCTTATTTATATTATTTTAAATTTCAGTCATGCGACTGGACCCATACTCATGCTTCGATCGTGCGACTGGGCCTATACTCATGCTTCAGTCGTGCGACTAGCTCATACTCCTTCATCCATTCGTACGATTGGTTCAGTCTTGTAGTCCAATCGCATGGTTGTCCCATATTAATGGTCCAATCATGTGACTGGCTCATACGTATGGTTCAACGTGTGATTGGCTCATCCTTATGATTCAATCGTACGATTGGCTCATACTTATGAGCTTGAACTCATACACTTTCAACACTTAAAATTTATAACTTTTGATATAAAACATTCTGCCATTTGATCATCTCAGACATAACCCTTTTAATTTAACACCATTTGATCACCTCAAACGTGATCCTTTTAGTTCAGAACTGATTAGTCACCTCAGACATGACCCCTTTTAGTGAGTGATTTACAGAATTCATCTAGTTGTGTAGTCCGACATTTACACAACATAAAAACTAGAAAATAGAAAATAACTTGAAATTTAAAGTAAAACAAGACATGTTTTTGTGGTTTTAGGTTTAAGATGGATGGAAACCTTTTAGAATACATCTAATCGATTTTACTTCCTTAGCAGAACAGCTTCAAGTTAATTTGATTATTTCTAGAAAGACTCATTATGGAATCATATAGGTATATCATAATCATTTGGGAACCCCTTTTAATATGCACTTTTATGCTAGATTCTTGTTTTGTCTGAGAGTCAATAGCACTTCCAAAAAATCATACTAGAGCTATAAGATGCACACAATGATTTTGACTGTCAAGAGTTGCAGCCACGATGATTGTAAGTATATTTGTCCACTTAAATCCATACACAGATTTTTGACTCACATTGGTGATGAATTATGTTAATTATTTCAACAAGCGTTTGTGGATCCCACACTATATGGTAATCAACATTCCTCAGTATATTTTTGAGCAGTCTATGGGTTTTGACAAAAAGAAACTATTCTTAGAGCTTTCAAAGAGATGCCAAGCCTCAGGTTAGTGTCATCGCACAGCAGAGAGGCGCAAACAACAATGAATTCTAGAATATTTAGGTTATGTTTATCCTCAGGTCAGTGCCACCGCACAGCAGAGAGGCACACAACCTATCTTCTTGTTAGAGTATTTATTTTTCTTTTGCACACAACCCACCAACAACATTAGTCATTAGCTTCATTGCATTTAGCAGATTTTCCATGTGATTTGCTCATATTTATGGTCATCCGCACATATTTGTGCCGTTTATTTTGCTCATCACCCTTATTCGGAAAGCGTTGATTGTGTTAACCAGGGATAAGATGGGAACCCACAGCAAGTTGAACAATTAGTTTGAATTTAAGTCACCAATGAAGTCTACTCATTATTGTTTTGAATCTACTAACACATCATATAATGAACTAGCAACGTCTAGGTCTACTTTCTTTATGTTACCTCAGTAGCAGACTAGTTTTACTATCAATTTTCTTTATTGTGCTTACACTTCTCAGACTTGTAATTTGCGTTTAGCATTTAGAACAAACTAGTTTTGAAGTCCCAAACAGTTTTTTCCATGTGTACTATCATTTTCCATAAACTTTGAATATAATCACATATTTGATTTCATTTCCTTCAGCTAATCTGCCTTTTCCCCTTTTTTTATGTAAATAAATACAGCAAATAATTAATACTAAACTAAAACTATTCTCCCCGTAAAATTCAAAAACTGAAAATCTTTTTGTGTTTTTGGATTTTAGTAGACACGAAAATAAAATTAAAATAAATTATAATAACTAATAAACTAAGAAAACAATTGTCGGACCAAGAACTGTCGTCTTCTTGAATCACCTCACTTTTCTTTTTCACGCCATTAGCCTCTAAAAGATGTAAAAACCGTGGTTTGTCAAATGCGTTTTTGTAGAGGTCGGTGCGTTGAAAATCAGTATTAATTTTAACAACATCGATTAATTGCTTTTCAAAACAGTCACGTATAAAGTGATATTTAATACCGATGTGTTTTGTTTTAGGGTGTTGGACTGGATTTTTAGTTACAGCAATTGTAGTAGAATTATCAACAAAGATAGGGGTGTAAGAAAATTGCAAACCGTAGTCGCGCATTTGCTGTTGAATCCAAATGATTTGCGAGCAGCAACTTGCAGCAGCAATGTATTCAGCTTCACATGTTGACAAAGCAACTGATGTCTGCTTCTTATATTGCCAGGTGACTAACCGTCTACCAAAGAACTGACATCCCGCTGATGTTGACTGGTAATTCATCTTGCTACCACCATAGTCCGAGGACACTATACACTGTAAGCTCAAAGTCATCGTCATGAGGATACCACAACCTGAGTATTGGAGTACCCTTCACATAATGAAAAATCCGTTTAACTCTGATGAGATGATTTACTTTTGGTTTTGCCTGATATCTGGAACAAAGACATATGGCGTAAAAAATATCAGGACGAGAGGTTGCGAGGTACATGAGAGATCCAATCATTCCTCTATACATGGTGGCATCAACCAAATCACCATTTTTGTCGGGTGCCATGTCATGGCTATCATTGTAGTCTATGCCTTCGACTTGTCGAAACCCTTGAACTACAAGTCGAGCCTTATATCTGATTATGACCCCTTGGTCATCTTTCGTACACTTCAAGACCCATTTAGTGCTAATCACTTTAGCAGCTTTAGGTCTGTCCACCAGGGTCCATACTCCTAAATTTCTTGAATTGTAAGAGTTTTTCTTGCATAGCACTGACCATGCCTCATCGTTTAAGGCTTCACTCACATATTTTGGCTCAAATTAAGACACAAAACATCAATATGCACCATGTGAAGATATCCCTTTTCCATGACTGAGGCATAATCAGCTGGGTATAGCTGATTTCATGTCTGTACTCCCGATCTAACATCCCCAATGATGTTGTCCAAGGGATGATAAACATTAATTCAAGATCTGGGAGTGGTGGGAATAGATACCTCAGTATCCAGATTATCAAACCCAGGTTAGTATCTGTAGCTGTGGAGTATGAGGTTCAGAGTGTCAAAGGCATCAGGATTTGATGCTTGTGTACTTTTATTAGTGGGAACCTGTTCCTCTTGGTCCACATTCTCAGTCTCAGTTACTTCATCATCAGAGAAGAATCACTTACTTCAAGCTCTCCCCTTGAAGGGCTAGAAGTATATCTAATGGAGCAGTTGTTGTCGAGTCTGGTAGTGGAGTGTTGAGAACATCGTACATCATCCTAGTAGACAACTCGTCATCAGGATGAGAAGGCGGTAGATTGAAGGATTTAAAGAATCCATCATAGTCAAAAAAGAATGAGGGTCCTTTTTCCAGCAGGGGGTGGTGTATGTTTGAACATCAATATTGCACCACACTTCTACCTGACCCGTTGAGTTATTGTAAACTCTCTTGTCTAGTATACTGTATTCGAGAAAAATGCCTTCTTCTGCCTTCTCACTGAACTTCCCGGTCTGAGTTTTCTTCAACAACATGCACGGTGCACCAAATGGTTCTAGATACTCCAAGTTCGGTTTACGTCGTTGGAGAAGTTCATAACATGTTTTCCCATGTCGCTTTATACTAAGACTCATTTGAGTGTGTAACATGCGTTAGCCACTGCCTCATTCCATAATTGAATAGGTCGTTTTAATTTGGCTAGCATTATGAAGGCTATCTCTATCAAGCTCCTATTTTTCCTTTCAGCAACCCCATTCATCTGTGGAGTGTAGGCAAAAATAAATTGATGTACAATTCATTTCTCTCTATAGTATGCCTCCATCCACTGATTTTTGAACTCTGTGCCATTGTCTGATCGAATCTACCTGACTTTCAGCTTGTAAAGTGATTCCAAAGTAGTTACTAGATGTTTAAATGATTCAAAAGTTTCTAATTTGGCTTTTAGAAACATCACCCAAGAGAATCTTGAGTGATCATCCGTTACTACAAAAATAGTATAGATATCCAGCAATGCTCTTTGTGCTGACAGGGCCAAACAGATCCATGTGTAGAAGCTCGAGAGGAATACCAATAGAATTCACTTTCTTTGCCTTGTGAGCCTTCTTGGTCTGTTTCCCTTTCTTACATGCTATGTAAAAGTCTGGAAGCTGAAAGTTCTTGACAGTTACACCATTCACAAAATCATTGTATACCAGATGATTCATCTTCCTAGGATTAATGTGTCCCATTCTCCAATGCCATGAGATTGAATCCCTCTCAGTTTCCTTTAACAAGAAGCATTAAATAGTGTGATCGGTTGTGGAGGCTTTTGACAGATCAAAGACATACAAGTCGTATATCATGAAGCTGACATAAGAACTTTATCCGCCTCAATCATATAGTCCTTCAACATGTAGCACTTGTTGTCAAACACAACTTTGAATCCTTTATTGCAAATCTTCAACATGTAGCACTTCTTGTTGTCAAACATAACTTTGAATCCTTTATCGCAAATCTGGGAGACTGAAAGCAAGTTGTTTTGTAGTTTTTGAACATAGTTGACCTTGTCAAACTTTACTTTCTCGTTTCCCATTTCGCCTTGAGCGGTTATGTAACCTCCTTTATTCCCGGCAAATGAAAAATTCCCCCTTTAATTTGTTTGATGTTGAAAAGGAGGGATGAATTCCCGGTCATGTGCGTGGACGCCCCACTATCAATAATCCAAGTGTTAGTGATAGCGCTGTAGTGGACACCGTGCACATTCAAAGAAACATGTTAGTTCAGAATTAGGACCCAAGCCTTAACTGCTTAGGTGACCCAGAAGAAACACACATCATAAACTCAATCCATTGTCCTTTAGAGGATGAGGGCATATCTTTCTTCTTATTCTCCTTACTATCAGATACTATACTTGATTTTTCTTTCCATAAACCAGTTTTATGTAGGGCCTATTTGTGGTAAATAGATGACTGACTTATGGTTTGAACTTTAGGTTCACTAATACTCTTAGGTGGAGTATTAGATCTCATTTTAGAAAAACTTGGTTTTTAATCAAAAAGTTCAATTTTTCTTTTGGGTGTCTGATAATAAAGACAATTAGGAGAGATATGTCCTCATTTTCCACAACTATAGCAAGATCTCATTTCTATAGATTGAAGAAAATGTTTATGTGGTGTTGAGTTTGGTAATGGGGTGAGATGTGTCTGATTGGGTTTTGTCACTTATCTTATAGATGTTTCAGCTTATTTAACGAAATTAATTGTTTTGACATTATGAACATCTTTATGTTTTATTTTATTTGGATGTTGATGATTCACAGGTTTATGGTTAACTGGTTTAGTCATTTTGGGTTCTGAAATAGACTTTTGTGAACCTGATCCTAAATTAACCCTTTTTAATTTATCATCCAAATTCTCAACGAGCATTTTTCCTTTTGATTTCAAAGTAGAATCCTTCTGCTTAGTGATAGAGTTCACAGGTTTACCTGTAGAATCGGGATCACTAACTAGAGGAGTGGACACCACATGATCCTTTACTGGATTGTTGTTAATTGGTCTACATTTAGTGTTCAGAAGAATTTCCTATGGTGGCGGTACTACCTTATAACCCAAACCTTCCCTGTTATTTTGTTCTTTCACTATGTTTTGAACTATGTGAGAAGAACTAGCCAAGCTGTGTAGTTTTGTTTTAATGAATCAACCTCGACTTCCAAAACTTCTTTTTCCTTTTTCGTTTCTTCTAAAGAATTTAAATAAAACTTATATCATTTCATTGATTTAGAGCAACCACTTCAGTTTCCCTTAGTTGTTTCCCTAAAAGTTCTATCTTTTCTTGAAACTGCACTCATTTTGATATGATTAGCCTCAGTGCAGAGTTGTAAATCATTTTCTAAGTTATCATTGTGTTCTAATAACCTAGCAAATTTCAGATCAATGCTTTCTCTAGATTTTTCTCATTCAGAAAAAGCATGTTTTTCAAATAACTAGTCATTAGAACCTACCTATGGTGAATCAGTTGTATCAGCTATCAAAGCGGTGACTGGAGATTGTGAAATCATGGCTCTAAGTTCTTCCTCAACTAGGTTCTTTACCTCATTCATAGCTTCTTCAGTATCTGACATCACTTGCTTAGCTATGATCTCACCTTCACTAGCAGATCCATCATCCAATGCATCAACACAGGCAATATTTGATTCCCAGGAGAAACAAATCGGAAGGACCAGTCTTGCCCTTCATCACCTTGAGCAGTCAGTGCTTTTGTCTCTTTATTCGAAGAAGCAGTTCCAATCACGTCCTTGTCTTGACGGTTGAATGTGGGAAATGGGTTTCCCTTTCCAGTTTTCTTGGGCTTTACACATTCACGTTAAAGCGCCCTTTTCACCATAGTTAAATCACGTGAGTTTGGTTTTGTCAAATCCAAAAGTCGTATCTTCGGTGGCTACTAGATTTGCCCCGTCTTCTTGACAAACTTCTTAGCTCTTCTAATAGCACTAGCTAGTGCCCACATGATTTCCATTCTTTCTAGCTCATTTTCGTCAACTTGCTTGTAATCCTTATCTGCAAGATGACAATTTCTGATCTTACCGGCAACTAAACCATCATAAGATTGTACAACTACCACTAGAAGATCCATATGCTCCTTAGCCACTTACACTATGACATTACCAAGATTCTCGGTCCTCAACTTTGTAGTATTGGCCTCAGGAACTATGTATTGGGCTCCAGATGACCCTGACATTGCGGTTCCTGATGTAGTGGTTTGGGGAAAAAGCCGAGGAGCTAGACACGAATGTTGTTTGTAATGGTGCTCCTGAAATAGCAAGAGTCGGAACTGAGTTGTAAAGTGAAGGATTCTTAACATATGATCCTTTCTTCGACTTGTATTTCATTCACAGTTCTTCTTCCCTTAACTTCAAGATGAAGTCATTTATGTCTAACGTCACAAGAATGTCGTTCCGTCTCAAATTAAACACAAATGAATCCCATTTATCAGGCAGATCATCAGCAAAGCTATAAACTTTATCTTCCATGGATGTGGTCACACCATGAGTATGCAGCTCACTCATCAGATGATAGAATCTATGTTAGGAGGACCGTGTATGGACGGAGTACGAACTGATTCTGCGCCTATACCAGATCAAATAGTGTGGAATCCTATTTGATTGGCAACCCAATCAAGGAGAACACAGTTCAGATCAATCTAACAATTAAAGAAACGCTAAGAACAATTAGAACATGATCAACTTCGATCTATGAACTTGGAACAGGTTTTCTTGAGTCTTTGGACGGCTAGGGTATGATTATGTGCGTAGGTATTTGAATTGTTACCTTTTTCCACGAATTAGGTGGTATTTATATGTTAGGGTCTTCCAATCGTACGACTGAACCATTAGCATGGTTCAGTCGTGCGACTGAATCACGCTATTGATCCATCCGCATGACTGAAGGTTCAGTCGTGCGATTGATCTAGTCTCCTGGTTTAGTCATGTGACTGGTCCATTAGCATGAAGTATTCATGCATATGGTCCATTAGTATGGTTTATTACATGAGGACTTCATATGATTAAGTTTGAACAAAATTCTTAACCATTATTGACGAAGATTATGTACAACAACCACAAACCTATATAGTTAGTTTACTATTAGTTATCACACAATAAACAATGAAATATTAAACATTATAAGCATCAATCACATATTGTATTTTATTCATACCCATTCATTACATATATGTAAGACATGATAGACATTTTACATTAAGCTTCTAAACAAGGTACATATGTATTAACAAACTCCCCCTTGGACCTAGTTTACATCATTGTCTAACATTCTTCATTAGCTCTTCAAATTTCTTGTACTTTTCCTCTCTTGTAACTCTGGCATGTATCTTGATTACAAAATAATGTCGTATCACTTTCTGGAACTGAAGGGCTTGTACTATAACTTGCGAGTCGTAGAATAGTGGCCACTTGTATAAGGTATAGACATCGTCTGCAGACAAGTTGGTCAGCCACATAGGGTCGAACACCCGGATAGTTTCCATTTTGCTCTCTCTTTGTAAGACTATGACTGCTTCACCTATTCTCCAATCATAATACCACCACTCGAAGTGTGGAGTGAAGTCTTATGGCATTTCCCTTAGATGGATTTTATACATTGTACGCGAAGGACTCCACTTCAGCACTACCTTAGGTTTTCCAGAAATGGGATCCACTTCAGACCTTCTGATGTACCTCTTCGGTTGTTGAGGTCTGAAGTTACCCACCTGGTGTGGTATTCTTTCCTTAGTGCAGACTCAAACCAGCCTGATATTTTCCTCGGATCAGCATATAACAACTTTAGGCGTGCCAACTGGTTGAGCTCAAAACCTGGAAGAGTCTTTAGATCGTGTGGGAATCTAAAGTACTCAATTCGCTTCTCTCTCTTAACTGCATAAACATTTAGATCCTCAAAATATGCCCATGCAATGATCTTGCCTGACACTTTTAGGTGTTTCTTGACTTTTTATAACTTGGTGTAGGCATTTGGGTTTTGTGCAGTGTGTAGGGCTCGGATCTCAGCAAAACAAGCCGCCCATTCAGCCTTCTTGATATCAACATCAGCGTTCGAGGCTTGGGCTTGGCTCTCATTCTTCTCCGTCTCTTCTCCATCTAATCCAGCTTGTCAAATGTAGCATTACCGAGAGTGTCACCCAAATTGGGGATCACATTGCCCTCTCGGTCAATGTACTCTACATAGTGGTCAGCAGTGACATCCTCTATCTCAATTTCATCTACATCGTTTAGCTCGTCATCACTTGTCACATCAAAAGTAGGTGCATCTTTGATAATCTTGTCAGCAAGTTGCTTGTCAGTCAAGTCATGTATGATTTCTCCTTCTCCGGGAGTATAGCTCACCGACCTTCTGACTATCCCTTGCAAATCAAGAATCATAATGAGTTGAGACTTGATTTGCTGTAGGGGCAACATCATATTCATCTTGCTGAGATGTTTGATCTTCTTGATTTGTACATTCAAAACATATCAATCATTAGTAATTAATCAAGACATTCAAACATTTGATAAAGGTATATAAACATTAATTACATAAATTTAATACAAGATTCAAGTACAAAAGTTTTCAAATACATAAACATCTAAGCATTAGTTTTGCCTTAAATGGCAAGCTTCTCAGCACGTGGGGTAGAGGATAATGCTCCTTGGTCTTGATTTCTCTTTGTTCTTCTCTCTTGACCTTGAGCTAAGGCAGATGCAGTTGCATCTCCTTCTTCATCACTATCATCATCTTTCTTTTCCCTTGGCCCTTCATCTTCACTAGTCTCATCATCATCACTATCATCATCATCTTTATCATCATCATCATCACCCTCTCTAATCTTCAGAGGCTCATCTTTTGATCCCTTTAGTTTGAGCATGATCGTCCTGTTTGAGGCTTCCAACTCCTCAATTTTCTTCACTGATTGCATATTGAGCTCCTGAAGTTGGCAATTTGTTGTTCTTGCTGGGAAATTTGTTGTGATTGTGATTGAGTAACATTTAGCTCCACAAGCTGACTTAGCTAAGCAGCTTTTTCCTCATCAGCCGCTAACAGCTTCAGCACCATGTGGTTAAGTGCAGCCAGCTGTTCCTCTACCCCAATGGATGGTGGCTGTGGCAGTAGTGGTGGTGGTTGTGGCACTAGGGGTGGTTGTGGCAGTGGGAGTGGATGTGGTTTATGCAAATCTTTGCCTCTTACCCTTTTTGCCATAGGGGTGAGCCATCCTCTTCTTCCTGGATCCTTTAGAACCAGAGGCTCCCCCTTGGCTGCTGGGAAGGTCCGGGGTATAACATGGATCTGTATTAGCAGTATCAGCATCCCTGGACTCCCCTTGGCCTCCACCAACCGCGCTGAGCCTCTTATTGTGGCTACAACCTGGCTCCCCACCATTTGGACCAGAGGCTCCTCGTCAAACTCCTCCACCTCTTCCATCTGGAAGTGAGGTGAATGGGAGCAGACTCGGGTCCAACCTAACCATCATCTCCTTGAACAGCATCATGGTTATCACTGTCAGAATCATCGAAGGGTAGAGTTATCTGCTCAACATCAGAATCACTATCTTCGTGGCACTACTTCCTCCTAGCTGGCGCCACAGTCATCTCGGGCCAGATGCCCAAACAACCTCCTTATCGGGGGCTTCACCTGCTTGCCCCAGTAGACCTTCATTCTCCCGAGGGTGGTGTCATCCATGAACTTTAGGCAGTGAGGGCAGCTTCTGGTCAATGATCATTTGGAGGGACCATGGTACATACACAAGCCCTCTTTACCCTTAGCTTCCAGGTTCTCGACCAGATAGGTGAAGATCATGCGAGAGAAACTGAACGGATGGTTCAGTACCAGTGCAATGAATGCATTCTAGATTTGGCCGGAGAGGTTGTCAATTCCGCCACACCTAGAGGCTATGCACTTGAGGATCACATGTGCTAAATACTTAAATTGGGGGCACATGTTGCTCTTGTTCAGTACTCCGGCATTTAAGTCGCCACCGTACTTGATCCTCACAAAGCATCCTCGGACTGTCAGGGATGTAGCTTAGTTGGGTGGTCTCCATCCCCACCCAGACCTAAGACTCGTCTCAAGTCCTCCTTCGTGATCACTATCTCTTGACCCAAGACTGAGCTCTGTATACAACGAGGCTCCGCTAATCTGTCAACCCTGGCACTCTCCCAGAACGCTTGCTGGATAGACCAGTAAGGCGTGCAATGAGTAGAGATAGCCTTGAAGATCCGTGATCTACGCAGAAAAGCTATAATCCTTGAGAACTCAGCAGCGTTCCGGGAAGTAGGATCAAGGTGAGCACAGATGTTGTGCTTGGTGTTTATAGTCCACCTTTCTGCCATGTTTCTATAGCATAAGACACATAAACATCAGATTAATCTATAATAGAAACACTTGAAAGTTAACCTGTTTTGAAATCAGTCTAGTTCAATCGTTCGATCAAACCATACGACTAAGTTCAATCGGGCGACTGAGCATGCGACTGAGTTCAATCGGGTGATTGTGCATGCGACTGAGTTCAATTAGGCGATTGTGCTCATACGCCCATTTCATTCGGCCAATTGAGTCATTTGCCCAGTTCATTCGGCCGATTGAGTCACTCGCCTAGTTCAATCGTGCGATTGAAGTTCATTAAGAGTGACCAGTCGCATAGCTCTCTGTTCGACACTTTAACCCCGAATCTAGGTCAAAACTTGAGTTAAACGTTGTGTTTAGACTCTTTAGACTCGCAGAAACCCTAATTGTCACAATATGTCTTTCATTTTAACCATTATACACATTTATGTGGTCTATTTGATGGTTGTTACTGATTTCTTGATTTTAAATAATTTGGGTCGGTTAGGGTTTGATTTCACTGGTCATTTTGTGCAAATTCAATCACAAATTACCTGCAGATGATGAAAGTATATGTCAGTAAGCACAAGAGCAGTGAGAAATCGACTAAATCAATTTTTGGCAGAGTGTGTTTGCTTTCGGGCGATTTGGGAGCGATTATGGTGATGAAAATATGCAACGACTTTAGCCCTATTTATACTGACTTTATCTTCAGTTGGGCGATCGGACCTATTCACCCGCTAAATTCGGGCGACTGGGTCTCAATCGTGCGTCTGGGTCTCAATCGTCCGACTAGCTCATCGGTATCATTCATTCGTGCGACTGGGGTTCAGTCGTATGACAGACTCAGTCGGTCACCTCCATTCGTGTGATTGGCTCATACTCATGATCCAACATGTTAATGGTTCAATCTCATGCTCCATTCGTGCGACTAGTCCATACTTATGGTCCAGTCATGCGAATGATGCTGACTTGTTCATTGACCTTATGCACTTTCAAACACTTATCCTTTTAACAATAGATAGGACATTAATATCGATGATCATCTCAGACATGACCGTTTTAATTTGAAAACACTGTTGATCACCTTAGATGTGATCCTTTTACTTAAAACGAATTGTCACCTTAGACGTGACTCGTTTTATTTTTATAAGTTTTGGTCACCTCAGACGTGACCGTTTTTTCAGTGAGTGATTCATAGATTATGACGAATTGTTGAGTCCGACTCTTACCTTACAATTTGCTAAAATTAAAGAGAACAACTTTGAAATTAAGAACAATAACAAGACATGTTTTGTATTTTTTATTAGAGATGAAATTTAACCTATTAGAATAATTCTAATTGATTTTACTTCCTCGACAGCACAGCTTCAACTCTAGTTAATCATTTCTCGTACGATTTATTTTGAAATCATACAGGTATATCAGAATCACTTGGGACACTTTAATAAATATTTTTGATGTTTGATCCTTGTTTTCACTAATAGTCAATAGTAATTTTAGAAAATCATACTAGAGCTACAAGATGCATACAATGATTTTGACTTTCAAGAATTGCAACTCACAATATACTTGTCCAATTAAATCCATACATAGATTTTTGACACACATTGGTGATGATTTAAGGAATTATTTCAACAAGCATTTATGGATCCCATGCTTATATGGTCATCAGCGTTCCTAAGAGATTTTTGAGCGGTCTACGAGTATATTACAAGAAGAAACTATTCCAAGAGCTTTTAAAGAGATGCTAAGCCTCAGGTCAGTGCCACCGCACAACAGAAAGGTGTAAAGAACAATGAATTCTAGAATATTTAGGTTATGCTTATCCTCAGCTCGGTGCCATCGCACAGCAGAGAGGCACACAACCTATCTTCTTGTTTGAGCAATTATTTTTATTTTGCACATATCACACTAACAACATAGGTTATTAGCTTGATTGCTTTTTGCAATTTTCATGTGCTTTGCTCATATTTTATGGTCATCCACACACATTTGTGGTGTTTATTTTGCTCGTCACCCTTTATTGGAACTTCGTTGATTGTGTTTACCAGGATAAGATGGGAACCCACAGCTTGTTGTACAACTTAGTTTGAGCTTGAAATCACCAATGAGGTCTACTTATCTATTGTGTTGAATCTACCGACACATCATCTAATAAGCTAACAAACTCTAGGTCTACTTTCTCTATGTTACCATAGTAGCATACTAGTTTAACTATCATCTTTCCTTTTATTTTGATTTGACTACTCAGACTTTGAATTTGAATCCCAAATAATTTGTTCCCTGTGTACTATCATTTTCCAATTCGTTGAATCAGTATCACAGATTTGATTTCTTTCCTTTTAACTAAGCTGTCCTCCGCCCTCGTTTTCTAAGTAATTAAATAACACGACTAATATAATACTAATCTAACCTATTCTCCCCCTAAAATTCTAAAACCGAAAATGTTTTTGCATTTTGAATTTTATTAGGCGAAGATATAAAATAAAACAAAACAGAATAAAATAAAAAATAACTCTACTCGTCGACTATGTACTTGTCATCTTCTAGAATCACTTCACATTTCTTTTTCACGCCGTTGACCTCTAACAGATATAAAAATCTTGGTTTATGAAAAGCTTTTGTAGAGGTCAGCGCATTGAAAGTCCGTATTAATTTTAACTACATCGATTAAATTTTTTTCAAATCAATCACGTATAAAGTGATATTAATTCCGAGGTGTTTACTTTTTGGATGTTGGACATGATTTTTAGTTACGGCTATAGCAGCAGAATTATCAACAAATATAGGAGTGTTAGAGAATTTCAAACGTAGTCGCGCATTTGCTTTTGAATCCACATGATTTGTTAATAGCAACTTGCAGCAACAACATATTCACTTCACAAGTTGACAGAGCAACCGATGTCTGCTTCTTACACTGCCAAGTGACTAATCTTCTCCCAAAGAACTGACATCCTGCAGATGTTGACTTGTAGTTCATTAGGTGGTATTTAAAGGTTAGGGTCTTCCAATCGTATGACTTAACCATTAGCATGGTTCAGTCATGCGACTGAATCATGCGATTGATCCATCCGCACCACTAAAGATTCAGCCGTGCGACTAAGTCAATCTTATGTCTCAATCGTGCAACTGATCCAGTCTTCTGGTTCAATCATGCGACTGCTCCATTAGCATGAAGTATTCATGCGTTTGGTCCATTAGCATGGTCCATTCGCATGAGGACTTCATATGATAAAGTTTGAACACATTTCTCAATCATTATTGACTAAGAATTATGTTCAATAACCATAAACCTATATAATTAGATCACTATAAATATCACACAATAAACAATGAAATATTAAACATTATAAGCATCAACCACATAGTGTATTTCATTCATACCCATTCATTACATATATGTAAGACATGATAGACATTTTACATTGAGCTTCTAAGCTAGGTATATATGTATCAACAAACTCCCCCTTGACCTAGTTTACATCATTGTCTAACATTTGTCATTAGCTCTTCAAATTTCTTGTACTTTTCTTTCCATAAGCCAGTTTTGTGTAAGGCCTGTTGTGATAAACAGACGACTAGATTACGGTTTGAACTTTATGTTCACTAATTCTTTTTGGTGGAGTGATAGAACTCCTTTTCAAAGAATTTGGTTTAGTATCATGAAGTTCAATTTTCTTTCTTGGTATCTGATAATAAGGACAATTAGAAGCGACATGTCCATACTTTCCATAATGTAGCATGATCTACTTTCTACATGTTGGTGGAACTGTTTTTGTGGGGAAATGTGTGACACAAGTGTGACTTTAGTCTGTTTGGGTTTGGAGACTTAATTTTTAGATGTTTTAGCTTCTTTAATAAAATTCATTGTTTGAACATTTTTAACATCTTTACCCTTTGGTTTATTTGGACTAAGACATGGAGCACGTGGTTGGTTAACTTGTTTGGTCCTTTTGGGTTCAGAAATAGACATGTTTGAACCTCACTTTACATTAACCTTTTCAAATTGTTCATCCAAATTGATAATAGGCATCTTACCTTTAGATTTCAAAGTGGCATCCTTTTGTTTAGCGATAGATTCCACCGATTCACTCGTGAAATCTGGATCACTAACTAGAGGAGTGGACACCATATGATCCTTGATAGGATTATTATTTATTGGTCTACATTTAGCATTCAACAAACCCTCCCCAGTGTTATGTTCTTTCACTATGTGCTAGACTATGTTAGAAGAACTAGTCCAACTGTGTAGTTTTTGTTTTAAAAAGTTGACTTCGACTTCCAAAACTGCCTTTTCTTTCTTAGTTTCTTCGAGGGACTTTAAATAGAACTTTATGTCATTTGCTTGATTAAACGCAATAACATTGGTTTCCCTTAGTTGTTTATTTAAAAGTTCTATTTTCTCTTTATAACTGTGCTCATTATGTTTTAAAATCCAGTTAGCTTCTGTGCATAGTTGTAAGTCATTTACTAAGCTATCATTGTGGTCTAATAACCTAGCAAATTTTAAATCTATTCTTTATCTAAATTTATTACATTCATTACAAGCATGATTTTCAAAAAGTTGGTCTTTGGTACTTACCAGTGAAGATTCGGTTGAATCCGCCATCATAGTAGACTTTGACTGTTCGGGTGCTAGTGATTTTGAACATGTTGTTCTGAGACCTTCTTCATTCAGGTGATTGACCACATTCGTAGTATCTTCATTATTTGACATCACTAGTTCAACTGCTATTTCACCTTCACTTGCAGTGTCGTCATCCAAACCCTCGACATTGTCAATGTTGGATTCTCCCGAAGAAACAAAACAAAAGGTCCAATCTTGCCCTTCGTCGTCTTGTGCAGTCAAGGCCTTAGTTTCCTTGCTTGACGAGGTAGCACCACTTGTGGGTTTGTCTTGACGTTTGAAGGTTGAGAATGGATTACAATTACCTGTCTTCTTGGGCTTAACACATTCATGTTTGAAATGCCCCTTCTCTCCACAGTTAAAGCAGGTAACTTTGGTTTTATCGAAACCAAAGGTAGTGTCTTTTGTGGCTATCAAGTTCTGTCCAGTCTTTTTTGCAAACTTCTTTGCCCTCCGGAAAGCAATAGCCAATGCCCACATGATATCCATTCTTTCGAGTTCAGTTTCATCCACCTACTCGTAATCTTCATCTACGAGATAGTAGTTTCCAATCTTCCCCTCAACTAGGCCATCATAGGAGTGAACTACCATTGCTAGGAGATCCATGTGCTCCTTTGCCACCTCCACAATAATATTACCAAGATTCTCGGTCTTCAACTTCGTAGTATTTGCTTCAGGTACTATATATTGGGTGCAAGATGACCTTGACGTTTCAGATCCTGTAGTAGTGGCTTGGGAAGGAGCTGTTGAACTAGACACAAATGCCATTTGAAGTGGTGCTCCTGATCTAGTTGGAGTGGAGATGAGTTATAAAGTGACGGTTCTGATCGTATGATCCTTCTTGAGACCTATACTTCATCCTTAATTCTTCCTCTCTCAGCTTCAGAATGAAATTATTAATATCCAACATCGCAAGCATATCATTCTGTCTCAGATTTGACACAAACGAAACCTACTTCTCTGGCAAGCCATCTGCAAAACTTGACACCTTGTCTTCCATTGACATGGTTACCCCATGAGTGTGCAGCTCACTAATCAAGTGGTAGAATCGGTCGATGATGTCATCTAGGCTCTTTTTTCCCTATCGAAGAGAAGTTATTAAACTCCTTCTTCAGAGCCTTTGCCTTTAATGCCTTCAATGTTGCATTCCTGTCATACCGTTTTTCCAGAGCCTCCCATAACTTCTTTGCTTGTTTGTTCTTAAAAAACTGATGGAATATGTCCTTAGGAATTGACTAAGTCAACAAAGCATACACCTTCTTTTGTGCATCGTATTTCACCTTCTGGCTATTAGTCATGTCGCCCAAAGTAATTTAACCCCATCCGCACCAACTGGCATACTATAAACTGTCTCGATTGATTCCCACAGATTTGGATCAACTCCATTTAGATATATCTCGAACTTTTGCTTCCATTGTGGGTAATCATCTAAGGTTATGAGTTTAGGGGGCTTATTGTGATTCCTAATTTCATTTTCCAGAAGTAAAAGCATCTGGATCTGTGAGCCCCTACCGGCAGTAAACGTTGAGTACTGATCTTCCATCTCTTTAAACTTTGAACTTTAGACAAGACTTGTTCACTCGTGTTAATGGAGAGGTCCGAATGAGTCAATCGTGCGATCAAACAAATGCGGACGAGCCAATCGTGCAATTGGACAAATGCGGATGAACAGTCATGCGATTGGGCAAATGCGGATGGACAATGTGAAGGGGATTGTTCAGTCGTACGAATGGATGGGGCGACTGAGTTTAATCATGTGTATAGGAGGTGCGATTGAGTTCGGTCATGCGATTGAGTCAATCCTGCGACTGTAGGCTGCTAGTTTTGAAAATTCGAAGGTTTTTTGTACTTTGACACAAAAATATGATTTTTCACGAACCCTAAATGTGTCATAAGCCGAAAAAACGTGAACTTTTAGATCTGGAGACATCGAAAACACTGTTTTTCTCAAAAAGATGGTGTTTCTGAATGAAAAACATGATTTTTACATCAAAACCGATCGAATCGCATGAAAAATCAAGAGCCAAAGCTCTCATACCACTTGTTAGGAGGACCATCTATGGACAAAGTACTAACTAATTATGCGCGTATACCAGATCAAATAGTGCGTAATCCGATTTGATTAGTGTTCCAATCAAGGAGAACATAGTTCAAATCAATCTAACGATTAAAGAAACGTTAAGAACGATTAGAACACGATCAACTGCGATCTATAAACTTGGAACAGGTTTTCTCAAGTGTCTGGACGGCTAGGATATAATATGTGCGTAGGTATTCGAATTGTTACCTTTTTCCACGAATTAGGTGGTATTTATAGGTTAGGGTCTTCCAATCGTACGACTGAACCATTAGCATGGTCCAGTCGTGCGACTGAATCATGCGATTGATCCATCCGCAGGACTGAAGGTTCAGTCGTGCGATTGAGTCAATCTTATGTCTCAATCGTGCGACTGATCCAGTTTCCTAGTTCAGTCGTGCGAATGGTCCATTAGCATGAAGTATTCATACGTATGGTCCATTAACACTATCTATTCGCATGAGGACTTCATATGATTAAGTTTGAACACATTGCTCAACCATTATTGACTAAGAATTATGTACAAAAACGACAAACATATATAGTTAGTTCATTATAAATTATCACACAATAAACAATAAAATATTAAACATTATATGCATTAATCACATATTGTATTTCATTTATAATCATTCATTACATATATGTAAGACATGATAGACATTTTACATTAACCTTCTAAACTAGGTACATATGTATCAACAATCTATCAATAATATCATCTAAGCTCTCATTCCCTATCAAAGAGAAATTATCAAATTCCTTCTTGAGAGCCTTAGCCTTCAGTGCCTTCAACAATGCATTTCCATCTATCTCTTCTCCAGGGCCTCCCATAGCTTTTTAGCCGGCTTGCTCTCAGAGAACTAATGAAAGATGTCCTTTGGTATTGACTGAGTCAACAAGGCATATAATATCTTCTCAGCATTAAAAAGAATCTTCTGAGCTTCACTCATTCCTCCCAAAGTTAATTTGACTCCATTTGCGCTGACTAGTACCGTGTAACCAGTCTTAATGGATGTCAAAAGACTAGGATCAACTCCATTTAAATAGTTCTCAAACCGTTGCTTCCACTGTGGGTATTCATCTAACGTTAACAACTTTGGCCGTTTGTTATGGTTCCAATCTTATTTTCCAGAAGTAGAAGGTTTTGGACGCGAGAGTCCTTTCCGGCAGTAAATGCAGCAAATTGATCTTCCATTGCTTTAAACTTTGTGATTTTGGAACATGACAGTTTCACTCGTGCGAATTGGCTATGAGTATGGATCACTCATGCGAATCAACAATGCAAATGAATTCAATTGTGCGATTGGATTCACTCGTGCGTATGAACAAGATGAATGGAGTCAAACGACTGGAGTTGTTCAGTAATACGAATGAGGGATATGACTGAGTTCAGTCGTGCGAATGGAGTATACAAATGAGTTCAATCGTACGAATGAGCTAATCGTGCGACTGAAGGCTACTATTTTTGCGAAATCGAAGATTTTGACACTTTGACACAAAATACGATTTTCCTAGGAACCGTAATCTACCATATAGTGAAAAGTTGAAATTTTAATGCCAGAAAACGTCAAAAACACCATTTGAATCAAAGTGGTCACTCTTTTGATTAAAACGTAGGTTTTTGACACCAAAACTAATCGAATCAAACGAAAATCACGAGCCAAAGCTTTGATACCACTTGTTAGGGACCGTGTACGTACGAAGTACTAACAGATTCCACGTTTTACAAGATCAAATAGTGTGGAATCCTATTTGATTGGTGATCCAATCAGTGAGAACGATAACCTGATCGATATAAGATTGAACTAATAATTAAGAATGAGTAGGAATCGATCAGGAACAAATTATGAACTTGGAAAACTGTTCGGATGCTCTGGACGGCTAGGGTTTATATGTATTCGAACTCTCTCTCAAAGTGTTATGATTTTCAACATATTAGGTGGTATTTATAGGTTAGTGGTTTCCATTTGTATGACTGAACCATTAGCATGGTTCAGTTGTGTAACTGACTCATGTGATTGATTCATACACACGACTGAAGGTTCAGCCGTGTGACTAAGTCAATCTTATGTCTCAATCATACGACTGATCCAGTCTCCTGGTTCAGTCGTGCAACTAGTCCATAAGCATGATATATTCATGCCTATGGTCTATTAGCATGAATAATCACCCGACTAGGTTAAACACATTTCTCAATCATTATTGACTAAGAACTATATACAACAACCTCAAACCTATATAAGAAGTCATACATATGAAATAAAGATAATAAACATCAAAGCATATATCATAATTCATTACATTGTCATATTACACATATGTAACACATGAAAGACTTTTACATTTAAGCTCATAAACTAGGAACATCATGTATCTACATTGCACAATTGATTCTTTAAAT
>CM046442.1:66713937-66716691 GCA_025506515.1 Flaveria trinervia
TCATCGTCATCGTCATCGTCATCATCATCGTCGTCGTCATCGTCGTCGCCATCGTCATCCTCATCGTCGTCCTCATCGTACTCATCATCGTCGTCATCATCGTCGTCATCATCGTCGTCATCATCGTCGTCATCATCGTTTTCATCATTGTCGTCGTCATCATCATCGTCATCATCATCATCCTCATCATCGTCATCATCATCGTTATCATCATCGTCATCATCATCATCATCATCATCGTCATCATCACCGTCATTATCATCGTCATCATCGTCTTCATCATCGTCGTCATCGTCATCGTCATCATCATTGTCGTCATCACCGTCATCATCACCGTCATCCTCACCGTCATGATCACCGTCATGATCACTGTCATGATCATCGTGATGATCATCGTCATGATCATCATGTTGATCATCATCATCGCCATCGTCATCGTCATCGTCATCGTCATAGTCATCGTCAACGACATCGTCATCGTCATCGTCGTCGTCATCGTCGTCGTCCTCATTCATCGTCGTCATCATCATCGTCATTATCGTCATCATCATCGTCCTCATCATCATCCTCATCATCGTCATCATCATAATCATCATCATCGTCATCATCATCATCCACATCATCGTCCACATCATCGTCATCATCATCGCCATCATCATCGTCATCATCATCGTCATCATCATCGTCCTCATCATCATCAACATCATCGTCAACATCATCGTCATCATCATCGTCATCGTCATCGTCATGTCATCGTAATCCTCATCGTCATCATCATCGTCATCATCATCGTCATCATTATCATCATCATCATCATCGTCATCATCATCGCCATCATCATCTTCATATCATCGTCATCATCACCGTCATCATCATCGTCATCATCACCGTCATCATCATCGTCATCATCATCGTCATCATCACCGTCGTAATCACTGTCATCCTCACCGTCATGATCACCGTCATGATCAGCGTCATGATCACGTCTAGATCATCGTCATCGTCATCGTCATCGTCATCAATCTCCGTCGTCATCACCGTCGCCGTCGCCGGCGCCGTCGCCTTCGCCATCGCCGTCGCCTCGCTGTTATCATCGCCGTCGCACATCGTAGTCGTCATCGCCGTCGCCATCGTCGTCGTCATCGCCGTCTTCATCGTCATCGTCATCGTCATCTTCATTGTCATCCGTCTCCTCATCCTCATCGTTGTCAATATCATCGTCATCATCATCGTCATGATCATCATCATCATCGTCGTCATAATCGTTATCATCATCGTCATCATCATCGTCGTCATCATCATCGTCCCTATATCATCGTCATCATCATCGTCATCATCATCGTCATCATCATCATCATCATCATCATCGTCATCATCATCGCCATCATCATCGTCATCGTCATCATCATCATCCTCATCATCACCGTCATCATCACCGTCATCCTCACCGTCATGATCACCGTCATGATCCCTGTCATGATCATCGTCATGATCATCGTCATGATCCTTGTCTTGATCATCATCATCGTCATCTCGTCATCATCGTACTCATCATCCTCGTCATCATCGTCGTCATCATCGTCGTCATCATCGTTGTCATCATTGTCATCATCATCATCATCATCATCATCGTCATCATCATCCACATCATCATCCTCATCATCATCCTCATCATCGTCATCATCATCGTCATCATCATCATCCTCATCATCGTCATCATCATCGTCCACATCATCGTCATCTCATCGTCATCATCATCGCCATCATCATCGTCATCATCGCCATCATTATCGTCATCATCATCGCCATCATCACCGACATCATCGTCTCATCATCACCTCATAATCACCGTCATCCTAACCGTCATGATCACCGTCATGATAAACGTCATGATCATCGTCATGATCATCGTCATGATCATCGTCTGATCATCATCATCGTCATCGTCATCGTCATCGTCATCGTCATCGTCATCGTCATCGTCATCTTCATCTTCATCGTCATCGTCATCGTCATCCTCGTCGTCATCGTCGTCGTCAGCGTCGTGATCATAGCGTCATCATCATCGTCAACATCATCGTCATCATCATCGTCCTCATCATCATCCTCATCATCTTCATCATCATCGTCCTCATCATCGTCATCATCATCGTCATCATCATTGTCATCATCATCGTCCTCATCATCGTCATCATCATCCTCATCATCATCGTCATCATCATCGTCTTCATCATCGTCTTCATCATCGTCAACATCATCGTCATCATCATCATCATCATCTTCATCATCATCGTCATCTCATCATCATCATCACCGTCATAATCACCGTCATTCTCACCGTCATGATCACCGTCATGTTCAGCGTCATGCTCATCGTCTTGATCATCATCATCGTCATCATCTTGATCATCGTCATCGTCATCATCACCGTCATCCTCGCCGTCATGATCACCGTCATGATCACCGTCAGATCATCATCATCGTCATCGTCATCGTCACGTCATCGTCATCGTCATCGTCATCGTCATCGTCATCGTCATCGTCATCGT
Organism: Flaveria trinervia; assembly: GCA_025506515.1. Classification (NCBI taxonomy): domain Eukaryota; kingdom Viridiplantae; phylum Streptophyta; class Magnoliopsida; order Asterales; family Asteraceae; genus Flaveria; species Flaveria trinervia. The sequence goes on from CM046442.1 coordinate 66,716,487, forward strand.
CATCGTCATCGTCGTCGTCATCGTCATCGTCTTCGTCATCGTCGTCATCATCGTCGTCATCATCGTCATCATCATCGTCGTCATCATCGTCGTCATCATCGTCCTCATCATCGTCGTCATCATCGTCCTCATCCGTCGTCTTATCAACGTCCTCATCATCGTCATCATCACCGTCATCATCATCGTCATCATCATCGTCATCATC